>PUFA01000021.1:3000000-3525000 GCA_003508835.1 Eonycteris spelaea | reverse complement strand
GAGGGAGGGCCGGGAAGGGGGTGCTGGACCGCTGTGAGGGGCGGCCTGCCGGGCCCCTGGGGAACGAGGGGGTAGAGCTGCATGGAGGAAAGCACAGAACACACGAAATGAAAACCGGACTGTGCGCAACAAGCCGTCCATTTACGGCGAAGGTGTACTGCGGTGAGAGGCCCGGGTCACACGATGGATTCGCCCGCCCAGAAATGTGGAGAGAGCTGAGTCCTCCACAGCCACCACGCAGGACGAGTCCTGAGCGGCCCCCCTGTCGGGCTGGGGGGCAGACCTCAGCCAGAGCCCTGCGCCCAGGCCCTAGGTCACGTGGTCCTGTGCCGCTGTCCCCTCCCCATCGATGGGCCTCGCGGATGGAGCAGCAGACGTCGCCCTGTGCTTTAGCAGGACACTCTGTAAGTTTATTGTGAGGACAAGAACCCACAAAGCTAGAAGCGCTTCCTTCACGAGCTGGAAAGAAAATGGAAACAGATGGCCCCCCTGCAGGACGCGAGACCGAGTGAAAAAAGAAAAAAAAAACCAGGGCTGGATGCAAGAGCAGACAGATATTGATTAACAATGAAAGGAAGGCACTGCCATCTGGAGCATGTGACGACGTCCGAAGCGGGGCCAGGCTGGCTTTGGGGACCCTGGCCGCTCAGACTCCGGGAAGATATTTAATTTGGGGCTTTAGCTCTTCTTCTAATTGCTGAGCGTCAGCTCCGTCTTCTGGACGAGGACCGTCTGCACTTACTCCAGGTAAAGAGAGTCGGCAAGACCACGGACGATGGAAGAGTCTTCACGGGCGGCTTTGCTCTTTCTCACAAGCCTAACTTTTAAGGTTCTTGACATGCTATGCTAACATGGCCACTATATAACTCTACCGGTCACTAGTTAAAATCACAAACGGAAAAGTGGATGCGTTTGGTGCCGGAGGTCTGAATTCAGGAATGACCAACTCCGTTGTAAATCGTGTAACTTCAGCTCCTGGGACCAGACCCAGGTCTGGATTCTGGGCCCTTTTCTCACACGGGTACTGTCCCGCATCAAAGGCTGTGACTCACGTGGCTCCTCGCAGGGAGGACGCATGGCCTCTGCCCCTCAGAGCCTTTCCTCCAAGGTGCGGCCAGGACCCGAAGACCACGGTGCCCTCAGTCTCGCTCCCCAGCCCCTCTCCGCTGCACCCCATCACTGAGAGCTTCGAAGTCACAGCGAGCTCCGCTCACCGCAGAGGCGCAGTGAAGGAGGAGGTGGCCCCGGGCGGCCAAAGGGCTGGGGCCTTGGAATCAGCACTCCCCTCCCTCCGTGCCCGCGTTTGCTCAGTCTCGTGCTGGCGCCTTTAGCTCCTCCCACGTAACAGAATAATAGAGAAAAATTGTCAAAATACACTCCGGGGGAAAGGCACCGCTGCGCACCATCCCACCCTTCCACAATCTCCGTGTCCTCAGGGTCACAGAGTTTTTACAGCGGGAAGAAAAACCCGTCATGACACACGTCTCAAGTCTGTGCCTGTGTCTGTGGATACTCAGAATATAATAGGATAGGAAAGTCCATAGAACAGTTTCCTATCCATCATGAATTACAAATGACGCTGTTCATACATGTCAAATTTAAACTTAAAACGCAGCCCTGGAACTTGGTTATCGGGTGATGACAGTGGTGCCATTTTTCTTGGGGCTGGCATGGAGTCCACCTGGGCTTTCACCCCGTGTTTTGTGGTCCTGAGCTGAGCAGGTGAGCCGGTCTGTCCCCACGGCCCCTACCAGCCCAGAGGACGCACACGCCACAGACGACCCAGGCGAGATCGGTTACTGTTTCCTCCTGAACCGAATTTTTCTCGCAGCGGGACAGGCCACGGTGGCACTGACGGCCTCACGGTCCCCGAGCTAACAGATATGCCCCGCGGCAGTTTCCTGTCACGGTGAACAGCAGCGTCCACGCAACCCGCCTGCTGGGCGGGCGCGTGCACGCCGCCTCGGGCGCGGGGCCGCCTGGAGGAGGCGGTGGCCTCGGCGGAAGGACATGACAGTGTCTTCCAACCACCGGAGCCGGTCTCCTCTAGCACCCGAGGGAAAGGTGTGTTTGGGGGGTGCCGGAGCAATGGAGACTGGCCCCTCCGGCCACTCGGGTCGCTCGGTAGAGGAGGAAGCGCGCGCCCAGTCGTCCACACACGGTTCCGTGACCCGGCGCCTTGGCCGTGCGCGCCTCTGACACCCGAGCAGGCAGCGGGGACCTCGGAGCGCGTGGCCGCGCTGAGCCGCCCTGCGCCATCCGGGTGTGTTTTCCTCACGCACTGTTTTTGGAAAAGATTTCTTTACCAGAAGTTTCCGTGTTCGCTGCTTGCTCAGATGCCATTCGGTGGACACTTACTGGGTGTCTGCCACGTGCATGGGGACCCGTGTAATGAGCTCTTGTCCCCTGGCCAGAGCGTGGCACAGGATGATTCTGTGTTGCTGGAGCTGGGCAGAGGAACACACCACAGGGAGGTGGCTGGTGACACGCAGCATGACAGCTGGCCCAGGGAGGTCTGCTCTGGATTCAAGGTCAAGTTTACCTTCCCATGAGGGAAAGGCTCTGGGCCTCTTCACCCGCACAGGAGAGCAACAGATGTTACTGCCCTAAAGAAGTGAGAACATTGCAGCTGCATGTGGACCCGCCAGCCCAAAGCCAGAGCGCTCGAGTCCCGTCCGTGCTGCCCCGCCTGTGACCTGCCCCGCACAGGGCCCCCAGCGACCTCCAGAGTCTTATGCTTAATAATCTTTAAAAAGGGACCATCTAGTGACTCCGAGGTCACATCTAACACTTGACGATGGGTGCTGCTTTGGGAATAAAAAGAATCAGAGAACGAGTTAATTGTGCTTGTGCATATGTTTCTATTTTCAAAGGCAACTCTAATGGTTTCTGCAGTGGTATTTACACATAAAAGATTACGATTTTAATTTCATCATGAAAAACGCATGAATGCAAAATATGCTCGTGAAATGCAAACCTGCTTTATCGCCCACGAACAGATAACCTCAGTGTCTGTGCCGGGTGGCACCTGTCCTGGACAGCAGAGGTGCAGAGATAGGAAGGGGGCAGGGCCTGGGGACGCTTCTGTCTGCTGTGCACAGAGCTGCCCAGCCTCCGGTGTGTCCCCACACTGTCCCCGGCGAGAGCAGCAGCCTTCTCACAGAGGACGCTCCAGTTTCTCAAATACTGAAGGACATTCGACAGCAGTAGCATCTCCATCTTGGGATTTCATAAACAGAAGGCGAGCCCCAGCTTCCAGTTAAGTTTGGGGGGACAGCCTAGAGGACCCCCTTTATCTGGGCTGCCTCAGGTCTGAGAAGAGAATAGCCAAGGGAGGTAACTTGAGAATCTCCATTAAGTAAACACTCCACACACACGCACACGCACACGCACACGCACACATATGCACACATATGCAAAAGCATGCATGTACTCACATGCATTCACCTCACAGTCACATGTGCACGCTCACACATATGTACATTCACATGTGTGTGAGCATGCACGCTCACATGTGCATACACGTACACATATATGCACATGCACACACTCAGGTGTGCATTCTCCCTCACACGCACAGGAGGAGGCACTCTGCCAGTGCCCCGGGCTCCCTCTGCTACATCCCCAGAGGACAAGCCCACGAAGTTCCATCGCAAAGTACAGGGAAGTATCTAATTTTCGTTTTCGCATTTTTAAAAGGTAAGGCTTCTGTCTGAGTGGATTCGATAGACTCTAATCACACCGGCGCGTGTCCTTCAGCTCTGCGTGGGGGTTGGGGGCACCTGGGCCCGGCGGTTCCCCGGATGGGCGAGCAGGCGGCCCAGGCAGTGGCGGCCCAGGCGGCAGCAGCCGTGATGCAGGCGTGTGGCTGTGATGCGCCGTGTGAAGGCCTGCGTGAGCCTCCCCGTCCCCGATGCCCGTTCCACTTATCTAATGACAAGGACATTCCTGGTGGTGGGAGGGTACACTCCTCCCGTTTCTCAAGGCACATGTTGTCCCTGACTCACCACCTCCAACCATTCATTACTCCTTAATTCGCCACATTGTAAAATGTCATCGGCTGCGTGGGTCTGGTTAATGTCTTAAATTTCTAACCTAACTATCGGCAGCACTTGAAATGCCACCCTCCCTTGACCATGGAGAAAAGTGACTCTCCATAGGACGACCCCAAAATGGCAGCCTCTGGTGCCACCTGATGAAACGCATAGGCCATGCTAGTTTTCGCCGGTGTCACCCAGATGCTCTGTGGTTTTCGTCTTCTGTGACCGTGAACTCCGTATCATTATCATGAATATAAGTTGCTATTTCTAAATTTTTTACCAAAATAAATCCAGGCACCATCTAGACTTAGTGATTTTTCCCAAAGTATTATTATTTCCCATAATAATGTTGTGTCCATCTCTTTACTGTAGTTATTTTTAGAACTGTTTGGCACTTAGGAGATTGGAATGAGAATTTTGAAATTTAAGTTTTTCTTTCTTTCTTTTCTGGCCAAAAATTACATATCTTTAACTAGCAGAATATGATTCACGAGAGGAGTTTAGAGTTTGGGACTCTTTGCTCATGGTAGAAACTCTAGAACATTCTTTGCACTAAATTCGCTTATTTTATTTCGAAGAGTCTGCAGATAGCGTTGTAGTTGGGTTTCAACGTCGTGGTGGTCTGTGGGATGTGGGTATGCATAGAGGTTTGGTGAAGCATGTTTCTTTCCTTTCTCTTTATTTCTTTAAAGAGAAATATCTTAATGTTTCCTTTTCTAAAATTCTGTGTGCACCGTTTATCCAAACTCCCAGAATCCTCCTGTGGCCAGAGCCCGCAGCTGCTCCGTGGCCCAACCTGGAATCCCAGCTAGCCTGCCTCATGTCATGCCCTCAACTCACCTCCTCACGTCCCCACGTCCCCACGTCCCCACACAGTGGGTCACCCACTGGGACAAAAGCTGAAGGTGCTTCTTACCGCCTAACGCTCACAGCACCCGTGCAATTCGCACCAAGGCACACCGCTGCTTGGGGACCTTTGGGGTCTGCCACTGAGCACCTGCCAGGTGACGGGTCTCACCTGTGCACAGGGCACCACGCTGCCGCTGGTGTTGGTCAGGGCCTGAGAGTCCGGGGAGCGCCATGGTGGCTCCCAAGTCAGTCCTTTGCTCCCACGGCAGTTGCACGCGCAGACACACACACGTCCTTCGTAGGGTTGAACGTGTGCAGACACTTCTCCAGGGCACAGTGAAGCGGACCGAGCTGCCCTCGGGGTCGTCAGTCACACGGCGGGTGGCGCAAGGACATTCGAATGATACGAAATGACACCTGACCCATGAAAGCGAAGCACATGGAGCCAGGGCTGTGTGCATCCGTTACGATGCCCCGTTCCTGCAGTTTGGGGCTGTGTAGCATTAGTCATGGGCACTGTCGTATCCACTCTGTCTTTCCAAATAGTGCAAATATCGTGCACATGTATACAAAGCTGATTTTGAATGACCCCATAGAATGGCTGCGTTCAACAGCAAACGGGGCCTGAAGCACAATCTGTAATGAAGAACACGAGCCGACAAATATAACTGCTTTGTTGCATTTTGAACACATGGTGTTGATTTTAAGACATAGTATGCGATAAAAATTATGTGATAGGAAGCACATATCTATTTAAGACATACTTTACATGCTGATGAAATGTTTGCTATATAATAGGGGGAAATGGGAAAACCCCTTTCCCCACCCACGGAAACATCACGCATGAACCTGGCCCACTGCTTAGAAGAACCCCCGCGCCTGGGAAAAGGGGTCCGCTCTGCATCATCGTTGCATGACTTACCCGCATGCCTATATTTATAGTCTGTTTGCTTTGAGAAAAGACCCCGATGCCTTAAAGAGAGAATATCCCACCCCCACGTTACTGCTGTCCAGAGCAAGGCCGAGCCGTGGGCTCACACTGGAGAAGCTGCCCAGAGGCGGGGACTTCTGACTCGGAAGAGTCCAAACAACAGTCCACACTGACTGTTGATGGCTAGAGTGGAATCGCCTTCCTCAAAACATTCTGAATCGCCCGGCTCCATACCGCGTTCTCTCTTCGCAAACCCAGCCCAGCGGGTTTCCACCGGTGGTGGACGCGTAGGACACCTCGGTGGTGGACGCGTAGGCCACCTCGGGAGCAGCCAGGGCGCTGGAACGCTCGGAAGGAAACACAGGTGGGCGGTGCCAGCTGCCCCGCCTGCGCCTCCATCCCCTTCACCTCGCTAGCGACCTGCTCGCCGCCCTTGACCTTCGGTTCAGACGTTAAAGTCGCCGGATTCCCCAGAGGCGACCTCCGCCTCCTGGTGCGTCTGCAGCGTTCTTCCTGCGGGAGGCGTCAGCACGGTGCTGTGGCGCCGGCAGACTCGCAGTGACAGTGACCCGGCCGCTGCGTGATGACCGCGCCGAATGGCCCCACACACGGGGGCCTAAGTGCCGTGCGCGTTTCCCCGCGAGCAGAACGGGTTTGCCGAGGGGCTGAGCTCCCGGGATGCAAGAACTTGTGCGACGGCCTCTCGCAAACGGTGGCCACTGCGCCTGCGCAGAGCCTAAGACGGGGTCAACACACGGGGAGGGGTGCCCAGCGACCCAGGGACGGCCCCTCGCCTGCCTGCACCCGGGCTCCGGCCGATGACCTCACCTTCCCACGCACTTCACGCGAGGCGCCCGGGCGTCCTCCGCTGATGACAGCGCGCCCAGGAATGGTTCTGACTGTGGCTCTCCCTGGGCTGGAGCCCGTGAGGCGGGGGACAGGAAGACCACGCGAGCCAGCGCTCAGCACTGGCCTAAGACTGTGTCCTGGTGACGCTGCCCGTGTCGCCAGCCACAGCAGGATACCGCAACGGTGACAGAGGACCACGAGTGACTCACCGAAGAAGTTCTAGATTATGCTGAGTTTGCTGGTTTTCAGGAAACATTTAAGTATCTGATAAACGTGGGAAGAATTTCGTCAAATGGGTTCATGTCTGTTCCTGCTTTGACACTTAAGAGTAAAGGTAGGATTTATCTAGAAAACGCAATACCTTCAGGCCTCCCCTGCCTTCCGTGACTGGGTGGTTAAGGTGATTAAAGCCATGCCTGGCGAGACTCTTCCGGAACGACAGCTCCTGGTTGGCAGGGCACATTATCGAGTTGAGCTGGGGTCAGGAGGCTGGCTGCGTCCCCAGAAGTGGCTTGAAACACAAGTCCGTGCAGGCCAGAGTAGGGCGTGGACGGCCTGACCACCCCGCCCCCACCCCCACATCTCTCCCCCGGCTCTGGTGATGGGGCCAGACCCCCGCCCCCGGCCCCCTCCAGCACGTTCTCAGTTCCGAAGCCCCGGGAATGCCAGGGGAAGCAGACAAATTGATCGACAATATCGGAGACGCGGGAAGGTCATTAACGACCCTCTGTCAGCCCCACTGTGCTGCAGCCAGCGACGAGAGTTCTCATCAGTGTTTCAGTTTTACTCACTATGTAAGGCAAAAACTGTAACGATCGGAGTGAGGCAGAAGGAGGAGAAACGGAAGAACGCGGAGTCCGCTGAGACAGCAACGGGGCGCAGGACGTGGGGGCGCCGGGCGAAGCGCGCAGCGGGAGCCGGAGTGACCCCAGGGGGACGAGGCGCTAAGACCACAGAGGCGCAGGTCAGCAGGACCGCGCATGGCAAGTCACTCCCGACGCACCTGTTCCTCAGGGACTTGTGACGCATTTTATATAAAAATAACTAAATTAGGAAAATGGTTTGATTGTACCAGGACAGCTCACCCCCATCCTCTCCCCTTTGTATCCAGCCAACCAGGCTGCCCTTCGCTCCTAAGCGATGGAACCTTCCTTCGGAGAAGGTAACTGGCAACACGAGGTGGACCACGTGAAACAGCCCACAGGACACCCGTTTGACCCTAAAAGGGGCTGGAATTACTGCATATGTAGATGCCCTCCTTAGTAAACACACAAACAGCCTCTCGGACACCGTGCATCCCATCTGCATAATCTTCTTTTGAAAAATTAGCCACTTCCCAGCCGGTCGGTGACCCAGAGCCCGAGCCACTTAGGATGTTGTGACAAGATCATTTCTCCACATGCAGTTTGCAAAAGGCCATGAAAGTGAAGAGATTAGAAGTCGGTGAGTGTCAGCAGGTGCGGGAGGGTGGAAACGCAGTCTCCGGCAGACCGGGTGAGAAGTACATTGCTTTTGATTGTTGTCTCTTGCTTTTTAATGTTCTCAGAAAACGCCTGTATCTTTCAGAGTCTCTCAAGGATTTTTAGATAAAAGAGAGGTTTTATCTTTGCATGTCTATAAGCAGTGAAAAACTCCGGAGACCAAAACCTACAGGCAATTCAAATAAACTAAATCCGATCAAGGTAATATCAATGCCAGAATTAGAAGAAAACCCAGAGAGAATATCAATAACAACATTAAAACAGCAGGTTTCAACTGGAATCAATAGGCAGAATAAACAGAAAAAATTAAGTCACAAAGTGTTAGTAGATAAAAGCTCCCCACTCATTAAAATTCTGTTTGTCTTTGTGTCTTTTTATCAATGTACCTATATATCTGTGCAAGTGTATCAAAGTTTGTAATGTAAAAGAATGATGAAATAATCTAATTAATTTCCGGTGTCATTCCACATATTTCTTTCAAGTCAGAACTGCAATATTAATAATGGTTTGCAGTTTAATAAAATATCTTTATGTCCTATTAACGCATATACCAGCTTGTTATAAAAGCCACTTTCTATCAAATAGCTAAACTTCAAAAGAGTTTTGCTTTGATCAGGAAGGAAAAAAATCAAGTTCATTCCATTTGTGTCGAATAACCTCGCCCGGTTTCATGGAAAGGCAGTTGTCGGCGCTGCCGTTCAGTCACGAAAAGTATTCCGATGGCCCAAAATAAAGAGACAGGTCTCGGGCCAGCAGTGAACCGGGGGAAGCTTGCTCTTTCACGTCTGTGGGCGAAGGGGAATGCGCTTCCAGACAGTCTGGGCTCCGCACGGCGCCCCAGGGCAGGTGACGGCTTGAAGCCACCCAGAGAACACAGGGGACATGGTGGGATTTCAGGGAGGCCACTGACCCTGAAACTCCACCTCGTTTCTCCTCTTCTTCAAGTCTCAGGTCCCACACACTGACGGATGGACAAACTTGTTTCCTTGGGTTCGCAAAGACCTTTTAGATAATTCCACTCCGTAGCCCTGGTACGAACATTGTTCTCTGGTGGGTTCTCTAGACAGCCAGAAGCATCGTCATCCCGTGCCCGAGAGGTCTGCTCTGCTCCTCCTGTCCCCACCTTGGGCCTTTTGTCCCCCATCTTCTGCTTCTGGCCAATGCTTGGGGGCCCGAGGCAATTTGCAACACCCAGGCTTTTGACTAAGATGCAACGGCTGACCCCAGACGGTCGTACTGATGGTCTGGGGGTTCCCTCAGGGATAGTTTTCTAAGCTTCGCAGACGAAATAGAGCGAACAACTAATCGATGCACTTCATTAGGGCTTTAGTTCTTTGGTGTTTTTTTTCCCAAAGAGACTTCAAATGCACCTGTTTTTCTGGGCATGCGCTTGAGTGGTCAGGGGTCGCAGGAAGGACATGTATCGGAAGGGGCCGCCCAGAACCCCACAGCCATGGAGGGCGGCCAGTGCCGTGGTGTGCCCATGTCTGCCCCTCAGCCCTGCTGTCTGCCCACGCAGAAGCTCATCCAGGACTCCTCGGGTCTGCACTCATGGGGACAGCACCAGGACAGCTGAGTGTCCTGGCTTTGCAGCCACCTGTTACTCTAAGGGACTCTCTCTCTCTGGTCATACATAGCTGAGGAGACAGCACTAGGGAGCAAGGACAGGCGGGCCAGCAGGCAGGCCGGGGTGTGGATGAGACGGGCAGTCTGGCTGGGAGCCCCTTGGGGAGAGAGCAGCACACCGGTGTGGGTCCCGGGGTACCCTTCCTATGGTCCCCAGGCCAGTGCCAGGCACCAGGAGACACTAGATATGGCCTTGTTAAAAGAGCATATGTGAACAAGGGGATGTGTTGCATTGTCACCAAATAGCTTCTACTAACCGCACCCCCCACCACCACCGCAAAGTCACTTCCAACATTGAAGAAGCGAGCCAGCCACCCGCGGGGCACAGGAGAGCAGCTGGATCTGAGGGCGCAGAGGAACCAGCTTCCTTACAATCGCCTTGACAGTACTTGGTGCATGTAATTTATAAATAGTCTTACATATAATGCTCATTTTTTTTTTTCACTCCAGGGATGAAGGATCAAGAAATTTGGAGATGCCAAGAGTGTACCTAAGTGGTTCTCCATCCAAAGTGCCTTGGTCCCCAGGCAAAATGTCTAAGGACATTTTGATTGTCACAGCCAAGGGGTACTCCTGGCATTGGCTGGTTGAATCCAGGTGCTACCAAACATTCTACAGCTGCCGAGCCAAAGAGTGACACAGCCCCACACGTTGGCAGTGTCAACATTGAGAAACTCGGCTCCCCGCTAATCGCCCAAAGCGCTCGGCCAGGAAGCACGGGGCGTCCAGGGTGGGAGTGTCCCGTGCAGTCCCACAGGCCGCGTTAGGCCAGCACTGCCCGTGCCCTGAGTCTTAGCCGACTGCTCCGGGCTGGAGCTGACCCCGCTGCCCGTGAAACCGGGCCTGGAGGCCGGCTCCGGTCCAGTCTCCATGAAAGCTGTGCCCATCAGAGCTCACAGCTCCTTCGCCCGAGCGGGCTCGCACCGCCGCAGCGGGGCGCTCGGCTGCCTGGGTGTGCGAGGCGCACACTGGGCCCCTCAACCCTGCAGAAGGCCGCGCCTGAGGGGTGTTGCTAATTAACTTCAGACTCAAACTGCGTCACCTGCAGCTCCCGGCCCCTGATCCGAACTCCGTGGGCCGTCCTGCGAAAGCGGAGGACAGTCATGGCGACCGGCACATTCGTGGAAGAGGGTGGACCTTGGACCATGTACCCCGACTCCCTCACCTGACAAAGGAGGAGGCTGAGCCCCGGAGAGGTGGACTCACGTTTCTGGGTTACAGGTCCCGCGGTCGCCACACCAAGGAGAACCGCGTGTTCGCCCCCCACACCGTCCCTCCGTCCACGCCCCAGCCCTGGCCCCCCAGGCCTTCGCTGCTATTTCTGCGGGAGCAGATATAACGCCCCCTTCGGATCAGAACTCCCAGCAACGGCTCACGCCGAGCACGACACAGAGGTCTGTCGCGGGGCTCACGCAGGTTCCAAGGGCTTCGAGGAAGGAAGAAGGTCACCTAGGGCGGAGAGCGGGTCAAAGGCACCTCTCTGTCATGCCACACAGCTCGGCACGAGGCTAGGGTCGGCCGACTGCCGTATCCGGGTGTGTAAACCCTCACAGTGTCTGCGTCACCTCCCCAGCACCTCAGTGCCGCAGGAGGGAGCCCTCAGGGCACAGCACCTGTCCCGTGCCCCCACCTGCCCCGTGGCCCAGGGGAGGGGCCGGGCCTCCATCCCGGCTCAGAGGCTGCCCTGGCACCAACGCTCGAGGCCGAGGGCTTCACACCCATTTTCGCCAGGTGGCCCCGTGAGGTTCAGGCCCTCCGCTCTTTCCTCTGGGGACCGTGCCCCGGCTCTCACTGCCAGTTGTCCTTTCAGCAAGTGGCACTGTCTCCAAGGAGAGAGTCCCGGAGGAGCCTCGCCAGCACCAGCCTCGCCACAAGGAGGAAGCCCAGCAGCCTGCAGCGACGGCCACAGAGCCCGACCCGCAGGAGGGCCCAGGGGCTGGCCTGACACCGGGGCTGTCACCTTCTACGCCCCGCCAACAGCCCCTCCCATGCCAAAGCCTTCTCTGAGCCCCACTCAGAAATGGGGCTGAGCACCTCACGGCCAGGAGCAGGCCTGTCATGCTCGAGCTTCCTGGACCCACCGGCCACCGAGGCCACGGGAGGTGTCCCCCAGCCTGGCCAGCCTCCAGGAGAACCCGCATTTGTTTTGAGGGAGGGGACCAGCCTAGAGTCGGGGCCCTGGCAGGCGGGGACAGAGCCACGGCTCCCTAGGCTGCAGGTTGGCGGGCTGGGCTCAGAGGGAGGGGGCAGTGCCCCTGCCTGCCGCTGAGGCCTCAGGGAGATCCAGCCGGGCCAGGCCTCTGCTGGGCCCCTGTCGCACATCCCGGAAGGGGGCCTGTCAGCTGTCTCTGCTTAGAGGGGAGGCGGTGCTCTCATGGGTGAAGAAACTGCCCACAGTGGCCACACATGAGCCCAGCATGCTCCACGCCCACCCCCTGCCCGGCAGGCGGTCACAGAGCCCCCCAAGCCCTGCGGGAGACTCGTGGAGTGCCAGGCTCACGGTGGGGGCTCAGGGAGCGTCCACCCCGCCTGTGGAGCGGGGGAGGGGCGCAGGCAGGGAGGTCACACCGGAGGATGTGGGGAGCGTCAGGTCTGCTGATAAATGCCAATAAATATGTAAATGATGCAGCTCGAAACGGTCCTCTCGCTCTCCAACCCAATCCCGTAACCCAGGGGCTAGATCTCCATAAATTACGGTGGAGTGCGGCTTGTAAATAACATTTTCCTGACATCCCTGAAGCAGCGCTGTATCTTCGGAGTTCACAAATCGTTCATGTAAATGAGTTTATGTAACTACTCCGTAGCTAATACAAATACCACTCAGAGCAGGACCGGGAACCGGGCGTCCGAGTGGTGGGCCGTGACCGGGTGGAGTCCACACCCCGGAGAGCGGAGCGCGCGGGGAGTGTCGGGACGTCTGCCTGACCCAGCGGCACACAGGCGGGCACAGCGCGGCGGGGGGCTCCTGTGCCCTGACTCCTCGGCAGCCCTGGGCAGAGCCGCGAGCCTCCTCCGCCTCATCCTTCCAATGAGCGCCCAGGGCTGCAGCTCCCCGGGGCTGGGCACTGTGCGAGGGGCGGGAACAGTGAACCCCTGAAGATGCCCCGCCCCGCGCTCAGAGAGGACAGAGTCCCATAGGGTGAGCCCCGCCCGCTTGCCAGCTGGGGAGAGGAAACGCAGCCGACCCACCTGGATGGGCTCCGTGGCTCCTGGATTTTAACCCGGGGATGATGACGATGATGACGATGACGATGGTGACAACGATGATAACGATGACGATGATGTGGCTGATGTGCACACTCCCAGCACACCAGCTCATCAGACAGCTCCTGGGAGGCCGGGGGGAAGCGAGCCAGCTGTGCCTGACTTGCACACAGCTGGGGCACCCTCCATCCCCACGCCACAGGTGCTTCTTGCTGTGTCTGTAGCTCTGAGCTCAGAGAGCAAGCCCCTGCCCCGTTGGCATCCCCAGAGCCCACACATCTGGCGGTATTGGAGAATGTGCTTGGGGCTGGCAAAGGGGCCCCTTCTGGAGCTGGGGGAGCCTCCGGTACTCTCCGCTTCCAAGTGGGCAGCCCCAAGGCCACGCCTCGCCACACCTCCCTGACCAGGCCACTGGCAGGCACGCTGCAGTGGGGAGGGTCTGAGGTAAACCCCTTCTCTCAAGCGGGCTCTGAGTCCCTCCATCCTCGCTGTGTGCCATGCGAGGTCGAGAATGAGAAGGAGCGGTGTGTCTGAGATGGGGAGAGAACATTCTACGGCCTTGTGGGCAGGGGCACAGTCCCCGAGCGGTGGCTAGTGACAAGCTCGGCAGGCGCCCTTTGCTTTAGAAACAGGCGTTTTCTGCCACGGCTGCTCCCAGAAGGTTCCTGCCTGCATCGTTTTATGGGTCGAGGGGAATTCGCTTAGGCGCGGTTTCGTCTTCCAGATTTTAGACCGAATGTGCCGCTGCTTGTTCGGTTTCTCCCTGGGGATGGTGTATCCCAAGGGGAAAGATGTCCCCGAGGACCACAGCGAGCAGGAAGCAGGCCGGGCTCCATCCCCGACGTGCAAAGCTGGATTACGGGACCTGGCTCACGGCGGCAGCGGCGGCCAGAGCAGGAGTCGCCTTCACCACTGCACCTGCGTGTACAGTTCACATTCAAACCTCAAACGCAGCAAATCCCACTTCACAATGGCTTTCGGGGCTGGAGCCTGTGAATTAAAGGCCTCCATTGTTTGCAAGGATTATTTCGCTGCCTCTACCAGCTTCAAAGAAACGCGAATCTTCACTCACTTTCCTATTGATCCTTGTTGATCAGATTAACTTTGTTTTGGATTCCTATTGAAACAAAGGCAAACAGATACATTTTAAGCACTTTCATGTATGGCTTTGTTTCAGTCTAGAATTCTCACTGTGCTTCTGCTTCCTCGTTATAAAGATTACTAGGCGGTTGGGGGAAAATCAGGGAATTACCATAAATTCTATTCACTAAATACCAACACTTTCAGGCAAATTATCTTGATTGAAAAATACTTTGGCATACCAAGTAATTATATGCAATTAAAACCCCACGTTCGTTTACTTTCCCTTGTTAATTGTTAATAGAATACCTGTGCTCAGGGAAGCAAGGAGATTAGCAAGCACTAGAAATCAAAGACATCTCTCAACGCCACAGAAATAAAGCCGACCCTTTATCCTCCTCGCTGGGCACTTCAGATTTCAGATGAAATTTTTTAATACTCTCCCACTCTTCAGTGGACTGTGAAGAATCTGAAGAGTATTTTCTTGAAGACAGAGTGTTCCCAAGCGCTTTGTAAACAGACAAAGTCAGTTTCCCTGGGCCAGCTCTCCCCGCTGGCCCATGACTCAGCTACCTGCGGCTGGGATTAAGGAGTTTCGCTCTGGGTCCCTCTCACCTACCCTCCCGTCCTCCCACGGGCTGCTGCTGAGTCTGCACCTGACCTTCCAGAGACTCAACCTTGCCCCCGGCTGCCCCAGGTGCCAGGCGGGCAGCCCAGAGCAGACAGACCCCTGAGGCATTTGCCTGGCTCACTGGGCTCTGCGGGAGGAGACCCCTCTTCCCACCCCACACCCCACCTGCCCAACAGCAGACCAGCATGCCGGGCTCTTCCCCTGGCAGGTGCAAAACCTCTGACCCTGGACAGAGGCCCGCCCCCAGACCCGAAGCCAGAGTTCTGGGGAACCGACATTAATTTATGGGAAGGGAGAGGTGAATTGTGTCACAAACGTTAGTTCGCACATGATCGGACAAAGAGGAGACACTTTCTTTAGTAAAAGGTGAAAGATTTATAGAGTCTGAAAAAAACAGAGCATAAGAGACGCCTTCTTAGGGAGCTTTTAAGAGCTAGAGCACGCTTGCCAGGGAACAAGGTGCGGCCGGCAGTCCCGACTTCCCCAGGCTAAGGGCACTCTGGGGACTCGAGACGTCTGATGTGGAAGCCCAGGAAGTACCAGGCAAACCGGAGGGGCTGGCTCCCTCTCACCTGCCATGGCTCAGGTGTCCCGGCGACTTTGGCTGGCAAGAGCCCGGTGGGCTGGCGCAGCTCACACCGTCACCCCGCACCGGGCAGCCACCCCGCAGCCCGGCCCCGCGCCCTCCGCGGTCAGACTCCGGGCCCGGCGAGGCCGTGCGTGCGAGGACAGTCCCACGCAGGGGCCTGGGCCGCCCGGCACCTTATATGTGGAATAACAGGGTTGGCCTCGTTAACCGCCTCGTTCCCGCCTCCGTTGCCGGAGTCCCCGAGGGCAGCGGACGGCGGTCCCAGGGGCAGCAGCAGAGACGCAGACCTGGGGCGGGGGCCGCGGCTGCGAGGACGTCGCCTCAGGCCTTGGCGAGGGCCGAGGCCCAGCGCAACAAGCCTGGGAAGCGGAACGCGCTTTCCCTGGCGCGTCCCTGGCGGGGGCTGGAGCGTGACGTCAGCCCGGGAGCGTGACGTCAGCAGATCGCCAGGCGTCACTGCGGCGTCTTCTTATCAGAGGCCAAACGCGCCGGTGCGTCCGAGAAACCCTGCGCGTTAGGCTTTCGGGACGTTCTCAAACCGACGTTGTGATGGAGAATAAAAACAGGAAACCAAAGCAACCTGGCCGCGAGCCCCGACTTGCCTGGCAGCCAGCGCAGAAGGGACATCTCCGGCGCTGTCCCCGCCGGCCAAGCTGGCGCTGTCCCGTGTCCCTCCCACTGTGGCTGGGACTGACGACACGAGGCAGACAATCTCAAAAAGAGTGAAGCGCGAACAAGAGCGGCACGGCGGTCATACGCAGCACCTTCTCCCATTTCTCCGTGTCCCAGAGCCGAGAACAAACCATGTTGCCGAAGCGTTCTCCGCGGAGCGGCGCCGAGCGCCTTGGGCTCACGCCCCCGGTGCGGACGCGGCCGCCTCCCAGTGCAAAATCATCCCCGCGCTTCCCGAAGCGGTCGACAGGGGGCGAGCCCGGACCGCCGCCAAGCCTCCGAGCCACCGTGCCACCGCGGGGGCTGCGGACGCTGCACAGCCCCACCCTGACGAAGTGGGGGGTCCGGGACCCTCGCGAGGGAAGGGGGTGCCACACGGAGACCATTTCTGTCACCGACAAGCCAGGTAAAGGGTGTTACCCTTTATCTGTAGGACCCAGTGCCATGTCTGTTTAATCCAGGGGGTCCCTCCCGGCCTACTTCTGGCTGTGATTCTAGCACTTTCTGCGAGGATGGATGGGTCCTATATCCACATTGCCCGCTGCACAGGCCATTAGTCTCGTGTGGCTCTTGAGCCCTTGAGACGTGCCCGGTGAAACTGAGAAGCTGTGTTTACCGCCGCGTGGTACTGTGTCACGTTTGGATTTAACGGCCCCGTATGGCCAGTGGCTGCCACACAGGACAACAGTTTCCAAACTTTGAAAGAGCAGGCAGAGGAAAAGTAAGAAAATGGATGCTTTGTAGTTGAAGAAATGTGGAGGAAACCAGTAACTTTTGTATGCTAAGGTACGTCCGCAATATTTGTTTTGCTTTTTTTCCCATTAAAATACTTGGTGTCGGTGTGCATATGGGGAGACAGAAAGAACCCTCCTAAGCCAGTAGAGTGTGTACATCAGGACCAGTTTGCAGGTGCAGTCAGAGATATTTATCAAGAGCCTTTTGAAAAGTGTATCTTCATTGTCCCAGGAATTTCATTTCTAGAAATCTATCTGAAAGAGCTAACTGAGGTCTCAGACAAAGATTATGGCCACAATGATCAATAATATTGTTAGTCGGAATTATTTTAAAAATCCAAACCCAACTCAGTGCCCAAGAATAGAGAAATGGTTAAATGGATTAAAGTATCCAATAGGACAGCACTTCTAAGAATATTAAATGACATTGAGAAATATATATAATTTTAATTTTTAAAAATCTAGATATAAAATAGTATATAAGATATGATGTTAAGTTTATTTATGTTTTCATTTACACACAAAAAGACAGAAAGGAACTAAACAAAAATACTGCCTAAGGCTATATCAGAGTGGAAGGATGACTTCTCTTTTATAATTTTCTATATTTCCTTAAACGTGCCTAAACGATGTAACCAAAAGAAAAAAATCAATGACGTTAATTCATTTTGTCCATCAACGTGTCATCAGAAGATGGGCATTTGGAGAAGTAAATGGCACCCGGGGGGTGGAGCAGACAGCTGTGGGCACTTACTCCTTCAGCCCATCAGAGCACCACTGAGGTACACTCTCAGCCGGATAAATTAATTGACTTTCAGCTTGATGTGTGGATCCCCTGTGAATAGTCTGTCCCTGTCTTTGATCTCACGACTCTATGCTGTGTCCCACGGAAACCCTTCGGCTCCGAGGGAGCAGTGGCATCGGTCCTGACACTGTGGGACCCTCATCTGTTTAAATTATAGCAGCTGTGAAAGAACACAGTGCGGGAGTCAGTGGAATCTGAGACGCGGCCTCCTGTTCCGCCCGGCACGGCTCGCGTTCGGGGGCTTCGGGGAGCAGAGGAAGAGGCTCGGCCCATGCGAATCCACGTCCTTCCAGCCGTCCTGGTCCTCTGCACCCCGAGCTTGAACTGGGCCCCAGGCCCGGGAGCGTCGCGGGGTTCCCAGAGCACACACTCCCCTCCCTCCCTCGGGGAGGGCTGGCGACAGCTCCAAAATGGAATTTTATGCAAACTTGTGATGACTAACTTAGTGAATCGTGTCAAATTGCAAACTTTATTTTTATCAGCTGCTGGATAATTGAAGGGGAAGAGATGCCCAACTGACATCCGCCCCAGGCATCAGCCTGTCTTGCCAGAACCTCGCCTCCCAAGACAGGTGTCAAGAAGGGGGGGTGGCTTCACGCCCGCGAGGTGCTGCCCCCTCCCTGTCAAACTCCCCGGCGTCTCCTGCTGTCACCTCGCACGCTTCCTCCCTGCTCCCTCAGCCTCTGCTTCCAGTGGAAAATAAACACCCCTCCGAATCTATAATTGATGAAAGCAAACTTTTAAAAAAGAAGTAGTGACCCACAAACCCCACAGAGACACTCGCGTTGGCACAACCACAACCTGTTATTTTTAGAAAGCCACCAAAGTCCAATTATCAGCAATATAAGGTTTAAATCACAGGCTCTTCCACACACACACACACACACACACACACACACACACACACACACACACACACACTGCTGCCCCATCTAACCACTTTCGGTGGAAGACGCCACTCTTTAAAATAAATACATGAGCGGCGACTCACCCACTACATTCCACTAATGGACAAAGTCTCTCGCTGTCAGTCAGAAGGCGTCACTGCTGTCACCCCGTCCGCACCGCAGGGAGCTCAACCTGCTCATCCCTCCACATTTGGAAACAAGTTTCATGTCAGAATTCAAGGAACCGCGTTAGTGCAGAGTTCGGCTTGAGAAACTGACATCCATAGGGTCCGCTCGACCCCAAATGTGAGATTCCGTGAGGTTGGCGACGGGTTTCATGGCACATCTTGCATCTCAAGCTGGAAAGAAGAAGATCAAATCCCACAGACGTGGACGATGGCAAAGCTGGCCGGAAGACTCTCTCCTTGGAACTTCCTTTTTTTTAAAAAAAAATTTAACCTCAAAAATACATTTCTTTGTGTGAAGAGGGAAAATTCCAACAGAACACAGGAACAAAAGTCCTGGTCACAGAGACTGGACGTCCTTGTTTGGACACATTTCTGTGGGCAAAACGATCTCAGGTTGACGGCCCAGACGTTGAAAATGAGAGACTGTTGGCGTCTTTCTCTGGCACCAACTTCGACTAAGGGCTCATCCCACTGTAATCAAGTGTATCTCTGTTTTAAGGAGTTGTAGGTAATTATTTTTCAAGCATATTCATGGTTGTATTGATTTAATATGGCGCTCCCGAATGTGTTCAGATGAACTCATTCACATTCCACACTCACACACGCATGTTCTTTTGAATTGAAACCTGCACCCCACAGAGACAGCCCCGCCCACAACAGGTCTGGTCTGCAGGCGGGATGGAGCCGGGAGGGGCTTCGTCTTCCAAGAAAAGCATCACAGGTTCCCGCCTGCCCGAGTCTGCGTAGACGCTGCATCCGGTGTGCCTGGACCCTTCCCACTTTTCTCTGTCTCTACTTTCACACTCTCTCTTTATCCCCTTAAATGAGAGTGATGGGGGAGTAGAGAGAGGGAATTAAATGCAAAGCAGCGTCCGGGGCAGCAGCCGCGGTGCGGGAGCCGTTGCATAAGGACTCGGCATGGCGGCGTGTGGGGGCTCTGGGCCCTGGGTGTCATGGTGGTGCAGAAGGAACCTGGCGGACCCCTGGGATGCCCACGCACAGCCCCCTGACCCCGTCCGCAAGAGCTGCAGGTGCCCCTCAGGAGACGAGCTGCGTCCGGGATGAAAACGGCTCACAACTCGGGGCGTCGTCGACCGTGGGGACCCGGGAAGCCCTGCCTGGCGACGGGGCCGGGACAGCTTACGGCGTTCCCGCCCCCTCGCGCCCGAGGAAGGGGCTGTCCTTAAAGGCTGTTACAACCCTGCAGTTTCCCCTCGTTTGACTGATGGGCGGTGATTCAGACGGCGCCGGGCCGGCTCCCCAAACACGCTTCACCGCCCAGCAGTCTGCGCCCCGACCTCGGACCATTGCGAACGGGAAAGCACGTTGGTGTTTAGCTCAGAAAGAGGAAAAACGGTTAAACCCGCGAGATCGTGACAGGCGTGTGACGCGTTCAGAGAGGACCCACCCCCGGCCTCGGCGTGACATCGGGGAACGGGGCGGGTGCTGGGTGTGGGGCAGGAGGGGACCCAGGAGGAGACCCAGGGAACAAGGCCCGGACGCCAGGGGTGCAGGACGCCGGCGGGCCTGTCCCTCGCGGCCCTCTGCTCTCGGTGGGGGCACTGGGGCCATCGTCGTCTTTCTAAGGCCTTTCTCGGTCCGGCTTTGTGTCACCTGGCGGAGACCCGGGAACTGAAGCCACCTCCCCCCACCCCACCCCCATGGTGCGCCCCAGGCCGTGGTCTCCGTGGGTCGTGTCCAATGTCCCTGGCACCCAGGCCACCCACTGTGACTCTGTCGAGACTCGCTCGGCCAGGCGTCCAGCCCAGTGGTGAGATGGATCATGGCCCCCAAATGGTATGTCCACCGCCTCACCCCCAAGACCCGCGACCGTGGCCTCATCTGGAAGAGAAAGGACCTTGCAGGCGTAATTAATGTAAGGATCCCCATGTGAAGAGATCTTTCTGGACTACCCAGATGGTCCCTAATCCAAGGACAGGTATCCTTACGAGAAATAGAAGGCGAGACACGCAGAAGAGAAGGCCGTGTGATGACAGAGGCAGAGATTGAGGCGAGGCCACAGGCCCAGGGACGGCGGGAGTCGCCAGGACCGGGAAGGGCAGGAAGCGTCCCCTGCCCTGAGCCTCAGAGGAGCGCAGCCCTGTGCGTCCTTGACCTCAGGCTTCCGGTCTCCAGGCCATGAGAGGACAGTTTCTCACGTCCCAGGCAGTGGCATGCGGGGCTTTGTTAGGGCAGCCTCGGGACCTTGACCGGAACTCATCTGCATCTGGAGCCCCGGGAGCAGAAGCCCCTGCTGAGCACCCTGGGTTCCGTCCATCCCGTGAGGGTGATGGGTGGAGCATGGGGGACAGGGGCGCACCAGGCCCTCAGCTCCGGACACCCCACCTCCTGGGACTCTGGCAGAGGCAGAGCTGGGCCCGGGCCCAGACCACACAGCGGCCCGTGAGCCAGGGCTGTGCGCAAGGCTGTGTGCAGGGCTGCCGGCCGCCGTCAGGGGGCTGGGCCCAGCCCCGCTCACCCAACCGCCAAGAGCCAACTGGTTGCTGTGTGTGCACCCAGCTCGGTCACCCGGAGGGCCTGGAGGTCAGCGAACGGCCTGCTCCAGGCTCACGCTCAGGCCTATGCATGCCCAATGCTGAGCCCCCAGCTGTCCCCACGCTGGGTCACGGGTGCCACTCGGCAAATGTTTGTGCGGCCACAGCCTTTGGATCTGTTACACAATCCTGCTCAAGACAAAACTCCGAGTGCCTTTGGCTCCTTGAGCATAAAACTGGAGCCAAAAATCTAAGTGGTCGGTCACTGCGGTTTTATGTTTTCAAGCACCTCAAGGTAATTTTTAAAAACCCGTTCTTCGCAACATTGCAAGTGTTTCTCAAAGCCCCTGGCTGGGTTTCTGGTGACTCCCGAATCCGAGGCTCCCATCTGGGTTTGCACTGTGCTCAGGACGCCCTGCCCTTGGCCCGGCCGCCCCGTTCACCGAATTCAAGGTCGGAGGATGCTGCCCCTGTGGACGTGGGCAGGGGTACCTTCTCGCTGTATTGTCACCTTGCTGCAAGCACTGAACTAAGGGCATGTGGGAGACTCTGTGCAAACCACTTCGTCCTTTTGCTGTTACTTACGGGTGGTGCTCAGTGAACAGCGCAAACGAAAAGTCAAGTCGCTACATGTCCTGAGAGAGGACTTCCAGAATAGGCCATGCATCCCCAGATCAGACTCGAGAGGACGAGATGCCAAGCGCGAAGAAACGTCTATTTAAAAAGCGAGTCTTCCACCGCGCGGGCTGCACCGGCTGTGTCTGCCCGGGCCAGCTGCGCTGATGTCGAGCGCCTGGCCCGACGCTGACCTTGAGGGAGCGGCCGGGCACGTGCTGGTCGCTCCACGGGTGTGGGGACGGGCGGCAGAGGACGCCTGTTTGGAAAACACGGGCAGGATCCTCGTTGAATGGCTTCGTGGATTTGGCATCGAAACACACGTTGCCCGTTGCGTGCTTCCCTGCAATGAGCTGACGTCCAGAAATGCCCCCCGTCCCCGCGCCCGGCACACGTCGGCCTGGCCCATCCCGTGAGTACGACCACACGACCTGAGGGGACAGACCCGGCAGAGGTCCTGGCTGAGGCCCCCTGAGGCCCCCCCACACAAGGAGTCACCGCCAAGGACCCACGCAGCTCTCAGGCGGGGCCCTGTCACAGCGACAGAGGAGACGCACCTGCCCTGGACACACCCTGGTCCGGGGCACAGAGCCGCCTGGGCGAGCTCACTCCCGCAGCCCCGTGTGGACGGGCGCCCGGTTAGGAACCGTGGGAATGCCCTTCGGTTGGGAGCTCATTAAATATACTCTAGCTCTGGGGCCCTGAGCAGCCGTGTTCAAAGCATGGTGACAGCGCATAAGGGGGAAAGCAGACACAAGGTCGTGGAGGGGGAAACTGAGTTTCAGACTGCAGAGTGCGTGGCATGGCCTGGGCCAGCACCACACGCTGCCGCCGCACACGCAGGGCTGTGCGTGCCCGTGTCTGCCCGTGAGGTGCACGGGAAGGGAGCAGGGGGTGGCCTGGGGCTCGGCTCCATCCGGGGCTGGCAGAGCGGCCACAGGAAGGCGCGGACGGTGGGCTTGTTGAGGAGTATTTTCATTTTACATAAAATAGTTAATGACAAGCAGATATTTACATGTTACTTCTACTGTGAAAAATTAAAAAGCCATTAAGGTACATAATAGAAATAGAGACTTGTGTGTCTTTCTGGGCTTCCTGCAGGGCGGTGGGCAACTGATCATGGACACTGGGCCGAGCCCCTCGGGGGGGGCGGGGAGAGGGAATGACACCCAGGCAAAGAGCAGAGCGAGGCCCCAGCTCTGGGGGGACGCGGTGCTGGAAGCTGATGTCAGGACAGCACCGCCGGCAGGTGCAGGGCTCACCTGAGCAGGAACTGAGAGCTTCGTCCCTTGCACCTGGAGGGACTTTATTTTCTAGGCGATGGGGTGACCCGGTGACTGTCGGCCGGATGAGAGCAACTTGGCCAGTTTGTGGTGGAGCGAAATCAGTCTTGAAGCAGAATGAAAGGACATTAAATTGGAAACGGACTAAAGGCGGGAGAACTTTTAAGAAACCATGACAATCACCCAGTCCGTGGAAGCTGTCACTTGAAGTAGAGGAACACTAATAGGTGGGCGACCATACAATTATCTGTCTAACCTGGGACAGTTAACTATGGGAGCCCGAGAGCCCCTGGGATTGTTCGCAGCACCCCAGGGTGCACGGACACCTCGCTGGTGGGAGGCGAGAGGAAGACGAGCATCAGTGACGCCGCGTGTCGCCGATACCTGCAGGGCAGGAGCATGGCCACCTTTCCTGCATCCTCAGAGCCGGCCCGTCGCCAGGGACACTTTGGGTGTTCAGTAAATAACCGCTGAATGAATGGGTGCTGAGCAAGACAGAATCGAAGGCGGACGACTGCGGGGGCGCCCCCGGCCACCTCCTGTAGGGTGGCACCCTTCGCTAGCACCACAGAGACAGAAGGGGGGCAGGTGCCTCTGCAGGTTGTCAGCGGAGACGAGTCAAGCGCAGGTGAACACAGCGGGGTGCAGCTCCTGGCTGAGGTTTGGATGAGAGCTACGACATGGGAAGCCACAGGTAACAGCCCAGGTGGGGGACGAGGCTCTCCAGTGATGGGCTGAGCGTGGCAAGGGTCAGAACGACACCTGGGGGAGAGCACCGAGCTTAGCAGGTGGGCGAACGAACTTAGGGGCCAGGGAGACCGGGGAGGAGTGAACAGAGAGACAGAGGGATGTGTCAGATTTGGGGTCTGCAGTAGGATGCAGGGAAGTTCGCGGGGGGAGAAGGGTCAAACTCTGTCTAGGATTCTTGTTCACGAAATGTGTTTTTCAACCGAGTCCCAGTCATCTCTGTGATTATTTAAATTTCAAATATTGGCCCCAACTTGATTCATAATGAATTGGAAGATCTCTAGGCATGGTCCGCGAATTTTAACATGCTTCCCAGGACATCGCAGAGTTTTAGAATCGTAGGATAATGTACGGGCTTCCAGCTGGATTTCCGACAAGGAATGGCAGGTGGGCTTGGAACGGAGGAGAAACCCTGGGCTGGAAGGTGGAAGCCACAGGAGCAATGGCTGATAGGTCCAGGCAGATGCCAATCAAATGTTCCGCCCACAGCATAGCTCTCTCTACCGAGGAGCCCTGCATTGCCTCAACACGGACATCCTGGGATTTGAGAATGGACCCCAGCCGCTGGAGTCTCTCCAGCTTCCCCGGGGAAATTTCACCCCCAGAGGTGGCACGTGCTCTGAGAAGGAGGCAGGGCTCTTCACTCCGTAGTCAGAGGGAGCCAGGCTACTTTAGCAGGGAATAAAATGAAGGCTTTTTGGGAAACTTTGGTTGCAGATTTGCATGTCAGATGGGAGGTGGTGAGGCTTGGAGAGGCGGTTTCTCCTCAGCGGCTTGGCTGGATGATAAGAAGAGACGGGTGATTTGGGGGCAAGGAAGAATTTACGGAGATAAGCGAATTCTTTTAATATATATATATGTTCTGGCCTTACAGTGTCTCAACGAATCACCGAACGTGTCGGGAGAAGTGGAGACCGTCATCCCGTGTGGTGACGGCTCTGCCCGCACAGCCGAGTCACACCGATGCGCCGCCCCACGGACCACACCCCTGCTGACCAGACTCGGTCTGCCCGGGGGCACCGCCAGGGGCCGAACGGGCTGTTTCACTTACTTCCCGCAGGACCCGGCTCCGCGGTGGCGCCATCGGCCAGCTGCGGGCGGTGCGGAGCCTGACTGCAGACCGACGAGCCTTTCGCCCGCCGCCGCCTGCACAGCGATGGCGGGAGCGTGTGTCCTTCCGCTCCGCGCAGGGAAAACCTGCCCGACGGCCCGAAGCTCCGCCGAGTCCGTCCCCAGCGAAGGGGCCAGGTCGGGGTGGGGGGGGGGTGGAGTGTGGTGTGAGTTGACGTGTCATTGGCGTGGGGGAGACATGTTTCGCACACAGTGTATCGTGGGGTTAGCAAGGAAGCTGGATGGAAGAAACATCGTTTTCTTCCTGCGACATGAACTCCTGGCCCTCCACACGGCCACCAGGAGTTTCGTGAGGAAACACAGGGGGATCGTTATTCCGCCTTCTAACCGTCGTTTGTTCGTCTTGCCCCCGATGAAACTGAGCTCCGTGGTGCGGCCTGGATGGTTCGGTGCCCAGCGAAGGCTGCAGGGCACGCTGTCTCCGTCCGCGTCGGCAGCGGTGGTAGGGTGGCTGGCTTTGTGTGACAGCACAGTTGTCCCTGCCTTCCGTTCGATCTCGCATTTCATATGTCATAGAGGAGCAGCTGCATGATGTCACAAGGGCTGTGACTATGCGTCCTGGTCGCTGAGTCTGACCGGAAGAAGGACTGGCGCTAACACGCCCCCTTCACAGACGGGAGGATGTTCGCACATCGTCAGCTCGCTGGAAGATAACAGGACACACACCCCGACAGTCATGCAGGTCGACAACCCCCCAAGTGTGTGTTCAGGCACAAATCCTTTTGTTCAAACAAAATCTTTCCCGGAAATTCGAGACGTAAAGGAGGGAAGTGCCGTGTTCTGGCTACAGGACACGGAGCAGGGCCCCCGAGTCCCCAGGCTGGCCTCCTCCTACCTGCCCAGGTGCTCCTGAGCTGAAGCCGGGATCCAGCAGGTGGAGGGAGCCCCCGCCCCCATCCTCCTCATGCACCCGCGGAAGTGATGCGGCCCGCGGAGGGACACAGAGTCCTGGTGCCCTCGCCCACGTGCAGAGTCGCCTTTGCTGAGACGTCTTCGACCCTGTAGCTCCAAACCAAACCAGCGTCTGCATGCCCGCGGGCACATCTAACCCTGTCCCACTCCTCCTCAGATACCTATGCTGTCCCCTCACTGCCCAGAATAAAGTCCAAACTCTCACGTGCTGCTGACGTCACTGTGCGAGCCCGGCGTCCACCGCGTCCTCGGTGACCCCTGAGCCACAGCCTCCCCCACGTGCTTGCTGCGTCCGCGGACCTGTCATGCCCGCGACCGACCGCCTTCTGCTCATAATCTTTGCCCACACCAGCCCGAGTCGTCGTCAGAGCTGGTTCGAGCGGCAGGCCACGGCACCCCTTCCTCAGGGATGGAGGGGACCGTGGGGCCCAGGTCCAGTGGGGAACAACGACGGCTGTTACTCGACAGACGGCAGTTAACATGGAGAAGCCTTGACGAGGTGCTGCGTGCGTTGACCTGTGTCCCCCGCGGATTGGTTTGCCCAGGTCCTAACACGCATCGCTTCCGACGTGCTCCGACGTGGGAACAGGGCCTTGCGGCCGTAGTCAGTGGAGAAGAGGTCACATACGGTGGCGCCTCACTCCGTGTGACCGGCGTCCTTGTGGAAAGGCGATTTGGACACAGCCCACGGGAGGTGCATGTGACGATGAAGGCACAGGTTGGGGTGACGAGTCTGCAAGCCGAGGAACGCCGGAAACCTCCAGAAGGCGGGAGCGAGGCCCAGGGCAGAGTCTCCTCCTGGTGGGAGGAACCTGCCCTGGATCTGTTGGACCTTGGACTTCGCGCCTCTGAAAGGTGAGACGCTGGGCTCCCGCCGTTCTCGTCCAGCCTGGGATACGTCGCTAGGCGCCCTGGCGAGTGAGTCTGGTGTGAAGACTTTCCAACTGGTTCACCGAAAAGGCCTCCCCAGGGCCGGGGGCAAGGACAGCTTCAGCCCTGCGGCTGAAGCTCTCGGCGCAGACATGCTGCTGGCTGGTCTGGCCCTGAGGACGCCGGGTGGCCTGCTCTGTGAGCACTCAGCTCTGGACTCAGCTGACCCCACGGAGGAGGGGCAGCCGTCAGCACGACACAGCGTGGGGCAGAGGCTGAGCGTCAGGAAGTGCTCCGTGCTCCCGGGACACCTGCCTGAGGCGGGCGGGGGAGCGGGGGTTCCCCCCCCCACCCCGCTCACGCCGCAAGGGGAGAGGTGGGCGCTCTGGAGCGAAGACAGAAGCTCGGTACCCGGCAGGGCCTGCTGATCGCTTGCAGGGTCGTTAGGTGTGTGCGTGTTTCACCTGCTGTCCGATTTACCTGGACACTCACCTTCACCTTAACTATCTAGACAAGGGCCTAGTTCATCCTGGCCCCCCACAGCACGAGGCGCTGCTTCTCACAATCGTCCTCCACAAACGTTTGCCAAGGGAGTCAAGGGAAAACGGAGGAGGAAAGGTGTGGGGGAGAGTCGGGAGCTCCTGAGAGTGGCCTGGGCCTGCCGGAGCTGGACGGCGCAGGGCAGCAGGGGCCCCCGGGGGGTGGGCGTGGGAGGCGGGCAGGAAGGAGGGCAGCTAAGGGCACTCAGCCCAACGTGCAGGCTGCCGAGCTGGGTGCCCAGGCTCAGTCCTGGATTTACTGCACACTGGCTAAGTGACCTCAGCCAAACCACTTAACTCAACGCTGGAGATAATGTCACACAGTCTTCAGCTTGTAAAATGATCACCGATGATTTCTTGTCACCCCGCCCGCCCCGGTGAGAGTGCATTTGCCGGCGGGGAGGCGCAGGGCTGTCGAAAGGCAGGGTCGGGCTCACATTTCCTGTTTTCAGAGCAAATCTTCCCGGGCCAGAGCGTAAGGCGCGTCCGCTGCACCCCGCCCTACGACCCAGGCAGGTTCGCATCCCGGCCCGAGCTACTGTGAAGCCAGGGGAGTGGGTTTCACTGACACCTCCAACACTTTACGGTGACATGCGATGTCAGGATTGCCGTGGTGAGTCTACGTCGGGGGAAAGCCACCCTCTGGGGACCAAGCTCAGGGAGGCACCGGCCAGCCAGAGGAGTCACTTGGGCTCAGGATGGAGTCCATCTTCTCAGATGAGCCCGCTTGCATCGACCCTTCTTGTCCAGAGAGCCCACAAACCGCGCGGACCTGAAGTCCTTTCACAGCTCAACAGTCCGGTCCAGGGCGGCTGCGTTCAGCCTCCAGAAGAACCGACCCCAGGTGTCACACAGGAAATACTGGAACCCACCCAGCACTGCAGATGTTTGTTCCGGTTTTAAAGAACTGTCGCCATGTTCTTTAATGTCGAAGGGGGAGGGGCAGGACGCCAAGATCTTCTGCTCCGGAAGCTAGAGCATGTTGCTCAGCGTCAGAGCAAATGCGGGGTGCTGGAGTACGCAGGGGGGCACTTCATAAACTCTCCGTGCCTAATCATTGTGCTCTACCTGAAACCAACATAATAAAAGGGAGAAGAAATGCAGCTCCAGCTAGTGACCCTGCCAGGTGCTGCTTGGGGTGGGCAGGAAAGTGGCCACGGATGGTGTGATGGGCTGACCTATGACCTCTCAAAATGCACATGTGGAGGGCCTGCCCCTCAGTGCATTGAAACGGGCTGTTTTTGGGATGAAGTCTTTACAGATGCAATTAAGTTAAAGCAAGGCCCTTTTGTGGGGAGGGGGGTCCCTAACCCAGTCTGACCGGCGTGGACATGCAGAGAGACCCCACGGATGCACCAGCACAGAGAGAGGCCACGTGGGGACACAGCGAGGAGGAGGCCACCTGCACGCCAAGGGGAGAGGCCTGAGAGAAGTGGAACCTGCCGGACATCTTGACCTTGGACTTCGCCTCCAGACCTGAGAACGTACACTCCCCTGCTGATGCCACATGGCGTGTGGTTTTGTCCTGGCAGCGGGGCAGCCCGAGACGCTAGGCAGGAGTCTGAAGGCCTCCTAAGCTTGCCTCTCTGTCTAGTCGGCTGCATCTGAGGAGTGACCTTGGCCAGGGGCGTGTCAAACCTTCCTTCCTTCAAAGAGAGTTTGTGGAAAAAGGCCTCTACCCCACCCCCATCCTCCACCTAGAGTGTGGGTCTCTCCTAGGAGCTTGGGGTCAAAGCACTCATGGGCCCTTATTAAAATGTAAATATTCCCTGTGCAAGAGATTTAGTTTCCCTCATCACTGTCAATTAACAGTCACCCGCGGTCCAATTAAGAGCCAGGATTAGCCTGCCAGTCACCCAACGTATACCCAGCAAGGGGACCACAGGCCGTGTGGGTTCCTCTTGGCGGGCGGGGACGGAAGATGCACTCTGCCGCCTTGGTCAGCACGAGGGCCTCCGAAACGGGGGACTGGGGCAGGGCTCGCAGAAGGACACAGGGCCTGCAGAGGGGACACTTTCCGGCCCTGGGGGCCGCCCAGATCGGCCTCCTTTTTGGCCATGGCTGTATCATGTTCTCTAAGCTGGCAGTGAATTGGGGTCCAGGAGCCTGAGGTCTTTACTTGCTTTTTGGTTTTTCTTGCACAAGGACAGGAGCGGGAGCTGGTAGGATCCGGCCAAGAACCCTGAACTCGAAGCAGCTCTGGAGATGGCTGTGGGTTAGAGTGACGTTCAAGGGGACACCTGCAGAGTGGCAGACCAGGACCTCTGGGGCTCGAGATGTGGAAACCTTACCTTGGACCCACTTCTTTCCCAGCTTGCACTTTTCCATCAGGGCAGGCCTGGGGAACACAGGCAGGCTGAAGTCCTCTGGAACCCCGAGAAACCACGCCAAAGTCCCTGCGGGAGGACCCTCGCCAGGCATCTTAGTTGAGCTGATGTCCCTTCGATGAATAGATTTAGCCTGTCAATGGGTGACTTCAGGTGCACACACTGTTAGAACCCTGGTGCATGAAACTTTCTACCTAGGATGTTGTGTGGGCAAATATTGCGTACTGATGTTTCTCAAAGCCGTTTCTAGTAGATAGGTTTTATCTTTAATAATATAAGTGATTGAGGGCTGAAGGAAGTCACAGGGCACAGAATACTATATTGGTCTAAATTTCACACATTTTTAGAGTCCAACATAAATATGCCATTTAGCATTTCTGCCTTCTTCCAACCACACATATCATTTCCTTTGAGGGTTTTACCGGCAAATCGTCCTTGCATTTGCTCAGATCTGAGGAGTGTGTTATCATTCCTAACCTATTATCTCATGTCTTTTCTGGTTCTTACTGTCACTTGTCATTTGGAAGGATGTATGGAGTAAATTCTAAATAAGTTTAAAATATGTGAGCATGTAGGTCTGGTTCTTTGGAAGGTGTAACCGTAATGAAATGTGATTGTTTATACTATAATTTAACCGCTACTGTCTGTTATGGCATCAGTTTCAAAATGCACAGCAATGATAAAAATCAGGGGTTTGAAAAAGAAACAAAAATTAATAATTCTTATCAGCGTTGTATTTTTCTTTTAAGCCCATTTCTCCTTAGTTGCACACCATATTAATACTATTGAATATTTATGGGACAATGGTGACCAAATCTGCAATTAAAGTAAATTATTTGATTAATGAAATATTAATGAACACGACAGTGAAATTAAACCACGTGGATTTGAGATTCCCATTCGCACTTCAGTGAGGGGGTGGGACTGTCTCGGCCCCGTCCCCACGCCTGCTTTTCTCTGCTGAAATTCCATCACCCAGGGGTAGAAGATTCTGTGCACGGCCTGGGATAGAGGAGTTGGTGAACCAGTCTGCTTCCAGAGCAACGCAAGCGCAGAAAACGCAGAAACCCTGGGAGATTTCGAGTAGGTCGCACTCCACCCTCAGGGAGCCGGGTTGCGAACACTGTGTTAGCCACGCCGGCCACTGGTGCTGCCCAGACAGGCGGCATCAGAGCCCGACTGAAGGGGTGGCACGGCGTAGAGCGACCTGCTCTTGGTTTTGGAAGACATGAGGAAACAAGAGTTCTTCCACAGTTTAGGAATTGAGGGTGAGGGTCAAGGTCTGGGGGTGGGCAGCCCTCCTCGGTGTAAGTCTGATGGCCGGGGTGCCTTCCTGCTGCTGGCGTGGAGGCCTCGGAGACCCGGCAGTTGGGGAACAGTTCCCTGAGGGGCGCACCGTATCCTCGCAAACACTCGTCTCGAAACAAGTCCCCAACGTCTTGCACTTGAAAATGCTGCTCAGAGCAAAATGGAACACGTTTAAAAATAAACTACACTTACGTGACACAAAGCCAGGAGGTTCTAATTTCCAGAGGGACTTGTGCACGTAACAGAACAGCTGCTCTGTGTGGCCAGCATGGGGCCACCTGCCCTGGGTCCTTCAGGTGACCGTGGCTGGTGTTTTAGTAGTGTAGTGACAGTTACACACTCGAAGGGTTAAAACAGCAACCTTAAGGCACGCCTCCTTCACAGCAAGGTCCTTATCATGCAAGTTCTTATCAGAGGTCTGCAAACAAGACATCCTACCTTTTAAACAAATAATTCATTAGGTAATTAAATTCAAGTGAGATTACTCTAATTAAATATACACTGCTGTTGAATCATAATTTTTATGTGGTCTAGTTAAAGATGAACAATCTCTTATTCCTGACAAAAAAAAAAAAGAGCTTTAAACAAAGTCCCCGGTGGCTGGAAGGATAGACTTACAAGCACTCCACAGAGGTCACTTCAAGAAGGAAGAGCTGAGGCATAGCACGGGGGTGGGGCCCTGTGTCTGCCATTCCAGAAGTTGGGGCGGTTTGCTCACTGCCCTAGTGAAGGGCTTTGTAGGCCCGACAGGAAGTCACTCATGAGGACCCTCCTCCCATACAGCCCCGGCCAGGGGCAAGCCCTGCACGCCCCCCCCCAAGCCCCAAGCCCCAAGCCCCAGGACCTAGGGAGGCCAGCACTGGCCTCAGGGCCCCAGGATTTGAGCAAAATGAAGTCACTTATCCCCGATGCGGAGGGCCCAGTCCCCTGTACAGGCCGCAGGAGCGGGAACTAGGGCCTGGCTCACAGGGACACAGAAGTCCCGGGCTTTGATCTGCGCCCCGCAGCCGCGGCCTCTGCGTGGCCGCCCCGCCGCCGCCCCGCCGCCGCCCCGCCGCCCCGCCGCCCGCGCGCATTTGTCAGACGACGTTCCCCAGCGTGGCAGGCGGGCGACACACCTGTCCTGCCGGCGTTGACACCGCCTCACTCCGGGATGGCATCGGTCTGGGACCTGTGAAACAGAAACGCGAACTAATTAAACGCTGCATAATGGGGCCCTCCAGGAACACAGCGGAAAAACAAACAAACATGAGCGCAGCTGCCGCGCAATCTACCTCTGCCCCGGAGCCATCGTCTGGTGACATCAAATGACACACCCTGAAAACCCTCGCGCCGCGCTGTTGATCATCCTGGAGGCAGAGTGGAAACGATCTGGTTAATTAAGGGGAGGTTTATAAAATATTTACGTGTGCACACACGCATGCGGTTCACTTCCTCGACACTCGGGGAAGGCGACGTCGGTGCTCGGGGCTGGGCCGCTGCGGTCCATCTCCGCTCTGCGGTGGCGGGAAGCTCTGGCTCTCGCCGCCTCCGCGAGCCGAGCCGCAGCTCCATCCCGGCGCCTCCCGTGCGCCCGACTGTTCGCGACGCGCGCCCCGCTTATGGGCCTTTCCCTTCCCCGCTGCCCGGGCGGCTCCTCCCGCCGGCTGCGCTCGGCCAGTCCACAGAGCGCGCCCGCCTCGCCGTGCGGTCCCCACAGCCCCGCGCTTCGCCCGCAGGGCCCCCTGGGCGCTGCCCTCGGCCCGGAGGCAGCAGAAGCGCTGGACTCGGACCTGGCGTGGCAGGGAACGCGGGCTGCGGACGCGGCGGTCCGGCGGAGCGGCCGCAGGATCACCGCGCCAGCGCGCCCCGCGTCCTGGCTTGGCGCGCAGGGGCACCGGGGTCACAGCCGTGCGCTCCTGCGCGGGGCTTGGCTGCCTGGGCCTGTTCCACGCTCGTCCCGCTGCCGCAGAGTCTGGTGGCTTCCTGGGTCCTGCTGGAGAAAGGCGCGAAGTCCTAATAGGATTTAACAAGACTCATAAATCAGGGAGCTTGCGGCGGGGCGGGGGTCTGGCCGGCGCGGGGAGCAGGACACCCCCCCACCCGCGCTCCCTGCCACAGAGCAGCTGCCCGCGCTGCAGCCCCGCCATCCGCACAGCAGAGACTCCGTTTTGAGAGGCAGGGCCCGTTGCACGGTGAGACTGGTTCCCATTGCCTCATCCCCTCCCCTCAAGGCAGATCCACGATGGGCTCCAGGAGTGGGCGGTCCCCCCCTTGCTTCGCCACTTCTCCAGACCTAAGTCAGGGGAGCTTCAAAACAGTGGAGAAATATTTCAGAATACTACTGTAAATGAGGGTGACAGTTGGTTTGTTTACTGTCATCCTTTTGTAAATATGAAGGGGGTGTCTTCAGGGGAGCAGAGACTAACTGGTGTGGGGCTGAGGACAGGAAAAAGGACACTTGAGCGGTGATCCCAAGTGTCCCCTAGCTGGAAAACTACCTCGCCCCCAATAACGTGAGGAGCAGCAACTTTCCATCAGGCCGTGGAACCTGTTTAAAAGTCAGCTTGGTTCAAATGAATCTTGTTCACCAATCCTCCCCGCCCTACCCATGTTCACCCTGCCTGGGGCCTCTCTCCCCTCCTCACCACAGCCCACACCCCCTCCCCCCAGTCACCAGGGCACACAGGAGTCCCTGAAGCCCGTGCACACACACACAGGTGACCACAGACACCCACGTCCCAGCCGGAGCACCAGAGTCCCGGCCTTATAGTTAGAAGGTCTCTTCCAGCTGCCACTGTGGAACTCTGCAGGGCCAGGCCGGTGGAGCCAGCTGCCTGGGGTTTATGAGGGGCGGTCCTCATGGAGCACGGGGCTGCCTGACCCAGCCAGCCTCGCAGCGACCCCTAGGTCTGGCTGTGCACTGCTCAGTGGCCCTGCCCTCGGCTGGTGGCGAGACAGGGAGGAAGGCCGCCCAGGACAGGAGCAGCCTCCAGGCCAGTGCGGGCCTGCCTGACCCACTACCGCTGTGCCAGGCAGAGAAGGGCTAGGCTGGGACATGGGCCTCTCTCATCACCCCCCATCCCCCCTCTGGAGCCGCAGGGCTGGAGGCTGTCCGGCTCCTCCGAAGCCACCAGAGCCCCACTGCCAATCCTCCGCCTGTGCCTGGACCTGGCTCCTCCTTCCTAAAGCTCCTGGCCAAGGGTCATTGCTGACCGGAAGGGCGGAGCTAGTGAGCTTGACCTCATATTGCAGTCCGGCGCAGCCTCCAGCACGGAGCCTCTCTCCTGGCTTGGCACCCTGGGTCCACCTCGCCTAGCTTAGCCTTTGATGCTCAACAGAGTGGAGGGCCGAGCAAGGACTCTCTCTCTGGAAAACATGAGCCACAGTTCTCAGTCCTTCCTGCCCCCCCCCCATCTGGTAGGATGCTTCCGAGGCAGCTTTCTTATTGCTTCTTAGTTCTCTTCAGGCAAGTTTTTGGGAAGGGAGCCAAGAAAAGAAGGTAAAGGTGAGCTAAGTCCCCTAAGGTCTATTAGGACCCAGTCCTGGGCCCTGGGCAGAGAATGGCCACAGTCACTCAATGCTCCGGCTCTCTCTGTGGCTCCCTTGGGGCAAATCCACAGTCCTTTCTGTTCTAATTGCTCCGTCTGGCTAGTCCTCAGGCTGTGTTTCCAGGTGGGTTTTCCCTGCTCACAGACCTGGTGTCTTCAGGAGTCTACAATCATTCATGACCTGAATGGAGGTATAACCGGCAGAGCACTGTGGGGTGGCATTGCTGGGCTGGTCTAGGGTCAAGTCAAAGCCTGCTGTCCCTACATGCCCCCCAACCCCCCAGGTTCCAAAAGCTACAGTGTGGCAGAAGCCAAGGTGGGCCTTTGCTGCCAGAGCGTGGGAAGGAGGTGATGGATCCTCGTGTCTGCATCCTGACGCTGGCTTACATTCTACCTCACTCTGGGTCACACAAGAGGGCTATCTCACCTGTGTTTACCTGTCTCCCTGAAATGTGACACTGGAGTTTGCTAAACAGGACAGTGGTGGAGCCCGTGCTCTCGGCTTCAGATGTGGGGGAGAAGGGGTGGATGGCCCTTGGTGGCAGGTGGGAAGCAGGAAGAAGCTGCAGTTAGGGACTTCCCGGAGCGGAGCCTCAAGTGCCCATGCCTGATCCCTGGAATCTGCCACAGCAGGAAAGGAGCCCAGGCAGTTGGGGGGATGGTTCTGGAAGGAGCAGGGGCTCCTAAGGGGGCAAGGGGAAGGGGCGACAGCAGCAGTAACAGGGAGAAAGTCTGACTCTGAGCAGAGAAATTACAGCCTCATTAGGAGCTGGTGATTAGTAATCACTATTATGGGCGTTTTTGTTGCTAATTACAGGCAGTGGTTCTGTGTCTGTCCTCAGGCCCCAAAATGGGAAACAGGAGCCTTCCCGCTGCTGCGGGAGTCCCTGGGGTTCCCTGACCCAGGCCTACGGGAGGGGGAACTAGGAGAGAGGGCCCTGGTCGGTGTCCACCCCCAGGGCAGTGCATGCTGTGGACCAGGCCCAAAGGTCAGCGTCAGTCCCGAGGGCTCCAACGGGCCTAAACCGAGGCCGCCACCCAAGTCCATGCATGAAACTCCTGCGGGGTCCACTCTGCGGGACGCAGTGGCAGGGAGCCCGGGACTGTGCTCCGGCTGCCGCGTGACGGACAGGGCGCAAGGCGGCCCCGGGTGTCCCTGCGCGTACCCTGGGCGCGCTCCCTACCTAGGCTGCCAAGATAAAGCCAGCGAGTGCAGCTCAGGGGAGGCCTACCCTACCTTTCCCGGCACAGGACGTCTGCGCCCTGGCGCCCCTGGCGACCCGGAGCCATCCTGGAGCACGGCGCGCCCAGCCTCCTCCGCGGGCTCTTTCTGAGGGGCGGAGGATGCAGAGAGAAGAGGGACGTCCCGTCCCAGGCCTGCTTGGCGCCGCCTCGGGCCGGCGCGTTCCACTCAAGTTTACTTCCTGCGTCCGCACACCTCGTGGACGAACGAGGGCCGCCCAGGCCACGGCGGCTTCTCCCATCGCCACGACGGGCGGCCGGGTTTCCCTCCCGCTGTTTTGGTGCTGTCTCCGTGAAGAAAAGGTCCCCCGCGCCCCAAGAACCTGCAATCGTAGACATGATCTGCTTCCGCCAGCGAGCAGCTTCTCAGCTATGATTCCCGATCTCAAAGTTTCCGCAACAGAGGAACGGGCAGGACCCGGCCTCTCCCCGCTTCTCCAAGTGCAGCGGGGCTGGTCGTCGCCAGATGACCTGTTAATACTTGGTGGGGGGCCCAGGAGCGCCACGCCGTGCCGAGTGTCACGCCGTGCCGGTTTAAGGGAACGCCGAGGGCATCTGGGTGCGTGTCTGCGAGGATGTTCAGGAAAGCAAAGGCGAGGCGACCCGGGAGCAGAGGCCGCTCCTGGTCCACTGTCCCCGCGCCCCGCCAGCCCCTTCCCCGCCGTCCCCAACGGTGGTAAAGCAGGCGCCGAGATGTTTTTGTGACACGGTGGACACACCTCAGCTTCGAAACAGCAGAGCCCGGTGTCCGACAGCTGTGAACCGGTGTCGACAGGTTGTCAGACAGCCGCGGGGCCGGTCGGGAAGGGGCCCGCGGTCGCCAGGCCCGCACCCGCCGCGCGCGCTCACCGCGGGCGGAGGTGGCCCGGCCGGCGCGGGGCACCACGTGCTCGCCGGGAGGGGCGGGAGCGGCCGGCGAGGGCGGGCGGCAGGCAGAGAGGGGGCGGGAGGGGAGCCGGGGGTCGGGGCCAGCGCTCAAGGGGATGCCAATCAAAGCATCAACTTCAAATTGTGTCTGAAAGCCCCGCCGCCGAGCGGAGGGCGGCCGCCGCAGTCGGCGCGGGACCGCGGATCCGGGCGCAGCCGGGAGCCGGGCGCCAGCGAGCACCCGGCCGAGGAGCAGCCCCCGGCCCCCGCCTTCGGGCCGGCCCGAGCGCGCCCGGCCCGCCGCCCGCCGCACCCCGCGCCTGCCCCGTGCACCCCCGCCCGCCCCCGCCCCTTTAATACTTGCCCACCGCCGCCGCCGCCGCCGCCGCCGAGTCCGCGGACATGTCCTTCCCGCAGCTGGGATACCCGCAGTACCTGAGCGCCGCGGGGCCCGGCGCCTACGGCGGAGAGCGCCCCGGAGTGCTGGCTGCAGCCGCCGCGGCCGCCGCTGCCGCCTCGTCGGGCCGGCCAGGGGCGGCGGAGCTGGGCGCGGGCGCGGGCGCGGCCGCGGTCACCTCGGTGCTGGGCATGTACGCGGCGGCCGGACCCTACGCGGGCGCGCCCAACTACAGCGCCTTCCTGCCCTACGCCGCCGACCTCAGCCTCTTCTCGCAGATGGTGAGTGCGCCCGGCAGCCTCGCGCCCCGCTCGCGCGGGCGGCCTTTCCTCCGGCCCCTGCGCCTCGAGCCAAGGACTCTAGCGAAGCGGCGCTCGCGGGGACGGCGGCGGGCGGGCGGGGCCGGCTGGGGCGAGGAGCGCGAGCGGCCCTGCCCGCGGTGGCGAGGTGGCGGCGCCCTGGGACGCGCAAAGAGGCCGGCGGGCTCCGGCCCCGCCATCTCGGCGGGGCAGGCGGGAGACCAGCTGCGAGCGAGGTCTCGGCGGGAGTCGAGAGGCCGCCGGAGCAGGCCCGGGGCGCGCGGCCCGCCCCGGAGGTCGGGGCCGAGCTCGTCCGGCTCCGCGGCCCGGCGGCCGGGCTCTAGCTGCGCGGCCCGCTTTCCCGGAACCCCCTCCCGCCCGCCAGCGCGCCGCGCGACCGCCGCGGCTTGGGGCAGGGCCGGGGAGACGCGGCGTCTCCCCCAGAGCGGAGGCCACGCCAGCACCTCCGTGTTTCAAGCCCGGTGCTGGCGGTCAAAATCAGCGTAACAATGGCGATCGGACCGGCCCGAGGGTTGTCTTAATGGCGTCTGTGCAAATTGGAAATTTAGGGGGAAAATTAAGTTGAAATATTTTGGGGGCGTCTAAAATGGTGTTTGCTTTGACTTTCGTAAGTTGCCAAAGTTTTCATTTCATTTGCGTGACATAATGGAGGTTAAAGAAGACAGTGTCCTGGCCTGAAAATAAATGGTGTCCTCCGAGTGTCCACGCGGGGGGGGGGTCACGTGGGGGAGGGGCGCCGCGAGACCCGGCGGGCCGCAAGACCTATTCTCCTCGGTCTGGTGCAGGGTCCGGCTGAAGTTCGGGCTGCTGGTGACCTGTCCCCCTTGCGCTGCTGCCGGGGGGATAACGTAGTTTGGGGGCACCCCGCCCCCTCGTCTCCCACTCCCGGAAAAAGGCGAGAAACAAATACTCGCCCAACCATACGCCGCCAGCAAGGCGGTCGGTGTGTTTTCCTGTAACTTTTTCTCGTAGTTTTGGAAAGAAAGCCTCTGAGAGCGGCCCCGGCTGCTTCAGACCCTTGCTATCGAAAGAGATCAGCTCCCATTTTGTCCCCGCGGCCGCGACGCCAGCCGGCCGTGAGAGATGTACAAGGTGTCCTTTTGAAAAGAGTTCCCCCAGAGACGAGGCCGCGATGTGTTCTTTACAGTCACGACCAAAATTATTCGAGAAGGGCAAAGTACATTTTTTTAAAAAAAGATTAGGCCAAAACGAAATCTGCCCAAGGATCCCTGTTCTCTGAGGCTTCGACCACCCAACTGATTAGTTACAGAAATCTGCTCCTTACAACTTCGAGCCGGGACCCCTTCCGCTCACATTAGCAAGTGGAGGATGGTCCGCGGAGGATTAGAATATTTTACAGAAATTTCGAGTAAGATATGTGCCTTCTGGGACCCCCGCGTGTTTTTTGTGTGTGGGGGGGTGGCTCTGTGGTGAGAACCTGCCCCTATTGTAGTCGTGGGGAAGGGAGAGGATCAATTTTTTCTTTTGCTAAGGGGGGACTTTCTCTGTAGTTCCCCCTTAAGGTGTGTCTCTCTGTGGTCTCCTGCCCCTTCTTGGAAAGGAAGCTGAACCCCAAACTCCACCGTCTGGCCCGGGTTTCCAAGCCTTTATGACGGGGGTTTGGGAGTTGAAAGCTAAAATGTGCGCGGACGTCTGTCTGGACAATTTATGGCAATAACGAGGTCTAATGAGGTCGTTAGGAAGATAAAATGTTATTTACCAAAAAACCTTGATGGGATAATTTGACTCACTGTTTTACTACCCATGATAAAAAGAATATTGATTGCAAATAAATCAGGGCCTCTAAGTGCCTGGGCGCAGTTTGTGCTGCTGGCTGCAGAGCTCAGGCAAACTTCGGAGATAAAGTAGCAGAGGCCCCGGAAACCCGATCCTGCTCGCCAGCGCGGCGGCGGTAATATTTCCCCGGATGAGCCCTCCTTTTGTGTTAAAAAAAAAAAATGGTGTTTTGTTATTGTTGTCAGTGATGGCCGGGATTAAAATTTTAAAATACCTGTCACCACTTTAGGCCTGTAAGTGTGGGTGCGCCATTCTATGCCGATTACCGTGGAAGCTGCAGGGAGCTGTGCTTTCATTTTAAATTGCTGGAGGCTTGGGGCCGGGAGAAACCCCGGTGGTTTGTTGTGTTTGACCCCCTCGGGTCGAAGGGTGGGGCACGGGCTGCGGGTTCTTTAGGTTTGGAGAAGCTGTTTTATCGGCCTAGTTGAAAGGTTTTCCCCTCCAGCTACTGCGAGGTAAACTTAGAAATCCGGCTTCTGGAGTCGGTGGGGGCTGCGGGTGGGGAGGGCGGCCTCGGGAAATCCTCGGGGCCGGCTCCTCTGTGGCCTTCCAGCGGCAAGGATTCTGGAACTTTTCTTGAGTGACAGCAAGCTCTCCAGGGTCGGGGAAGCGCGGCTCCCGGAGGCAGCTCCTGGTCCGAGCGCCGCCGGCCCCGGTGCGCACTGGGGCCTCCGCTCTCGGCGGACCCCCGCTGCCGCCCACACGGACTTCGCGGTTCTGGTCACTCATCTCTCTCTTTCTCTCTCTCTCCTCGGCCTCGCTCCGCCGCGCGGCCGCAGGGCTCACAGTATGAACTCAAGGACAACCCCGGGGTGCACCCGGCCACCTTCGCCGCCCACACGGCGCCGGCCTACTACCCCTACGGCCAGTTCCAGTACGGAGACCCCGGGCGGCCCAAGAACGCCACGCGCGAGAGCACGAGCACGCTCAAGGCCTGGCTCAACGAGCACCGCAAGAACCCCTACCCCACCAAGGGCGAGAAGATCATGCTGGCCATCATCACCAAGATGACCCTCACGCAGGTCTCCACCTGGTTCGCCAACGCGCGCCGGCGCCTCAAGAAGGAGAACAAGGTGACGTGGGGCGCGCGCAGCAAGGACCAAGAGGACGGCGCCCTCTTCGGAAGCGACACAGAGGGCGACCCCGAGAAGGCCGAGGACGACGAGGAGATCGACCTGGAGAGCATCGACATCGACAAGATCGACGAGCACGACGGCGACCAGAGCAACGAGGACGAGGAAGACAAGGCCGACCCGCCGCGCGCGCCAGCAGCGCCCGCCTCCGTCGCCCGGGACCAGGGCTCACCGCTGGCGGCCGCGGACGCGCTCAAGCCTCAGGACTCGCCCCTGGGCCTGGCCAAAGAGGTCCCGGAGTCTGGCAGCACGCGCCTGCTGGGCCCCGGCGTCGCGGCAGGCTGCCTGCAGGGCGCACCGCACAACAAGCCCAAGATCTGGTCCCTGGCAGAGACCGCCACGAGCCCCGACGGCGCGCCCAAGGCCTCGCCGCCGCCGCCGCCCGCTGGCCATCCGGGCGCGCACGGGCCGCCCGCGGGCGCGCCGCTACAGCACCCCGCCTTCCTGCCCAGCCACGGACTGTACACCTGCCACATCGGCAAGTTCTCCAACTGGACCAACGGCGCCTTCCTGGCGCAGGGCTCACTGCTCAACATGCGCTCCTTCCTGGGCGTCGGCGCGCCCCACGCCGCGCCCCACGGCCCGCACCTACCCGCGCCGCCGCCGCCGCCCGTGGCCGTGGCCGCGGGGGTGCTCCACGGCGACAAGGCCTCGGCCCGCAGCAGCCCCGCGCTCCCAGGTAAGGCGCCCGGGGACGTCCTTTGCTCCAGGGCCAGGAATCCAGACCCCGGAGGGAGCGCAGCGCTGAGTTGGGTGCCAGTGAGGGGAGGGGCACCCACCCGGGAAGGAGCGGGGTGGTGGCCGCGGAGCCCGCCTCAGCGGCGACCCTCGCCTGAATTCGGGCAGCGAGGCCAAGGCCTGCCGGCCCTGGGGATAGAGCTGCGCCTGCGGGGCGGAGGAGGGGCTGCTTCTGGTGGACACTTTGCCCCCCGGCGGGAGTTAGCGGGATGGGCCGGGGAGGAGGCTTGCGTAGCACCCCCTCCCCACCTGACGCTGCCTTTCCCCCACCCTCGCAGAGAGAGACCTTGTCCCTCCGCCGGACTCGCCGCCACAGCAGTTAAAGTCGCCCTTCCAGCCGGTTCGCGACAAGTGAGTGCCGTTGGCGTTTACCACCGGGCAGGGGAGGGAGCAGGGCCCAGCGGTGATGGGGCCGCGCAGTCCTTGTTGAATCGGCGCTGTTCTCCTGCCCCGCGCTCAGGGCGGCTGGGTCCGTCCGCGTTTCTCCCGAGCCGGGAGCCGCGAGGGGCACGCGACCCCGCCTCCCGGGTGCCCTGGCGGGCAGACCGGGCGACGCGGGGTCCCAGCGTGCATCCTGACTGCGTTTTTCTTCTTGTCTTGCTGTTTCCCCCGCAGCTCACTGGCCCCGCAGGAGGGAACGCCGCGGATCCTAGCAGCCCTCCCGTCTGCCTGATTCAGGGTCTTCCTTTATTTTTGCGGGGGGAGGGGGAGGAGTTCGGGAGGGAGGGGATGAGGGAGGAATTAAGACAAATAATTCAGACCGGTGTAAAGGACAAACTGGGCAACGACCTCAGCGACTCCCATCTGTCTCTTTCTGCAGACAGGGGCTCATCCCGGGGCGCCCGCACCCAGGCCGTCGGCCTCTGCCCGCGGCTGGGCTCGGTGGCTGTCACTGCGGGCTCCGTTGATTATCATTCGGTCAATGCCCCCACGTGCTTGTGTCTTTTTTCTTTCTTTCTTTCTGTATATAGAGTGATTTCAGATTGTACATAGCGCGTCAGCAAACTTGTCTAAATCATATATTTTGTCTAATAAACTCAATGAAATGGTGCCTGCTGCTCCTGCTGCTGTGTGTGGCTGGGGTGTCCCGGAATCCTGGCCGGGCCCGAGTGCCGGTGGCGTGGGAGGACAGGCCCCTGGAGCCTGCACCCGGGAGGCGGGTGTTCGGGGGTTCCTCACTCCAGGCTGTGAGTCTGTGATGTCACTAGTGCAGTTTTCTTGGGGGCAGTTTTCCATACTAACCATTCACACGTGTGTGTCTGGACGTGTCTTTCTCAGGACATAATTGTTTGATATTAGGCAGTTTATAGAACGATTTCTTAAAGTGGGGCACTGTGAAGGGAGAATTTCCAGTCCGTGTCCCCAAAGGAGAACTTGGGGTTTGAAATCAATTTATACCTTAGTTGTCTCCACAGTGCACTGTGGCGTCCGGCCGTTCATGGGTAGAATGAAGACATAATGGAGTATGAAATTTTGCTTGAATGTATTTCTTAGTTATTTGGGTAAATCGAACGTGGAGAAATTCGAAGGCTCTTTTGAACTCCTCTAATGGAGGGCAGGGATGCAGCACCGAGGAGTTTTCCCCTGGGCCTGTGAGCCAGGAGGCTCGGTGTTGGGGGTGTGAAAAGAAAGGGGACTCTCGCCTCCCAGGGACGCCCTTTTAAACTGTGCCCTGTACGGGGAGCGCTGAGTGAACCAGCAGGGGCGCACACGACCCCCCTAGATGGCCATGGCCAGGCCAGCGGGCAGCTGGGAGCGGGGAGGAAACCGCGGGGCAGCGCCGGCCAGCGTGTGCCCTGGAAGACGATGCCCAAGCCTTTGAGGACGGAGCATGGTGCGCTTGGAGCTGGACCCGCAGCCGCAGCACCACGAACAGGGAGCAGACGACGTTTGCGTTGAATTTGAGAAAACCGAGAAAGCAAACATTTCCAAACTGCCCGGAGAGAAGGAGTGCGGGCTGTGGGGGACCTGCCCAGTGGGGAAGAGCCCGAGTCGGGCGTCGGAGAAGACCTCCCAAGCGATCCGGATATTCGCTCCTGAACTCTTTCTGGACCCGACGTCGGGGCTGCTAGTGCGCAGGGCGTGGCTGTCGGTCTCTGGCTCTGCAGCCAGGACAAGAGGCAGCTGGCTCCGAGGACGAGGGGGCGCACCCCAGGGGCCACGTCCCTCCGAGCTCTCCTCCTTCTCCAGCCGTCCCCTCCCCCGTTCTTGTAGGACAGGAAGGCGCGAGGGCGCAGCGAGGCCCACCGCGGACCGGTGGCAGGTGGGGGCCGCGCGCGGAACGGAGGGCCGGACAGCCGGTGCGCGGTCTGCGGCCGCCGTGGAGCCGCTTCCAGCCCGAATGGACGTGCTCGAAGCGCCCTCTATAGGCCGAAAGCGGAATGGGGCTCTGCCCGAGGCGCGGATCTCGCTCCTGGAGAGGGGCGCAGAATCTGGGGGTGCTGGGCCTTTGGGGGTGCCGTGGGCGTGAAACTCGACTTGTGATGCTGGGGCTTTCCTGTGTTCTTGGGTGCCACCCACTTGTTTGAATGCTGGGGTAGGCTGCTGACGTCCGGGGTGGGTGGGGGGGGGGAGGAGGTGGGCTGCAGGCTGCTTGTGGCTGGCCTTTGTCATCGTCCCAGGTGGGGCTTGCCAGTTCAGAGAGGACTTCCTCTCCAGTCCTCCGCGCTGGGGCTCGGGGGTCACCACAACCCTGGGCTCACCATTCCAGAGTTCTTGGAATGGAGTACCTTGACTGACCGCTGGGGCCAGATGGATCGCCTGTCCTCAGCGACAGTCCTCCAGAGAGCTATAACCAGTCGTGTCCTGTGCCTCTGAGGAGGAATCGTGTCCTTGGTCCACAGACACGCGGCTCAGGTGTCCAGTGTGCGGGGAGATCCCTTCCAGGTGACCGTGGGAAGTAGTAGACAGGGTTCAGGGGGCGGTTTGAGTCCCTTGGCCGCCTCCTCCCTCTCTCCTTTCTCAGACTCAAGGTGGTCCAGGCAGCACCAGCTGCTTGGGAACCCTGTAAGTCCATCCATTGTTTATGTCCATTTGGGACCCATAGAGCTGTCGCCTAGGTAGCTGGGCCAGCACTACTCAATGGAGGGGTTCTGGGCCTCAGAACCCCTTGGGACGGGAGAAGCTTCCCATACAAAGAAATTGGGGTATGAAGGTCTTAGGGACCTGGAGGTACTCTCCAGCCTTGGAGGTACTTGTTTTGAGGGAAAATCTAGAAATTAATTTTTAATTGAGCACCGAGAGAAGCGTTTTTGTTTTTCATGTGCTATTTGTTTATATTCTCATCTTTTCTGGCCATGTAGCCACTCAGGTGTGTGTGGCCTGGGGTCTTGTTACCCACAGGGGTAGCTGTGCACACAGCATTTCCACTCCCGGAATATCTGGGGGTAGATGCAAACCCCTGTTCTTGTAAAGCCAAAGTGGAAGTTACTCTGCAGCTTTCTGCATGTGCGGAAGTGCTCTCCAGCCCTGGCCAGGGACAGCTCCAGAGGGTGGCAGGCGTTCTGTGGCTGAAGGGAGGAGTAGGGGTGATGGAGGTCCCCAGGATTAGTGTTTGCATCCTGGTGCCCCCTCCTCCTGGGGAGGGGAACAGGCTTCCTAGAGCAAGGATACTCTGAGTTGGGGACAGAGAATCTCTGTGGAGTCTTGGTAGGAGAGGGGTAAAGTCCAGTCCTCCTCCCCTCTCCCACTTTCTGCCCTGGCCTGGGCAGGTGCCCAGGTGACAGGATCATCAGAGGCACAGCCTTTCTAGATCAGCGGTCCCATTTTCTAGAGGGAGGACTGGGGATGGGTGCAGGCCCCGCACCCTCTTGACCTGCTGGGACTCTGAAACCTCAGCTCACACCATCCTCCCTCCCCCCTCCGATCAATTACATTCACCAGCACATTTATCTCGCCTGCAATATGGAGAATTCATATTCATATCTCGGTTTTAGTGGCCTGACACTGATTAATGTAATGTGCTCTGTGGCTCCGAGGGGCGTGCCACCCTATGAATCATGCCCTGTAAAGTTCCAGTCGTCCTTGTAGATGGGACTGAGTGAGGGAGGGGCAGGGAGAGGAGCGAGGGCAGGGGGGACCCCTCCCCAGCCACTCGTCTTTGCTTCTGTTCCCTTGGTTCCCCAGGCAGGGTGGGGGTGGCACTGCCCGGTGGAGACCCCTGATTTACAGACATCAGAGCCCTGGACTTCAGAAAGTGACAGGGCCCAGTTCATCAGCAGGAAGGTGGCTTTGACCCGAAGACTCCTAAACTATGGATTGGAAGGGGTGGGGCGGTGCCATGAGGTTCGGGGTATGAAGGTCTTAGGGACCTGGAGGGCCCTGCCCTCTGCCTGCCTTGCTGTGGGGGCTGCATCTCAGGGACCAGCACTGATGTGAGTCGGCGGGCTCTCAGGCTTCCTTGGACCCCAAGAGAGAAGTTTTGGGGTACCTGATGCTGAGATTGAGCCTTGTGGTCCCACAGCTTGCTACACTCCGAGAGTGTTCTGGGGTGAGTCCTAGCCCCAGTGGGAGGCCATGGCTCTAAACGTAGAGGAGGAGGGGGCGGCCCCGGTCTTGAATCCAGGCTGGTGGCTGGGAGATGGAGCTAAGAGGTGGGGGTTGTGCACCCAGGAGTGGGGAGTGGTGGCAGCACTCGGTTGCCTGGAGGGATCCCCAAGCCCACATTGGGGATAGCCCCGCGTCATTGCCCGGGGCTAAGGCTGCCCAGGGGTCCCTGATGAGCGACCTCCCAGTAAAGGGTGTCAGTCAGTCATCTCCCCCTTGCTCTGCTGGGCGGGGGGGGGGGGGGGGAGGGTCCGCAGCCTCCACCAGCCAGAAGCTCTAAGTATGGCTCTGGAGCTGAGAGGCCCCAGAGGTCATCCTTTGGGGCCTGCTGGTGGCCTTTTGTGCCCCAGCTTCTGAAGCCAGATACAGATGCCCTCCTACCCCCACCACTAGGAATGCTGAGAATGGGCCCACCCAGGGCCAGCTCAGGCTGCAGGCCCAGCACCGACACCGGCAGCTCAGGCCAGGCCCACGATCCGCCTAGAGGCCCGCGGAAACAAAAGGTAACTTTTGGGTCAAAGACGATGCGTTGATACATCATACGGATACATTTCTCTTTGTACCAGCGCCTTGCGATACTTGACATAAACATTCATTTGAAGAGCTCCACTACCCGGAAAGTCGCCATGTGGCCCAGCCCTGTGCACCCTAAATTATGGAGTCATTTAAATGGGAGTCCGAGGATCAAGGTAGCTCTGATTCTAGGGGGACGTGGGGGCGGGGCCCGGTGCCCCCTCTCCATTTCACTTCCAGGCGCAGGGCCCGGGGCGGTGGATTCCCCCAGGCTGTCGCCTGCACTGGGCCCTCTGGGAGCATTGTGGCCCAGTCCCCGCCCCACCAGGTGCCCCTGAGGGAAGGCGGGTCCTGGCGGGGCTGGAACTGACCAGCGGTGTCCCTGGCATGGGCGGAGGCCAAGCTACCCTCACTGCCTTTGTGCAGGGCTCGAGCGGAAGCTCTTTCTGGCCGCTGCTGTTTGTCTTCTGAGGACCGGTGGGTGTCTCTGATGCTCTAGTCTGTTTTTCCAGCTGGCCTCTGGCCTCGGGGCCACTGACTTGTCGCCCCAGTGTCCCCACCAGCGCGGGGTCCCCGGGGTCAGCGGCGGAACGTGGTAGTGGGAATCACGGCTGCAGTTTAAATCTGAACCCCGCTACCCTCGCTGCGGACCGCGGAGGGAGCCGGCAGCCTTCCTGCGCTGAGCACTTGCGTCCGGCCTAGGCGCTCGGGGAGGGGCCTCCGATCCCCATAAACGACCGCTGGGCGTGGGCAGCTGTGGGCTCCGGCTCAGGGTGGCTTTCCTCTGCGTTGTCTCCTGTTTGCTTGTGTGTCGCCACTGTAGCTTTGCTTGTTATTGAATTTTAAACGTATGTTTAATTGCCGGGTCCTGGGTTCGCTCCGGCACTGTCTGAAAATATTAAATACATCTGCGAGATGGTGGGCAAGAGAAATGGAAAAGTGCTCGCTGCACGGAATGTTAAAAAGATGCCACAATGAAGTGATTAACATTCGTATGAATAAAATTAATCACGCATTAACTCGGCAGCACAGTGCGGACGCAGTGGGCAGCCCCCTTACCCCCCCCCCAGGAGCGTGGGAGGCCCCCTTGGCCCGCAGCAGACCCGCGGGCACCGCGGACTACTTGAGGGGACAGTCAATAATAGACATCTAAATGTGAAGCAAGGAAAATAAAACCTTCCAAAAGACCCACATCACACATAGGCCAACACTGCAACACAACCATCATTTTTCAACCCCGTAAGGGAAACAGGCCGGTCGCAGGCGCAGATATGCGCGTGGCCTGGTGCGGGCCTGGTCAGGGAGGCCGGGCTGAGCCCCGGGCGGGCAGCGAGGCTGTCCCTTCCAGGCCTCGCCCCAGGGCCCAGCTTCTGGCAAAGCGGCGGCGTGGCTCCCGCGTTATTAAAATTTCCAGGCTCGCAGATAATAAAGCGCGATTTCTGCCCTCGCGGCGCGCGCTCCCTCCTTTGTAATCTCTCTTGCCTCTGCGGTCTTGGGATGGTTCCAGCAGGCTGTACAAAGGCAGGCACAAGCATCTGAAGTGTCAGTCCGCAGCTGTGGCAGAGAAGCGCGGTTGCCATTTGTCACCGTGGAAGGTGAATCAATGCGCCGCCTTGCTCGGCCTCGCATTCTTCCCCGCGTGCGTTCTCCGAGCTCCGAGCACCAGTGCAGCCCGGCCCCGTTCGAGTTGACGTATTAATATTTACCGAGGATTTGCAAGGTCAGGACTAAATGTCAACGGATTGCTGGGACAGTCCTGTGGGGAACAATTAAACAAATCTCACAGCGGCTCAGCCTCTTCACATCTTTATTAATCTTTCCCCGCTACTCTCCTGAAAGAGGACGTTGGAATATTGCTTTTGCAACCTTAGAGAAAATTCAGAGCGAGGGCAACAGTAAATGAAGGCGTGTGCGGGCGATGTTTGCTCTGGAGGCCGCACGGCCCTTCCGGGCGGCGGCTCCCGAGGGAAGGCCCCGATGTGACGTGACAGTGGCCACCAAGCACTTGTCCTTCTCACCTGCCCCTCTGTCAGACTGATCCCCAGGAGTTCGCGTGTGCAGCCACGCCGGCTCCGCGCTCGGACGCGCGGGGCGAGGTCTTCTGGCGGGGACCGCGCGCGCGGCGTGTGGGCGACCTGCCTTCCGCACGGGCCGGTGCGCACCTCGGTACCCGGCCATGATTCTCTTTAATAAGCTCCGTAATTAGTGTTGGATGCCTCATTACAAGTCATAGCCTGTAGCGGTCCTAGGCCAAACGGCCCTCCGCAATCTGATTTATTTTTTATCAGGCAGCAGGAGCTGTCTGGAGTTTTTGTTTGTCTAATGGGGACCCGCATCAGGCCCCCAGTGTAAAAATACCACCAGGAAATTAATTGCTTCTGTGTGGATTCACCGCAGATGTGTCCTGTTGATCAGAACGGTATATTTTTGACTTTGCTATCCTGCAGTGAGTTGTAAAAAAAATAAAATGAAAGCCAGCAATGCAAACATACTAGCGTCGACACAGATTCGGCCTGGCGTAATTGAAAACACGGGCCTCGGAGAGGCTGCACAGGGGAAGTTCACGTTCCCGGCAAGACCCTGGCCTTCCTGCCCCCTCCCGTACAGTCGTTATTTACGTCTATCCGTGTGCATGTTTATCCCTTCTAAGTGGACCCGCCTCCTGGCAGACACGTGCCAGAACTGCAGTTGGATCCTGGCCGAATAGCTGCTCAGAACGACAGGCCCCAAGCCGGGTGCCTGATCCCTGAACCCCATGCCCGACACCAGGGCCCAGGCGGAGGTCGGTGGTTTGGCGCTTTTACGACCACGAAATAGGCGGAGGGAAAGGTGGGTCTCGGGCGGTCACACAGGTGCCACCCCCGGGGCCTCTGGGGGTTCTTGTGTGTGCTCTGTGTGCGTGTGTCTCACATGTAGCTAAGCCGAGTGGCTGGATCTGTGTCGTGCGCTCTCTGGGCTGCCCCATCCCCGCTCAGAAATAAACAGAGTGGGCGCCCTTCCTTCTCGCTGCTCCTCCAGACGCACACTCGGTCCCTAAGTTCTGCTGAGGTTGCAAATCAGCCCTCCAACTGCGAGCGGTTTAAGGGTCTTTTCAGAAGAATCAGTCCCCAAGTTAGAATCCGTCACTGTGTGTTCTGTTCTTCCCACGGGACTGTCCATTGCTGGCCGTTCTATATGGATCACTGTCACTGTGGTTTACGTTTGGTTCCCGTATCTTTTTTTTTTTTTAATTTGTTTAGAGGAATTTCATGAGCTCTCTCAGAATCCTCCTTTTGGAGGCCGTTGGAGATCAGCAGTCTGATCGTCTCGCTCAGCTCTGCGTTGGAGTAAGTTTGTAAATTTCACCTCCGAAAACTCAGCAGATAACACCTTATTTATGGAAAAAAAAAAACCCACGAATGCTCAATGTAATGATGATAGTGAAACATTTAGAATCGTGCAGGGAAATAATTATGTTTCTCCTGCAAAAGGGCGCGTGGCTCTGACTGCGAGTGTGCCGGCGGAAGCAGCGGGTGTCCTGCGGCAGGGAGGGTAATTAGACCCTGGAACCTTTCACTGCGGGCGTGTGGAGTCCTAATGATGAGGGAGGGGGCAGCGCGGGGAGGGAGGGGATGTTAGCCGTCCTTCGTCCTTCTCAAGAGGTGGGCATGCACAGCTGACAGTCACCTTCAGCACCTGAGCTGACAGGTGGCCTGGGCTCCCAGGAGGACAGGCAGGCGGACCCCTTGCTTGTTCTCCCAAGAACACAGGGCGAGGCATGGCGGGCACCACCCGCATAGGGTACAGACAGAAAGCCCCAGGTCAGTGTGTGTGGGCTTGGGTGTGTGTGTGGGGGGGGGCAGCCCTGATCTGTGTGTCTCTCCCCGGGTAGTCTCCCCTCTCTGTCCCCTTCCCCAGACACCCCACCCTCCCCGCCCCCCACTTAGGGAAGCACGTTAAAGTGCGCATTCTCCAGCAGCCCCTCCCCCACCATGGGCAGATGTTGGGTGTGGCCCCAGTAGCCTGCATCTTCAGTCAGGATGATCCTGAAGCCGGGCAGCAGAGCACCGCCTGGATGCTAAGCCGCTCTGAGTGACTTCTGTTAATGAATCAGCCACAGAAGGCTCTAGTGTCGCTTTTCCTGGCTCATTAGCACTTGAACCCCGCCTGGAACTGGAAGATTCTAAAGGATTGCAGAACCAAACAAGGTCATCTTTAATAATGAGATGTATTCATGTTCCCACAGAGAGGCCACCTCTAGGGCACCATGTGATGCAGAGACTCTGGGCCACACTTGTCACTGCAAACACATCGGTGGCTGTGCAGAGCAGCCCGAGGACAGAGGACCGGAGGTCTTCCCTGACATCCATCCCACTGCATCCATGGCCGTTTATTGGCTCCCAGCAGTAAAAGAGGAAGCCAGCTGATGTTGCCTGCCTCTGCGGATGGTGGAGCCCTAAGTGACAGCTGCACTTCAGGGCTCTCAGGTGTCCAGACAGGCTGTTCCCAGGGCCTCCCCTCCGTTTGAGGGCCGCTCACTATTTGTGCATGTAGTTGACCTTCACCTGTGCATGATGTTTTCCTTTTTGGTGCTCGACAACTCACAACATAGGTGACAGTTGCCCCAGATGTAGCTGGGTGCAAGCGTGAGACTGTTATCGGGTGCACAGCCATGCTGGGGTGCTGGACAGGGCACTTCGGGTTATAGGAGTGATGGACCATCGTCACCAGTGTCATCGGAGTCCCAGAGGAGGGCTGAGTGCTGACCACCACCGGGAAAACAGACAGACGGACCCACCATTGAATCCTGCACCCACTGTCCACCCCACCCCTTCCTTGCTCACCTTCCAAAATGAGGATGGAGAAGAATTCCTTAGCCACGTTTGAAACCAACCTCAGCCTCATCTCCAGGGACCGAAGTTTATTCTCCCTTGGGAATACTTCTTCCCGTTTCTAAGAAGGAAAAATTTTTTTTTTTAACTTTCAGAAAGACCCCAACATTTCTTAGACATCAAATATCTGTTAGAAAACAAACAACATTTTGATAAGCTGAGTATAAACGAATCAGAAACATGTGGCTTTGATTTTCCTTAACAGGCTTACTTTGAACCCCCAATATTTTTAGAAAGTTGGAGGTGTTCAAACGCCGTGCCGTTGAGTACACCCGGCCGTAATTTTAAGGGGGTGAATTCGGTGCACGTGTTTCTGATTTATTTACAGTGATCAGAGACAGCTCTTCGTTTTGAATGGCTTTTGATGTGCGAGAAAGCCTCAGGAGCTGTGAAAATGACTGTGGCTCTCTTCCCGGGGCAGCGGGAGGGGGCCTCCGCGGCACACAGCCCCTCACCCCCGCGCCTCGCTTCAGGTCTGACTCCCACCTGCCAGGAAGGACCCGGCCTGGAAAAATGCCTTTTTCCTCTTCAGAAGGTGTTCATCTTGGAAGGCCACGGGAGAGATCGCCCGGGCGACGGCTGTGACCACGGCCGCCAGTGCGGAGGTGACGGCCACGGTCGTTCGGATCCGGAAACGCTCCCTGGCAGTGCCACCTAGTGCCACCGGTGGGTGGGATTTCACCGCTGCCACCGGCGTTTGGCCAGCCGGAGTCAACACCGGGCGCAGTGCAGAGACCGACGCCGTCCGTGTGGCGGGTCAGCATCGTGCAGCCTGGAGGACAGGGCCCGGGGTGCCCCCCCCCGTGCATGCCTGTATGACCGCCACCCACTCGCCCGCGCAGCAGACCCGGGGGAAGCGGTGGACTGGATGTCAGCACTGAAGCGCTTCGCCGCCTTAGACCTGAGTGAAGACGGCCGTGACCCCTGGCATTTAACGAGCGATCGCTGGGTGCCGCTTGCACGTCACGTGCGGTGGCAGGTTTCACCCCTGATGAGCCTGCGAGGTGGGGGTTGCGATTCATATAATTTGGGGGTGGGGATGGGGCTGAGGCATGGTCCCGGAAGCCCAGGTTCTAACTCCTCTCCTGCGCCCCCAGAGCAACCCCTCCGCCCGGACAGGAGGTTCTGCCCTCCACCCCTCCAGGGTTTGGGCTCTTTCGGTCTGGAAACTGTCCCATGATGCATGCCACCCAGAGACCTCCCTGGCCCACGAAGGGTCTTCGTCCCCCTCAGGCCCTCCACCGACCCTGGGATGGAGCCGGTCCGTCCCAATTCGGTTGTAATTCTTCTCTCATCAGTAGGTAGTGCTGTTTTCCTTAAGAATGTGTTTTTATGCCCAAATTAGACGCGCGGCATGCCACCCCCACATTTTATTTGTCGGGGAGAACGCACCGGCTTTCTGGGGACACAGCCATTGGAGCGCTGCCTGCCCCAGGCTGTCGGTGGCTCTAGAGCCGTGCAGCCGGTCCCAGCTGCCTGGCCCCGGCCCCCTCGCTGTGCCTGGTCTCCGTGGCTCCAGCGTCTGCACGCCAGGTTCAAGGATGACAGCGGCCTCTGCTTAGATGAAACCAGGCGAGGTAGGCGGCCATGAGGGGAATGGACCGTGAGGACAGCAAGCGCCAAGTCACGGAAATTGCAGGGGCAAGAGGCCTCCTGGGGAGCCAACCAGGCTGAGCAGCGGCGAGCGAGGGGTCCCCAGGACACGCCCCGCCCACAGCGTTGTCCTTGGGTCCTCTAGGCCGTTGGCGCGTGCCATGCTCCCGCCTCGCTGCTTCCTTCTCGCGGCATTTTGCGGTCTAAGGGGGTTTCCCAGAATTTTTGACACGGACACGTGGCTCCGGAGACATGTCCGGGGAGCCCCGGGCTCGTCCCGTTGGATCCTGCGGGGGTGGGCCCTTTTTCTGCTGGTGGGAGACACACTCGGTGCGTCTGCTGCTTGCGTTCTGCCCCTCGTGCGCCGTGAGCGCGTCCGCCAGCTCAGCGACCGTCCTCCTGGCTGGAGCCGGGTCTGGGGCTCCCGCCCTGACGGCGTTCCTGTGGGCTGCGGTCCCTTCCTTTCCATAGCCTCGAAACACTTCAGAAACGAGAACAACTGGGGATTCTGTTCTCCCAGGTTTCCCCTCGGACCCTCTGGTGAATGGTGTAAGTGGAACAATTCACTTCTGTATGCTTCAGGATACAGGGAGGACCTTGTAGGAATCTCACTTAATTATGTGCTATATTAATGTTATATTGATTATGTTATTGCCTGTAAATCCAGTTGCTTAATAAAGCTGCAGTCATTTTGCAATAAAGTTGTGTTTTCTGTCAATTAATGGGTGTCTGGGGGCAGACAGCTATGCGCAGGGGGCGTTGGTGCAGAGGAAAATCATCCCGGGGTCGAAAACCATAGGAACCAAAGAGAAGCCAGGTATTTACTGCGCGCGGAGGAACGTGTGCTGTGTGCATCTGGAGTTGCATGCAGTAGAAGGAAACGCGGACGCCCACTGCTCCGATTTTTAGCGCACGGATCTGGGGATTTATGAAGCTCCGATTGCGCGGTCCAGCCCCAAATGGCGCGAGGCGGCATCTGTACGTGGGGTGGGATGATGTTTGATTTAAAAACGACAAGTACACGATAAGTGACCGTAGTGCGGCCATGTGAAGGCGAGGGTGCAAAGCACGCCTCCTTGCTCGTCACGCTGACCTCGGCGTCGGAGGGGCGCGCCCGCCCGCCAGCCGCTCGCGCTCCGCCCTCTGCAGACAGCGTCCCCCGCGGGTGGCGGCCCCCACGCGGCCTGGCTTGCGTCTCTCCCAAAACGTCACGCGCGTGACTTCCACGTCTGATGCTAAATTCAGGTCACTGCAGAGTAAGCACAAGGGTTTCCTCCTCATCTTTTGTGATGGGTCCAAGATGTGTGTCCTAATAACAACATAAAATAAACATGAAAGTTTTACGGCTGTATTTTTAATAATGCACCATAGCAAATGGAAAATTAGCCGGTCCCTGATTCAGACAGATAATTGATCTTTGCCGTAAACGAAAGTGATGTCAGTCATTTAAAGACGCTTACGTAACTGTATCTGGGGGCAGGCAATGGTTCTACTGTGCCATTGCGTCTTTGACCACAAGGATGATGTTGAAGATTGTATAATCTTGTGGTTAAAAACGTGATTTATCACAATGAAGATTATGTCGGCGACCAGCCTGCTATCACAGGAGGGTGCCCAAGGTACCTGGGCTTTGGTGGCTAAGGTTCCGTGACGCCAGCATGAGCTTCTGTCGGGGGCCAATAATGTAAACCGCAATGTAAAAGCTTCCCGCGAAGTTCCGGTGGGCGTCTGGGAACTCGCCTTGCCGAATCGTCTCCTGTGCGCTGCCAGCCATTGTCCTGTGCTCCCTGAGCCTGCAGGCTGCGTCCGCACCGGCTGGCCCTTACCCGCGCACCGGACGCTCGCGCTGGCCCTTACCGCGCACGGGAAGCTGCCGCCAGGGCGCCGCTGCGGGACGGGGTTCTCGGCCTGTGGGTGTGCTGCCTCGCCACCGTGTGCCAGATGCCAGTTCAGCACGGAGCTTTGAGATGTCGCGTGGGAGAAGGGGCGCCCCGTGCGAGCCACACCCCGTATCTCGGCTGCTGTCCTTTGGCTTTCAGGACAGCGTGAGGAGTCCTCTCCTGCCAGATGGCAGCACTGTCCCTCTGTCACCTGTGGTGGGCTGCAGTCGGGCTGTCACAGGTGAGGTGGCGTTGGACTTGTCCTTGGATTCACCTCCAGGAAGCACGGCTGGCTCACAGGGAATGACAGGCCTCTCAGTCCGACTCGATCCCAGTCACTATTCCTCCTGGAACTAATCACTGCAGGAGATGGCGATCCAGGTGTCCTTACAACTGGCACGTGCATCCGACGTGCGCATTAAGATGAACTCATCCTGACATCACGTTTTCTGAATGGGGACTGAGGGGGACTTCCACTGGAGAGGGACGTGGGGCCGAGGCGCCCAGGCGGGGGGGGGGCTCCAGAAGCCCCGGGCCGGGCGGGGGCCAGGCCTCTTCGGTGCCTGTCTCACACTGTAATTTCAGGCGATGGAGTTGGGCAAGTCCCACAGTCTCCGAGCAGGAGAAGGGCGGAGGATGACACAGCCACGTGTGTGTGGTGCGCGTGTCTGGGCACCGCTCAGGACGGGAAAGGCGGCTCCACCCGCCGTCCGCCTGCGAAAGCCTGAGGGACACCAGCAGGGGCAGGACGGGAACTGACCCCTATGGCAGGGGCCCCAAGGTCCGCCACGTGGGGAGGAGGCAGGAAGCAAGGACTGACCACCACCTACTGTGCGCCATGTCCGCCAAACACACCCTGAACCTCGCACACCCACAGCCAGGCCACTCGCTGACCTCATGTCACTCAAAGCCAGGTACGGGCTAGGCACTGAGAAGCAAGGAATCACAAGAGCTGCTGATTTTGCTTTAAAAAAGAAAAAAAAGGTAAAATGCTGCCTTTCGGGGTCGGCCTTACTTCCCAGCTCTGTCTGGGCACAGTTCTTCCCGTCGTGTTTTCTTCTCAACCAAAGTTTTGCCTAATTTCCCGCCGCAGAGCTCACAGGAGCTGATGTCCCCTGAACGGGCAGGAGGGCAGTGCCAGGTCCCGGCTGTGACCCAGGCCAGGGCTGACCGCTTCGCACGGGGCTGGGAGAGGCTCGAAGGCGCAGAGGCGACTGGTCGCCTGTTTCTGCTCCGGAGCCCTTGCGAAGGGTCTCTGGCCCCGGCCCGGTGGCACGGGAGGAAGCCTGGCCCACAGCCGGCGGGTGAGGGGGCCCTGCGGGCTTCGTGGGGTGTAGGCCGCTCCATCACCATCACAGGGAGGTGAAAGGCGCCCGCAGGGAGTGACCGGAAAAGTCAGCAGGCGTGACACAGGTAAGCCGAGGTCACTGAGACCCCACTCGCTGGAAGCCGAGGACACCTGCAGTCCCCCACCGTGGGCACAAACCTCCAGGGAGCTGGGAGAGCTGGAGACCCCGCTCACGGGCGCCACTGGGGCCCACCCCTGCAAGGCGTGAGCCCGAGGGGGCGGCAGGCACGTGGGACACAGGGCAGAGCGCACTGGTTCCCACACACAGGAGAGGAGGCTCATGTGACAGGCGTGACCTCTGCGACCCCTGCGCACAACCCTGCAGGCCGCCCGGCTGCCCGCCCTGCCCACGCGTCCTTCCTGCTGGACACAGGTGGTTTTTCCACAGTGGCACAGATGACATGCTTGTGGGGAAATGTGCTCCATTTCTGCTTTTTTTTTTATTTCAGTAAAAAATACTAAATCTGAGGGCTTGTTTTAACGGCGAAACGCTCACTCACAGACTCCTGGTACCGTAGCTCGGCGGTCGTGGCAGCCAAGGAGTTGATAGGATTGCACTGAAATGGGAGAAAGGGGACGAGGCACCCCTGTCCCCACCTCCTGTGACATCTGCGGTCACTGCGTCCCCAGGGTAGAGTCTGTGCCGTGAAGCCTTGTGTTTCGTCACTGCTCAGACCTGGGGAGCAGGTGGGGCCTGACGAGCCAGCTCTGTAACCTCCGATGACCTTCCTAAGTCCGTGGAGAGCCGCTGACCTCCCCAGCACCCACGGAGGGGACCCGGCTGTGACCTCCGGCCTGCGTCCGCCTCTGCTCTTCACCCTGCAAGAGTGGCCTTGTCCCCACGACAGCACTGCCAGTTATGACTTTCAACCCCAGAACACTCTGGGGCATTTTTCCTGTTTATGCTTCTTAAAAGAACGTGAGAGAAGCGTGTAGGTACGGAGAGAGCATCCGGAAGTACGAAGGAGAGGTGAGAAGCGAGGGGTGATTCTTCCGAGGTTCAGGGAAAGATCTGTGCTCTGACCCGCACAGAGGAAGCTGCCACCGGGCGCCCATGTTGGATGAGCTGCTCGGCCTATGGCTGTCACATGATTTATGAGAGTGAAATGTGGAATCAACTCAAAGGTCTCAAAGGAAAGACTGAATTTAGTGGATTTCTATCCAACCACCTAATGGAAAAACGTACAGACATCGAAAACAAGTTTCAAAAAAAATTAAACAATAGAAACATATTTATGATTCAATGCTAAGTGACAAGGGATGGATCCTGACTATTCCAATCTTGAAAAAATACGAATATAGCCATTTTTCTGTATTTATCTCCATAGATACAGAAAGGAGCCTGGGGAGAAATTCACAGACGTTAATTGCCTCTTCCCTATAAAGTGGTGGGACGCTGCTCATTTGTTCCTTCTTCTTTGCATTTACATACATTTCTGACTTCTGACTTGACGTTTTTGGTTTTTTCCCCCAGTTTTTCTGAGATGTAATTTACATACATCTCCACGCAGGTTCGAGGGGCACGCCACACCAACGTGACTTGTGTGTGCCGTGAAGTGATAACTGCAGGGCACTGACACCCATCTGACGTTTCTCAGCGAGAAGGAAGAGTTCTGAAATCAGGAAACAGTGTGACACGCGACTGTTTTTGTAACGTCGGGTCGTGACACGTCACAGCAGTCTTCTGAGGCCGAGACCTGTGCCCGGAGGAAGGTCCTGCCAAGTGGACACGCTTCCCGTGCATGTGTGTCCAGCTGTGTGGGCGGGAGCAGGATGCGTGTGTGCTGGTCACCCGCACATCCACGCTCACGCCGTGGCAGTGTGTGCCAGGGCCAGGCTCCTCAGACTGTGGGGACTGGGACGGGAACACTCAGAGCCTCGCACCGCAAGTGCCACCTGGGGGCGAAAGCCACGTCGGGTAAACACACTTGGACCTGCAGGCGTGAGGGGCCCCGGCACACAGCGTCCTGCCGGCCATGCACCAAGCACCTTTGTGTGTCTGTGACCCCTGTTGGAGGCTTTCCAGAGCAGTGGTGACGTGGTCACTGTCCCCAACCCTCAGCGCTGGGCAGCGGGCTGATGTCTCTGAAAATAGCCGATGGTGGCATTGCACAGTTTCTAAAAATAAATGTACTGGATCCTATGCTGTGTGGAGGTTGTCATGGAGACCACAAAGCCAAGCATCTTGTTCTTTAAGATTCTGGGTGACCAGGGGACCCTTTCCAGGAGGGGGTGGGTGTCATTGGGCAGGCGGAGTGGGGCAGGTTGAGGGGTGGCCCACGGTTCCCTCCCAGCCATCCCTCCTTCAGAGGTTTGTGGAGCAAGTGGGGGCACAGTGGGGACTGTAGGGGCCATGACGAGCCATCGATACAGCTGACACCCAGGGCCCTGTCTCGGCTCTCCACGGGTCTGCTCTCTCACAGTGTGGCCGCTCGCCCCGTCTCCCTCCCTCCCTCTCCCCTCGACCACCCAGCGGAGCCCTCGGCCTCCCAGTACGGAGCCTGGGGCACGCCTGCCCCCCGCCCCCCGCCCCAGCCTCGGCGACGCTGGCGGAGGCAGACCGCCTTCCCGCCGGGGTCCCCCACGTGTGTCCTGCCTGCCCCCCGCCCCCCGCCCCAGCCTCGGTGACGCTGGCGGAGGCAGACGCCTTCCCGCCGGGGTCCCCCACGTGTGTCCTGCCTGCCCCCGCCCCCGCCCCAGCCTCGGTGATGCTGGCGGAGGCAGACCGCCTTCCCGCCGGGGTCCCCCCACGTGTGTCCTGCCTGCCCCCGGCCCCGCCCCAGCCTCGGTGACGCTGGCGGAGGCAGACCGCCTTCCCGCCGGGGTCCCCCACATGTGTCCTGCCACTTGCAGACTGCTGGCCTTCCCACGCACGCCCGTCTTTCCCGGGTTGGCGCCCCACTTTCTCCTCGCTCCTGGGTCGTTTTCACCTGCCCACGAACATGTCCTGACATCGAGGACGAGCACGCGCCCTGCCGTCTTGATCTCGTGTCCCCGTTCAGTTGTGTCTCCATTCAAAACGCCTTCGAACATGTACTAGCTCGGTGTCCGCTCTGCCTGTCCCTCTCTCCCAGGCTCCGCTAGTGACCCTGCTGCCACCAAGCCCACCGAGACCTCCGTCCCGTCCATGCCTGAACGTCTCTTGTCCCTTTTCTGCCCTTCCCTCTGCCTCTGCTTGTGTGGCACAGCTGACCTCCCGCACCCGGGGCGCTGGATGGCACTGTCCATCTTGGCTCTCAGGACCGCGGACTCTCCCTGCGTCTCCCACACACGAGCCACCTCCCTTAGGTCACTTCCACTGGCTCCTCCTGGGCGCGGATTCCGGGGCGTTTCACGGATCAGCTTCTGTCTCGTCTCCAGTTCCACTCTCCCCAGGCGACCTCGTGCGCTGGACAACTGTCAGTAGCATTGCTGTGCTGCCAATGCCAGCCCGTACCCTGTGGCCTGGGCCTCGCTCGTTGCCCTGTGCCCGGCTCCAGAGGGGGAGCGGGGCGGGGGATGTGACAGGCTCTCCAACTAGTGCGTCCACGGGGGATCCTCGGTCCCCTCCACTGCGGCCCTGCCCCAGCTGCTCCCCTCTGGGAAAGGGGCTGGGCCACCATTCTCCCAGGCGCTCCGGCCAAAAGCCTAGGACCCAACACTAACCCTTCCCTTCCCTTCACCCCACAGCCTGTTGGTCACCAGGCCCGGCCGCCCTGGGTCTGAGGTCTGCCCCTGACCCCACCACTCTGACACCTCCCCCACTGCTGGTGGCAAAGGCAGCTAGCAACCCATGTCACCTTGTTCCTGTTACTATGGGCTTCCAGTGGCTGTCATTTACCCAAAGTGAAACCACACACACGCACGCACACACACACACACACCTCTGGTTTACAAGAAAGACCTGACTCAGGTCAGCACATAGCCCCGTGTGGTGATAACTAGCACATTTTTAGCGGTTCAGCTCCTGAATGGCAGGACAAGTGACACACTGCCCGTGTCACCACAGCCACCATGGCGTTGGCGTCATTCCCACTGTAGGGATGCAGAGATGGGGTGACGAGAGGCTAAGTGACTCGCCCAGGCGACACGGTTTAGGGATGGTGGACCTCAGCTTCGGACCCCGTGCGGAGCAGCTTGTTCCTTGGATGGAGCTGGGAGTGGGGCTGACAGGCGGGCTCGGCAGATGGAATGTGTGGGGGAGGGGACAGCCAGGCGCATGGGGGCTGGAGAGGGATCCCAGGGGTCCCGGGGCCCAGGCTTTGTTCCCCCCATGCAGCCAGTGGTGCCATCCCAAGGAGATGAAGTTCCCGAAGACGTGAAGGCCCAGGATGCTGGGTGGGACTCCGCGGCCACGGTGGGGGTGTCCTCTGGTCCGCACCATGCACCAGGGCAGCGTCACCGGGTCCCCCGCATGCCCCACACTCTCGCCTGCCCCTACACTGAGCGCAAGGCTCAGACGTCCGCGCGTGAGGAGGTGCCGAGGCCCTGGGCGGCTCGGTGGGCCTCGGCCCGCCTTCTCCGGGGCTGCGGCCTCGCACCTTCTAGCTCATTAACAGGGACGACTCGACTCCTCACCCAGGGAGACGCGGGGATTAATGAGCAGCGTCGAAAGGTCTGATTGGGCCCCTGGAGTCAGATCGCAGCCTTTGCTGGAGGACACGGGCCCTTGTGCTCGTGACACGGATTTGAGTTTCCCGTGGACATGCCCAAGGCCGTTTCTGTCCGGCTTTCATGGTGAGTTATGTTATCTGAGTTCGGAGAAGGAAGAAGATGGCTCAAGAGGTTAAAAGGAGTGAAGGGAAAAAATTGATTTTTCATCCAAAATGTCGCTGTCGCATTGATAGCAGACGGCTCCGAGGTTACAAAGGTTTGTGGGCTGTGCCCACTGCCGGCGACTGGGATCCCTGTGGCCCCCTTTTTTTTTCTCCCCAAAGAAAAGATCAAGATTAATTAGCTGGCTAAACAGATTTTTATGGAATGGGGTTCTCTGTAGCTGCAAATGGATAATTGTCGCAGTTTGTCATCACGACTGGACACAAACGAAGCACGAATAAAAAGGGGCGCAGCCGCGGAGAGCGGTTTCACACTCAGGGCGGAAACTGTCTCATCCGGGTCAGCGAGGGCCGGTCTGCGTCCGGGGGTGCGGGGCGCGGCGCTCCCACGCCACGGGGAGGGGCGTCGGGGCTGCGCTCCGCCCGGGGCCTCAGGCCCTCGGCTCCTGCGAGGAGGTGGGGGCTCCTCGCCTGTCCTTGCGGAATCTCCACGTGGGGCTCGGGTGGCCTCGTGCGCGGAGGTAGCACTCGGGGCGGTGTCTGGAAGCCGTGTTTCCGTGACAGGAACTTCGTTGTAGTTGGGATTTGGGGGGAAGCGGATGGCGAGTCAGGGACAAACCTTCCCTCCCGTAGCTACTCGAGGTCCCCCGGAGACAGACGTCCCCCCATTCTAAAGGCTTTCCTAGTGAACGGGGCCTTGAGAGCAGCCAGTCTCCCCAGCCTTCCCCCCCCCCATCTCCCCAGTGGCCCCTCCCCCCAGTCCCCTCCCAACCTTCCCCTCCCCAACCCCAGCCTTGCCCGGCGCACGGGCCTCCGGGCCTCCGTCAGGCTCTTCGCGGCTGGACCCACAGGGCAGTCTCTTCTCTTCTCTCGCGGCTCAGGCCGTGGCCGGGTCTTCGTAGCTGCTTCTCGCTCTGCACTGTTCCGGCACCGTCTCCACCCTCGTGGTGTCTAAGGCAGTGTCAAACGAAGGCTTTGTCCGGACTAATTATTTCTTTCTCAGTACCCCAGACACCTCTTCAATGTTTTCTCTGAAATACGCCTAACGTCGCCAAAAATTAGCCCAAGTTGTTTCTGATTAAGATGATTTTCCGCAAACGTTTCTGTTCCGACGCCCTGGTGCAGTTACGCGGATCCCAGCGCCAGCCCCACCTGCCATCTGGCTCGCTCCCCTTCCTGGGGGACAGAGCCTTCCCCCATCTCCCCAGCCTTCCCCCTCAGCATCCGGGGCTTTGCCCCAGCATCTGGACCAGACGAGCGCCTGGCTGCGCAGTCGCAGAGTGAGCGAGCGCCGAGAGGCACCGGGAAACTCAGTGACGGGAGGTGACTCATCCAGAGCCCCAGGGGTTTGGGGCTCCGAGTGAGGTACAGCGGGGCTGAAGCCATTGAAGGTCGTAATCTGTCACAGGTAAGCGTAAGCCCGGAGGCGGGCCTCTCCCTACACGCCGTGCGAGCCACCCGACGTCGCTGCCTCAGTTTCCATCTGCCTCCGAAAACGGTCTTGGATGCTTTCAGTGAAGCACACTACCCGAAGGTCCACAAACCAGGCGAAGGAAGTCAGGGATGTGGGGAGTGGAAGCACAGCACCGAGGTTTAACACAGGTGAGACAACTGAGCCCCAAATCCGGAGCAGAAAAGGAAACAGACCACAGGAGGCTCGTTCGACCCCAACCACTTGCTTAACCTGTGTTTTGCCTGTCGGCCTCTGGTCTGGGTGATGAGGGTGTGAAAAAACCACAGGACTCAGGCCCAAGCCTAAGATTCATCCTCAGTTCTCCTCATCTTCTCCAAAGGCAAGTCTGGTTGTACTCAGCCACGTCCACGAATTGTCATGGAGACTAAAATTCCATGCTATAGACCAGGGAACGTGTTTTTCCACCCCCAAACATTTTTGAACGGATATTCCCAATCACCTTAGCCATGGGAAAATGTCAGGAGCACGCAGACCGGATGTGTGACTGTGTGCGATGGGGCCCTGGGGCGTGCCTCACACTGGCCTGGAGCCCGCACCGGTGTCGGCGACCTCGGTCCCCGTCGAGGACCTGCACCGCCATCTGCATGATTAAAGCGATTCGAAAACCCCGCCGGACGCTGTGGGTTCGGTGGTGACCACCATCGGGTGGGGTCGTCGACTGCCCCCGGCGCACCACCTGTGTGAGATGCGGGCGGCGGGGCGTCTGGGAACTGGCTGCACTGTGAACCTAAGACTCTCCAAAAACATAGAGCCTATTAAAACACAAACGACGCAGCAACGGCAGTGACGAGGAACTCGCAGCCGGCGCCTGGCCCGGCGTCCGGTCCTCGCTGGCCTCTCCCCTGAGCCGCACCTGCGCGGCCCCTCACAGGCATTGAACTCCAGAGCCTTCCGTCGCGTGTCACCATCCGGTGACAGAGCACCTTTACCATCCCACGTTGCCCACGGACTTCACAGGAGCCCGTACCTTTCGTCTCCACGAGAAGAAAGAGGGCTATGATCGCCACCTTGCAACGCTTTTACTTACCTTATCGGCAACATAATTAATAGACGCCCGCGTGGAGATCAAGGCCCTTTCAAAGGGAGTGAGACAGCTTCGTAGGAGACCCGCTCTTGTCAGTCAGAGCGGGGCTCTGTCAAAGTCCGCGTGACAACCCCACGTGGAGCCTGGACCGCACATCCGCGCCTCGCAGCCTGTCCTCACCGTCTCCGACACGCCGCTTTACAAAGACCTTGAAGCCCGGTCCAGGTCGCACGCAGAGTTATCCTTGGCAGACAGCACGTCATACTGGTTTCTTAACATTACTACGGAAGTTTGTTACGGAGACACTCACAGGGGGGCTCGCAGTCGTCACAAAGGGGCCGTGATGGGGGCAAACCGCGTCCCCAACCTAAGCCTTCCCGGTTCCCGCAGGTGGATCCCACCGTGGGTATTCGGAGGTTGAAACCAGCTTTGCAGGACCCAGAGGTCCTGTCCCACCAGAGGTCACATGCCATGGGCACTGACGGTCACACTCGCTACCATTCAAACCCTCATTGTCTTTGTCTGCAGGTCTCCTTTGCTTAATTTGGGCAAATCAAACGATTTTACAAATTTTGATTTCCTAAGTTCTGCGGTCCTCTCCCTGGTCCATCCTGGGCTTTCTGACTCGGTCACCGGTGGCGTTGTGTTTGGTGAGCCGAGGACACTGTGACGCGGTGGTGGCCGGGCCCTGAGGCAGCCTCCACCCTGTGCGCTCAAGGGCAGGCCTGGTCCCTGCGGTTACAGTGGCTTTAGAACAAATGGCAAGGCCCCTTCTTCCCGTCAGAAGCTGCGTTTCTGCAGCTCGTCAGGGCTGAGCTAGGCAGGGAGGGTCCACATCCTGCAGAGACCTGCTCAGACTCCCAGCGGCTCCCCCGAGACCTGCCCCCGTGCCTGCCCAGTGTCCCTTCTCTGGGGACTCCAGCCTCCTCTTACTGCCTGGGAGTGGGGGGCAGGTCAGGAACCGTTCATTCTCACAGTTTTGATCACAAAGTGCCACAAACTTGGCGACTTACCACAGTCACGTCCTCGCAGGTCTGGGCCAGAAGCCCAAAATCAAGTTCTGAGGCCGTGCTTTGTACAGAGGCTCTGGGGAGGGTCCTTCCAGCTCCACTGGCTCCGGACGGCCCCGGGCTGGTGACCGCATCGCTCCAGTCTGTGCCTGCAGCGTCCCATGGCCTCCGCTCCTGTGAGCCTGAGGCACACTTCCCCCTCTGGCTCCTGCTTGTGAGAACCCCACCTTGGGTTTAGGGCCCCGCCCAAGTCCAGGATGACGTCATTGGAGATCTTGACCTTCATTTACATATGCGAAAGCCCTTTTCCCAGCGAGGTCACCCGCGCAGGTCCCGGGATTTCTGCACCTCTCCTCCGCCAGCTAATGGGGCCGACCCAGGCAGGAGGCAGGGACAAACTGGAGCGACTGGCTTGGAGCCACCGGGCACCGCAAGCAGCCACGTGCGTGGTGGGTCTTCCCTGAGGACACGTTTCCGTTTCCGCTGACTTCCCGGTGGAAGTTACCTCTCAAAGTGGCATAAGAGCCACAAAGGTGGAAAATGTCGCCAGAGGACAGGAAGTGGAACCTCGCCTGGCACAGGAAGCAGGAAGTGACGTTCCCGCCGCTCCCTGCCTGCAGAGCCGGCCCTGCCCAGGCACAGGGGGCGCGGGCAGCCCCGCTGGACGCCCCAGGCCAGCAGCCCCAACACGGCCTTCCACTGCCCCTGCTCTGCCCCCGAACCCCAGCGGCTCCCAGACCCTGCGGCCGGGGCTCCCAGGGAAGCTGGGCGGGCAGCCCCGAGGCTCTGTTCCTGCAAGGACGGGGGGGACAGGAGGCACGTGGCTGCTCGTGGTGTCCGGTGGCTCCAGGCCGGCGCTCAGTTTGGCCCTGCCTCCTGCCTGGGGCCTGGCACCTCCGGGAAGAGGGGACAAAGGACAGTGCTGTCGGATTAAGGGTGGGAAGGAGGGGAGAGAAATGATGTCTTTTATTTTTCTGTTGAATTAATTCTAATTTCTACAGCAATTCATAACACATTTTGGAGACATTCGGATAATCCCCACTAAACATTTAAACCATGCATTGCTATTCTGGGAATGAAAATTGAAAAGCTCTGCTACTTTTGCACAGTCTAAGTCATTATATTTTTATGACTTTGGTTAACACTGGGCTATAAAATCCAGTAAATAACTGTTAAAAGCCAAGTCATTTGCTCAAAAATATTTTATGAGCTTAAATTTTGGAAGGGTGAAACTTTCCACTAGGTTTTTCGCTCTGTTATTTACAGCTCACTGTGGACAGTCCTTCTTCCTGACGGTGGGCCCGCTGGACTGGGGGTCGCAGGCCTGTCTGGGTGAGGCCACCGGCCACATGACCTTCCCCGGGTTTTCCTGAAGAAAACACATTGCATTCCAGGCTCGATGTGCTTTCCGTCGGTGCTCACCCCCAAATATAAAAATATAAATCACGGCGGCCATCTTGGAGGCTCCCAGCCACGGTTTCCTTCCTGGGGTCAAGGACAGCGACCTTGGCCCCCACCACGCGTTTGTGCGCGAAGGTCTGTGCAGACTTGCACTTGAGATGGGAGCTCGCCCTTGCCCAGAAGACGCAGGCCCACGGCGGCCCGCGGCGGGGGCTCTGCCCCTCGTCCCCTCGTGTCCGCTCGTGCCCAGGAGACCCAGGAAAACCCCCGGCCCCCGTTGTGACCCGGTGTGCGTGTGCGCCCAGCAGGGGTGCTGGGAGGGTGGCCGGGACCACGGCTTGTGGAGGACCTACTGAGACACCTCTAGACTTTGAGTCGGGGGGGCCACCACCCAGGGAGGAGGTCCCCTGCTCCAGGTGTCCTCTCCGGTCCGACGTGGACAAGATGTAGTTGACAGTTTACAGTGACCATGCTGTGACGCCATCTCAGCGACAAGCAAAGCAGGGGTGGGGGGGACAGGGAGCCTGCCTCGGGCCCCACAGCTGCGGCATGGTGGGGACACACTGTGTGGCCCTGTGGCCCTCACGGTCCCCCAGCCCCGGGGTGCGATGCCCTGTCTGAAAAGACTGCACCGTCAGGGGCCGTGTGTCCCCTGCACGCGCCGCTAGGTCCTGAGGTCCCCGAGGTCACCGCCCAGACAGCAGGGCCCGTCTGCTGGGCCTGGGTCTGCGTCCTGGGCCTGGTGACACATCTCCGCTGTGCAGTGTCAGCTGTGGGGACAGACCTCAACTCCACCCCTTAATGACCTTAGCATTTAAATTCTCAATGCATTTTTTAGAAGTGTTTCTTCCTGAGATTTTTTTTTTTTTTTGCTTCATGCGGTGAAATGCGGTTTCTACGCCAGGAGTGGCTGAACGCACACTGTGGAGCGGCTGCAGAACTCAGCGTGGTCGCGTTTGGGGTGCCCTGGGAAAGGCGAGTGACTGCACTGTCCCCGCGGCTGACATCGTCACCCCCACACTCCCTCCCTTTTCATACCTGACGCAACAGCAGCCGCTCTTTCTCGCTCCTGCATCTGGGGGCTGGTCACCCCAGAAAGGGCCCTGTCAGGCAGGACCCCGCGGCCTCGGGAGCACGCATCGACTGGTGTCCCCAGGAACCCCCAGGGAGACAAAACAAGCCGACGTCTCCCTCGAATCCTCAGCTCCTAGTGTCTTCCTCGGTGCCCAGCACCCTGAGGGATCTCAGGCCTTGGCTTTCACCTCGATTTAAGGCGTCCCGATGCGCGTAACCTTAGAGTGAGTATTTCTCACCGCGAGGGCCCGCAGCGCTGGGGGGACGTGGGCGGGGAGGGCGCATTGCCCTGCGGACACCGCGGGGCGGGTATGGGGGGGGGCCTCGCGGGTTCGCCTGTCAGCTCGCGGTCAGGGGGCCGTGGCTTAGATGCGATTGTCCTGCTCCCCGATAACTGCGTCGGTGCCCACGGTGCCCCCCGGATAAGTGCGTCGCAGGCCGTGCCAAATCGGAAATGGAGCTTCCAGAGTGGCCTCTGCCCGATAATGAGGCATTCTGGTTCATTCGGTCGATTTTGGTGATTAAAACCGAGAGTGGAGAAAGACGACAGAAAGACCACGCCGGGCGGAGGAAGCGGTCTGACTGAGATCCTTTCCTGAGCTTCGACCGCCGGGGGTTTCGTTTGTAAGGTTTTGTACGTCATGGTTTCGGAATCGGTGTTTCTGTCCTGCCTCCGTCCCCTTGCCGGCCCAGCTCCGAAGTGCAGCCGGCTGCCTTGCGAGAGGGGCTGGCTCAGGACATGGGACAGCAGTTGACAATCGTCAAACGCTTCTAAGGCGTCAGGTGTGTCCCCTTGTCACGCCAGCGCCCATCTCATTCGACCCGCACGAAACCCCATGAGGCGGCTAGAAGAACAGCCCATTTGCGGGTGAGAAAACCGAGGCTCAGGCACTCGCACCGTCACTCAGGGTCTGGGGCTCGCAGAGGCGTCCCCGGGAGCTGTACCCAGGTGTTCTGGAGCTGGAAGTGACATTTTTCCCATTGCATTACACATCTGATGAGCCGCTAATGCGCAGCCCACTGCGAAACGTTGCCTGTAATTATGAAAATAGGGGGATTTGTGTGTCGTGCGCCTGCACCTCGCCTTTCGTTAAGTCCCAGTCAGGCACGGTGGCCTGCCCTCCCGCCGCCCGGCATCATGGGTGTTTTAACCCTCCAAGTGGAGGAAGGAGGCTGGAAATGCCGAGGCACCGTTCACCATGTGCCTCTGAAGGCCTGTCTAACAGAGATGTCAGCATTCGTACATTTTTCATGGTCTTCGTCTGAATCCAGATAGGAAACACTACGTCAAGTCTCAGAGCCCAGGAAGTAAGCCCATTACCTTCTCAGCAGGTGCCACTTACATGCTTCTAAACCACAGCTGTCGAGATGCAACGCCGTTCCTGGGACGTTCGGCCGCCTGGCGGTGCACGGTTGGCACAGAATGTGGATGCGTCGGGCCGAGGGAGGCTGCAGCTGCCTCAGTCCCTTCCGATGGCCCTCCCACACAAACGCTGCAGGCAGGTTCGCCCGCTGCCCCGGGGGTGCAGAGTCCCTGGGGCCCCAGGTCGGCTGCCCCCCAGGACCCAGCAAGTCCTGGACGACTGATGAAAACCAGAACTGCAGACAACACCCTTTTCCCGAGACAAACCCCGCATCCCGCTCAGCTTCATCGGTGTGGCTGTGACTGATTGTCACACCACGAGGTACCCCTGGACAAAGAAATGAAAGTGTCCATTAAGGCACCCAGCACACACCGGAGAGAGGCTTCCCGTCCTGACACCCCGTTCTGCTCCTGTCGCTGGAGGCCAAGCTGTCCTCTGCTCACTCTGTACCCGCTGTGACCTGTGACGTCTTCCCCTTGGTCCTGGTTGAGAGAAAGCGACTCTGGTTCAAAGGTGACTAACATCAATTATCATTATTGTTATTTTTGTAGTTATACCTCGCGGTGACTCAGTTATATTTATTTCTTGGTGAATTCAGTGGAAGAGTTCGCTTTTCCGTTCTTTGTAAATTTAGTTTTCCAATTCCAACTATGCAGACCATCTGCATATCAAAAGTTAAAGCCTCATTCCGAGGAATTCTGAAAGAAACCCCAGCCCGATTCTGACGTGCTCTGCCCATCCTATCTCCTACGGGCAGTTTTCCTTTTTGGGTATCTCTCTTGTGCTTCTTGGTGCAAAACTACGCAAGTGCAGTCACACCGTCTATAGTCCTATGCTTTGTTTTCTAAAGCGGCTTGCAACTCGCACGGGCGCCCTCCCCTGCTTTCTGTGGCCGCGTGGCACTTGTCAGCCCCTCTCCCAAGGAAAGGTGCCACGTTGTTTTATCTCAACCGAGGGGGCAAGCAGAAGCTGCGGTGGCTCCAGGGACAGCACGTGGCTTGTGGCCGATGCAGTGGGCAGGACGGGGTGCCGTCCGTGCGTGACTGGCCTAAATTATTGAGCCTGCCTTGAATCCTGGGGAAACGAAACGGCAGATCAGCCCGTGAAACCGTCTCCCGAAACATCAAGTCCGGGTGAGGCAAAATGGTGAGTGAGAGGCTGCCGGCTTCTGCAGGAGAGGAAGACACGGCAAACGCCCCTTTCTGGGGGCTTCGCTGGGGTCCGGGGTGCACTGAAGGACACGGCAGCCCTAGAGGATGTTTGGGGGACAGCTGAGGACCTCTGGCCATGAACTGTATCCTGACTGATGCCGTGAGATCACTGTTCGAACCCCACGTGTGATGATGATTCTGCACACTGTAGTTTCGCAGGGGGATGGTTTTGACGAAGGATTTAGGGGAAAAGGGCCCTTATGTCTCTGACTTGTTTTTAAGTGGTTCAGATGGAAGGGAGAAGCATCTGGTGGGTGGTGACTCCTCAGCACTCCTGCCACAGAGGGGCCTGGGCCCCTTAACCCTCCCAGGGGGCTGGGGCGCATGGTCTGACAGTCCCAGAGAGGACACCACCACGTGCCGTGGGAGAACTGGGGCCCATCACTGAGGAACAAGGCCTAGGGGAGGGGCGGGGGCAGCACCCCAGGCTGGGACCCTGGTCCTGGGCTGAAGTGGGGGACCCGCGAGTCCCTGTCCTGAGGGCTTTGAGCCGTAGTGACTGAGGGCCAGATGGAGTCAGGGACGATGGCCCCAGGTCTCAGCAGCGACATGTCGGTGCGAAGGGGGCGGGAGAGCAGGGGCGTGGGGGAGATGTCCCGGGGCTCAGGGCGCTGCGCCCCCATCCTGTTCCCACACCTTCTGAGCCACTTCTCCCGAACTCCGTTCTCAGCATTTGGGGGGCATAGGGGAGAACGGGGGTCATTACCCATCACATCTCTTCACCTAAGGTGCTGGCAACTGCGACAGGCTCCCTACCTTAGTGACAGGTTTGCTGGGATCCATCAGCACCTCCCAGGGGCAGCCTGACTTCAGGAGACAGTTTGAAAAGCACCAGAGGCCAAGGAAATGCCACGAGTTTGGGAATCAGTGGGTTAAACTGGGGAGAGACGTATTCTTTGCAGGACTGCTCAGAGCCTTTAACATGCTCAAGGGCAATGCACCCTTCTGGGGGGGCACGTGTGCGACTTAGTTAAATCTGTGTGGGCAGCACGGGCTGGGCGTCTCCCACCTGTCGGGCTGCAGCCCGTGCACCGCGGAGAGCTCAGCGACGTCCCTCGGCGCTCTGCGTGGCCGTGGGCAGCAAGTGTTTGCCAGCTGCGGGTCTGCGCCCGTCCCCGGGGGCCTCGGCTGGGCAGCGCGAGGCCCTTGGTCTCCTAAGGGGGACCGTGGGGCCACCTGGCCGCAGGGGGACGCGGCAGACGTGTAGGCTGGGGAGGGCGAGAGGGGGGATGCCCCACAGGCCATGGGCACGAAAGCCGAGCTCGGTGGAGCCAGGGCTGCAGGCGTGTCCTGCGTGGCCTGGACAGGATGGCGGCGCCCCCGCCGCGGGCGCTGACATCTGCCTCTGTTCTCCAGCCCCGCGCTGGGGGCCGCAGGCCGGGGGCGCCTTGGGGAGGGCAGCGCAGGCTGGGGGCGCCTCGGGGGGGGGTGGAGGCCCATAGGTCGGAGGTCCCTGGAGGGAGTCTGCAGGCCGGGGGTGCCTGGGGTCTGCTGGAGGCGCAGCTGGGATGCCCGGGTTGGGTTTAGTGAACACGCACACGTGGTTTGTGAGCTTCCCGGTGGAGTCACACAGCCCTTAATGGGAACGTGGCCAGTGTCACTCGCAAGGCCCCCCATGGAGGTGAGGCGTGAAGGTCCAGGGCTGGAGGGGCCAGCTCGCAGCAGGTGTGTCCCCAACAGCCAGGCCCAGAGCGCTCGGTGCCAGACGGGCGCCCAGTCATGGCTGCGACCTCCGTAAGCGGAGGGCACCCAGCCCTGCTCGGGGCTGCTGCGCCCGGGCCCCACGGCTGTTCAGGAATGTTCTTCCCTGCGCCCCGCGCCTGTCTCTCTGTCATCTACACTGTCCTTTCTCTGTCTTTCACTCTCTGTCTCTGTCTCTTTTTAAAAATGCAAATAGATTGAGATGGAACTCACCAAACTTGTGTGCAGAGCACGGACTTCTCATCACCATGGAAAGCAGGCACACGCACGTGCAGGTGCTGAACGTCCAGGGCAGCAGCCACGCTCCGTCGGGATCTCTCCCAGGTGTGCAGAGCGAGGAGGAGAGCCAGATTGTGGGGGCGCCGCGGGTGACGGACATGCCATCACGCTCGCTGGGTTTTGTGACCTAGGTGGTCTTCGTCAAACTTAAGATTTGTAATTTGCTCTATGATTTCTTTCTAACTGTATCCACTTTTGTGCCCACTGGTAACTTTGCATCCATCGAGATCCGTCCATTCGTTCGGTTGCTGCGCGACGCTCCCCGTGTGGACGGGTGAGTCTGTTTCAAACACGTACCTCATTATCACGGTCGCGGGGGACGTCAGAGGAAGGCGTCCACACGTTTGGAGTGAGTGCAGGTCCTGGAGGTAAGTTTCTGCCAGTGAAGGGAGGTCACTCATGTGACTCTGTGACTGGCACCTGGAGTGACGGTCACTTGGGGGAATCGAGCAGCATCCCACGACACTCGCCCTGGTGCCCTGAATCGCTCGGAAGAGTGGGGACAGTTCCACCTGCCGGCCATTCGGGCTCCTGGTGCTTCCTGGGGCAGGAGGCTGTGGGGACAAGGCTTTGATGTCCTCCAGCGTGGGGGGGGGTGATGCTGATCCCTGCAGAGCGTGCGGTGTCCCCTCTCGTGGGACCTCCTCGTGTGACACGCAGGCGCCCGAGGGATTGCGGGGTGGCTGTAGCTATTGTAAATGGAGAGTCTCCATCGAGTCTAATTTCATCAGAGGAGGAAGCTCCCCCCCCTTTATTTCACCGCATCGTGGGGGCCTCCGCCTTCTGTTCTCTGAGAGTAAATGGGCTAATTTCGCAGAGTGCTCTGCAAGTGTGCGGTGCTGGGAGACACGGTGGCCTGCGCAGGCCACACGTATGTGCCAGAGGACAGGGTGCGGGGCCGTGGCCGGTAGTTTGCCTGGCAAATTTCGTGATTGCTTTTGGGAATTATGCTTTCTTATTTATAAGTCTTGTCAACGAAATAAATTGAATGCAATCACCAGATGGCCCTAAACATTGTCTTTATTGCCTGGAATCGTCTTTGGAGAGCGTTCCTGGCAGGAGCTGGATGCCTTAGGACGGTGAGACCCGGGAGGGGAGGGGACACGGAGCCTGATTCCGATGATGGTCACGCCTGCCTGTTTATTTGCTCAGTGAGGTCAGGGGGACACCATCTCATTTAGACTTGTTAAGGGGTCCAAAGTTAACACCCTTCAAAAGGCCACTATAAATACGCCACGTACTGTATTTCATAGAGTTTATGGGAAAGGAAATTGAAATCTCCTAAAAATAGAATTGAATCTTGTCCAAACAATATTGGGAGACACCAAACGAGTGTTTTTGTTATTACATCTAACAGGCCGATATTCCCAGCACATTTTCATAAACCTTTTTAGTTTATTTTCATAAATTTTGGACTTTCCTACAATTCTTAGGTTTCCTACGATTGTCGGCCAACAGGACCATGTTCTTCAAAGTGAAAACGAGGCTCCTCCTTGGCAAAGCGGCCACCTCCTCCCATGATCCCAGGCCGGCCCAGCCGCCATGGGCCAGAGCCCGGTCCTGACTGGTCTGGGCACAGAAACGCACAGAGCGGCCACCCAGGAAGCCCCTGGTCTGCGGTGCAGCCTGGCTGTCCAGGTGCCGACGCCACCCTGGGCCCAGGAGGCATGGAGACTGCCAGGAGTGAGGGGCCAAAAGATTCGTGGAGACGTGGACGTGGCACCCGCCTGCTGGTACCTGTCACACAGGAAGATGAGGCCTCCCTTGCTGAAGTCGGTCTTTGTAGGGTTGGCTACCTGTGTCCAAGCATGTTATCTGCAGTTATTCTTCTCCTGGGACGATTGGGGGAAGCAATACAGTGCGCGGGAGTTACTGTACGCGTGAAGAAAGGGCCTGTGCTTCAGATTCGACGTGCAGGGACACCCCGTGGCATCCGTGGCCCCATCTGGAGTCGTGGGCTTGGGCACGTGGGTGGCAGAAGGGAGAAGAAGGCCTTAGACCTGTATTTTCGAGGTGGCAGCGGAGGGCCCTGCTCCGCCCTCTGCTTGAAGGAGAGGGTCCCGGGCGCCTGCGCGTCTGCAGGCCCCGCCCACAGCGGTGCTTCGGACCTGCGTGTCGCCCCCCTACACCGGGCCACATCCCCCCAACGCGCGGACGCCCTCACCCAGGCTGTTGAAAAGCCTGTTTGCTGAAGAAGCCCTCAAACGAAGCCACGCCGCACGCAGAGCTGAACACGAGGTGCGAGTAAAGCCTCGCTGTCAGCAAACGTCCACGCGCGGTCTGAATTAAGGGGATGCTCGGGTGCGAATGCCGCTCTGACCCCTGGGGCTCTGTTTCTCGTTCGTTCGCTGCGGTGCGTGGAGCTCTCCCCCACGGCCCTCCCAAGGGGGGAATTTAACTCAGGGAGACAGTTCAGCAGGCAGATGGAGAGGTGGAGCGAGAGAGCTTCGTGGCATTACGGGAGCTGCGGTCTGTCCCCAGCCTCGCACGCCAGGGACGCGCTCACTGCGGGCAGCAACTTCACCCCTGACCCCCGCCCTCTGCCGCCGCCCGGTGCTGGGATAGTGTCACTCACGCTGGGCGCCCACAAACGAGCGTGGAGTGAGGGTGCGAACGCGCTGTGCGGTAGCCCCCTGCTCTGCCCCGTGACACGTCGTCGCGCCCACAATCAGAGCCGGATCTCTTTTGACACATTTGTCAAATGTGATTTGTGTCCGACGAACGCTTTGTAAGCCGAGTAAGCTTGACACATGAGGCCTTTGGTCGCGAGCGTGTTAGTAATTGTGCACATTTTGGTGAAGTGGGGTCACTGGAGCAAGCAAACCGAGACACATCAGGTATTCCGTCCCATTTTATTCTCGAACAGCTCTTTTTTTATATCGATGTACGTGATTATCCGCTAGTTACCGCCCTCTGCCCCTCCCCCCTCCTTCCTTCGATCAATTCAAATTTCCATTTACCACGCGCTGTCAGCCGGCTCTTTCCCAGAAATAGCTCCAGGAAACAGGACAGACTCGCTCTACTGGTGTCACCCGTATTTCCATTGGGACGACTGTTTCCTCCTGGGGTGCAGGGGGTGGGGTGGAGGATGCTGCGAAGCACGTTTTCCGCTCTACCCCTCTCTGCTTAGGAAATGCGTTCTCTTCACTTCCCTGACCTGCACTTGCAAGTTACTTGGGACGCACATGCAGACCACGCTCCCAACTGCCGATCACACGAGGAAAGATCTGTGCTTTCTCACGCCTTTATCCTTGAAGTTCTTCATTTTGCTCCTTCCGAAAAGCTGCCATTTTAGGAAGGAGCGAATAACCGACTCGGCCGGGTGCGGGTCCCCAGCACCGAGGGAGAACCGGCGCCCCCAGACTGGTCCTGGCCCGCCCCCCGGAGCGCGGGGCTGCGCATCCTGTATTCTTCCTGGCGAGAAACTTAGGCACGGCCTGCTCAGAAGCTCGGCTGCGGGGCGACCGGCCCCCTCGATCTGGGACCCACAGGGGCGGGGGCTTTGCGGGACACGGGGCACCCTGTCCCTGCCTTTCAGACGTCGCCTGCAGGGAGTGGGCGCTGCTGCCTCCCAGGGATAGGAAACTTCTCGTGCTTTCGAGCGTTTGCAGACGTGAGAACAGTTCATCCGTTCGGTTCTTTGCGGATCTGTTCTCTTCACGGAGAGGAATGTGGAATCAGGACCGGCCGAGGTCAGGATGCACCCATCCCGCGGTCCGCATTTAGAAAACCTTAAAAAAAGCGTCGCACCGATGGCTGCGGCTCGGCTCTCGGCGGCGTCTGTGCAGTTTGGGGCTGAGGCGATGAGCAGGCTGAGGAAGGAGGAACGCGGGCCCCACGTCCTGGCCTCCCGCCCCCCCCCCCCCCGGCCTCAGGGTCCCCGGCTGTGAGATGGGGCGGTGGATGAGGGCGCTGTGTCCACCGCCCAGGGCACGCTGGCGGCGTAGCAAACGGCCTGGCTCCCAGCGGCTGTGGCGGGACTTGCAATGTTGCGCTAGGCCGCACGTGCGGCTGGGGGCGTGTCGCCGGGAGCGGGGGTTCGTCCGCAGGTGGCAGCGTCATTGCCGAGGCGTCCATGGCACCAGGGGTCTGTCCAGGCAGCTCGGAGAGGCCCACGGAAGGCCCACACCTGCGCTCTCGCAGACAGACCTCACCCCCACTTCGGCCCCAGGACGGGGGTGGGGAGCACCCTCTCACGCGGAGGACCTCAGCATCAGTGACCCTCGGACAGAATCAGCAATGAAGCCACGCAGAGGCCTGCTTGGAATGATCATGCTGTCGTGCCTCCTGAGGCCCGTCAGGGCTCCCCAGGCCCGAGTGAGGCCGAGGGGGGTGAATGGTCCTGCCTTGTGCAGGCCCAGCTCCCCCGGCTCCCTGGGAGGTTGGCTGATGGCTTTTTAATTGGACACCGAGTCTGTTGACATAAAGAAAGAGTCAACAGCATCCCGTTTGGAGGGGGCAGAGGGCAGGAGAATTATTTTGCATTTTAATGCTTCCAGGAAATTCATGTTAGTTTTCTCTTTTAATTTTATTTTCCTTTCCTGTTTGGGCAACGTTGAGAAGCTTAGAAACGGTCTTAGGATCTTTATAACTGATTCCTTTTCCAAGTTGCTTTTGGCAGGACAGAAGTTGTTTTAGTCTCACTTTGGTTGATAAATGACACTTGTTTTAATTTTGCGTTGCAGAGAATTGATTCAAGATGACTTGTGATATTTGGAGGAAAGATGCCTAATGAGAGTCTTGTTTTGACTAGTCCACCGTGATTCCCGTGTGAGACAGACAATGAGGCCTTTAATTTGGATTGCGTTTGGGGGATCTGTGCGTAATCGTGGGGACGGCGTGAGCTCTGCAGTCTCACAGGTGGAGTTTGATCCAGCTCATCCCCTCCCAGCCGGTGACATGGGCCCCGACGCCCCAGCTCTCTGGTTCCGGTTTTCTCACCTGCCGGATGGGGTGACTGTGCCCACGCTCGGCTGCGGTGAGGAGCAGGTGAGACAACGTGTAGAAAATGCAGACCCAGGAGCGGGGGCCTGGCCCACGGCACGCGGCCTCGAGGGTGGCAGTGACCGTCCTTTCTCCGTGTGCGTTTCTCTCCGTCTCTCTCGGGCTCTCCCCTTCTCCCACCTGTGCCGGTGTCCCTGCGTGGCGGAGGCTGGTGGGCGGGGGCCGCGAGGAGAGGAGGAAGGAGCGCGAACAGGGGAAACGGAGCGGCGCCGGCGGGGAAGCCAGGTTGCCGACTGCATTTGCAGCAAAGGGTCAAGTCTCAGGGTTCTGAAGCCGGCAGCGTCATCTACTCAACCTGAAGGCTCTCTTTAAAAAAATATTTTAAAAAACATTTGATTGCACTTTAAAGATTAAAAAAAAATCTACTGTAAGTTCAGTTAGCTGCCAATGAGGACCTGGGCCCAGCCCTTGCTCACAGGGGCAAGGCCGTGTCCTGTGTCGGGCGGGTCCCCCTAAGTCGGAGAGCCAGCCTGGTCTTCACTCACGTGGTCCAGGTGAGTCCCTCCTGGGTACGGGCTGGACCCCTCAGCCCCAGGGGCCATTCCTACAGCTGACACGACTGAAGAGCACCCCAGCCTCTGGGAGGAAGGGCACAAGGACGGGGTCGCATGGGGCCACTCCGCCTGTGAAGTGGCGACAGCAGGCCCCACTTCGCTTGGGAAGGAGACGGGACTAAATGTGAGGGCGACTGGAAATGCAAGCGAGCGGCTTCAGAGCAAGTCGTCGTGGTCCAAGGTCTGCCATTCGCAGAAGGCGCCCCCAGCTCCCACGAGCTCGGAGTTGGAGTGCGCGGGTCTCCGCGTGCTTGTGGGGCAACTGGCTCAGTGACACGAAGGGCACCCAGAGCTTCCTTACCGGAGAACAGAGCTCGACTCTGCTCGAGATCTAGAAGGCAGGTGCTGCCCAGCGTCCCCCGCACTGTGGCCCAGGTGTCAGGTCCGCTCTTGACGCCGACGCGCAGTGAGGGGGCGGGGCGACCTCCCGGGTGCCAGCGGGGCCGTCCGGGTGCTGCCCGCGGCCCGCGGCCCGCAGCCCGCGGCCCCTGATGTCCCCTGACGTCCCCGGTCGGCCCTCCGGCCTGCTGCGCAGTGAGGCTGCAGCCCGGGTGCCCCGCGTCCATCCCTGCTCGTCAGAAATTGAGGCCATTCCTCTGGGTTTCAATTTTGACCAAGTGAAATGTCAACTTTTTTTTATTATTATTTTTTTATCAGGAACTCTTTTAATAGATTTTCACCAGTAGACCTCAGGTCGCAGGAGGAAATACAGGACAGAAAGATTAGACCGGCACTCTCATTTGGCTTTGCAGAAACCGGTTATATCCACCCTATAAATAGTCGGCCCTCTGCACCCTTGGACTTTTGAAAACCCGAGCAGAAACCCCACTCGGAGAAGTCGCTGCTAAAAAGTGCCACGAGGCCGACGGCCCTGAAGCTGGCCCTGAAGACGTCTGCTTTCCTGCTGGCCTCTCACGCCTCCGTCCGCCGCGGCCCCGCCCCGTCACCCCGGAGCTGTCAGTGTGCCCGTCTGGGAGGGCGCGTGCCAGGGCAAGGGCCATGTCCCCATGAGCCACCACCTGCCCGTCCCCCAGGGACCTCCCTGGGCAGAGGCAGGGGCATCCTTCCCTGTCACCAGCCCTGGTGCTGTGGCGGGAGGACCTGGCGTCTGCAGTCCCCGCCCCAGCCCCGGGCGCCTCTGGCTCCCCCATCCCACGAGGGCTGCTCCCAGACCAGAGCCCTGCAGAAGTGGGCAGTTCCAAACTCTTCAAGTTGAATTCATTCTGCTTTTCCGACTCACTTAGAACAGTTTGAGGAGAGGAAGCACGTGTTGTAGTTATTGTTACCTCTTTTCTCCTGGTTCTCTTGAGCGCCAGCCCCATAACTGCTGACGGCTTTTTGTTATTTATCAAACTATGATATATCCGTGAAGGAATGGCCACAGAACAGCTTGAGCCCCTGCGACAACCTGAGAAGTGAAAGCACCAGCAACTTCCGGGTGCTCCCCTGGTCCCGCCCACTCTCCTGGTCCCGCCCACTACCCCAGTCCCGCCCACAGCCCTGGTCCTGCCCATTGGCCCTGTCCCATCCCTACCATGGCCCCTCCTACTACTCCCTGGTCCCGCCCACTGCTCCATTTAGACGTGCATTTCCCGGTCTACCTCCCCCGCTGTCCCTTCCGGACCCACCGCAGAGGGACACTCCCTTAACCGCACGAACTGTTCGCTTTTGCATGTTATAACTTCATGCAAATGAAATTCCATTTTATTTGCTCTTCATGACTTGCTTTTTTCATTCAGTGTGACGTTTTAGATGCCGACCTCTGTGGACGTGTACTGGGGTCCAGCTATTTTCACTCGTATGCCATCTCTTCAGATGAAAATCCCGCGATGCGTTCATTCTCTTGTCCATGAACTTTTGGCTTAGTTTTGGATTTGTCGCAGCACACATTCTTCTAGAAGCTTCCTGTTCACGTCCCGGAAAACAGACGTGAGGCGTGGACGTGCTGGGTGGTTTCGATGTCAACCGGTTTCCTTAAAGTGCTGGTGTCCAAGTCAGCCTTGTGTGTGACCTTTCCCATTGCTGCCCAATCTGTGTCCACTTGGCTTTGGCGGGTTATTAGCTGTTCCAATGTGGCACATGTCACCCAGTGCACATCCGCAGGCGGGGACATGAACTTGTCCCCCCCCCCCGCCAATGCTATTGGCAGAGCCACGGACTGAAGAAGAGGCAGTGCCTTTATGGTTTTGTCCTTTAAAGCCACATCCAGTCCCTTCGGATGCTCTGTCCCTCCCGGGCTTCCTGGTTTCTGAGTTCCCAAAGGCACTCGCACGCCTCAGCCATGCCCTCCTCCACCCCTGTGCCTTTACTGGACAGTGCAGAGACGTGTTCATTCCTGTCTTCTCGTTTTAGTTCTTTTCCGCGTCTTTGAGAAGGATCGCAGCTCGTGTGTAGATAGCCGTCAGCCACCAGACCTGCTTTTCTGACACTAAGTTTGTCTCCCTTTAAAATATGTATTATTCGTACACAGTGGAAGATACTCGTTTGCTTGCTTTTGATATGAAAACACTGAGTTCTTAAGCTGCACTTGGCTTGGCCGTCACCAGGGCACAGAGTTCAGTGTTAGACTGGGACACGCGTCGGAGAAAGTCATCTGCTTTCTTTGTTCCATGTGATGTAGAATTATTTTCTGAGCTGCGGTTTATCAGAAGCTACATCTGCGGATCGTTGCCTTTTCACTCTAAAAGAACAAAAAAAAAAAAAAAAGGGAGAAAGCAGGTGTCGCACCTGCAGTTTCTGACCACTCCGGCTGTCGTCCTTGATCCGTACTTCAGAAAAGAAAAGTGCTTGTGGAAGGACGGCCCCTTTCCCCAGACTGGACAGCATGTCCCGCTGATTGAGGTGAAGGACGGAAGCGCGGTGTGCTGTCCCGTAGTGCCCACTGGTAGATGTCACTACGGAACTCTGATTAAAAAGACGAAAATATTAGGTTCCTTCCCTTTGTGAATGCAGCCTTTATCCGGCAATTATTACCCAACTCATTGGTTCTATGTAAGTACAAAGTTGGTTTATTGGCTAATCTAGCCCCGAAAAACATGTGCTGTCCGTTGTTTGATGGCTCCCTTGATTGGCGTCACCTGTGTCCCGAATAACTGTGGTTTTATTCAAGTCAATATTGTCTGCAGTTACCCTGCACCGAGTGAAGACTTTGGCATAACTGTTAGGATAATTGGGCGTTGGGGATTATTAGAAGTCTTTATTGTGTGCAAATGCCTAAATAACATCTGTTCAGACATTCCTGTTATTCAGGGCTGCTTTGTACTTGTCACGTCTTCGGGGACCTTCGACACAAGAAACAAAGAAATTCAATACCAAGTGCACTTCACGGAAAGCCCTTTAAACCCCTCCAGTGAGTGCGGCCTGGGCGTGGGTTGGCCTAAGCCTTGGTGACGAGAGGGCTTACCGGGTTTAGCACGGACACCGAGCACCAGTGTGCCTCATGTCCTGGCCAGCAGGGAGCGTGGCCCAAGCGCACGGCGCCCACTGCGGCTGGTGGTTCTCCGGCCTGAGCGGATCCGTGACCGCCCACCTAACTCGCGTTTCCAGCCGGGTGCAGGCCCTCGGAGCAGCGCCCGAGGGCTTTTTCGTGTGGCTTTTGTATGACTTGCCACCCAGTTTCCTTCCCCAGCAAGGGGCACTGTTTGGTGCGACGTGGAGAGAAACGGCCTTGCTGGCTGAGGCGGGCTGAGGGACTGCCACCAGGAATGGGCGGCCATGCGGGGCGCCGTCACCACGGGCCCATTGGCAGGGGAGCCTGCGTGCACACCTGCTGGGTGTGTATGTGCCCGTGCACGTCTCTCTGTCGTGTGCGACCACACGGGACCTCCCCGTTCTCAGATTTTTTTCAGTCTCTACGCTTAGAACTTCCATCCTGATTCTTGTGGGCGGCGAGAAAAGGCCTTGGAATCGACCTTTCCCTTGACTTCCAGCTCCCAGGCCGAACACCCTCGGGCCAGGGAGAGTCAGGGCGGGCGGGCCAAGGGGCAAGGCGAGGGGCACACCTTGACCCTTGACTGCTTCTCTCCTGGGCCACCGTGACCGGGAGCCCCAGGGACATGGGCCTGAGCCAAAGGACTAACAAGTACAAAAAACAACCAAGTCAGGATATAAATTAAACAAAAGACACTGTTGCGTTGGCGTGTGAGCGGGGGGCGGAGTGACACAGCTCGCGATAAATCACTGTCTCGTTGTCATATCTCAAAGCGCGCCATTGTAAGTGTGGGGAAAGAGTCAGCGGATGGGAGAGGAGTGACGACTAGATTGGGTCGGGGGCAAGTGTTGTGACAGCGGAGGAGCCCGGAGTCCCCTGGGAGTTGGCGGGAGACCGCTCCCGGGGTCTCGCCCGGCCCCTGCCAGCGCCCAGTGTCTCCTCTGCACTGTGGCTGCAGCGCCCCCGCCCGCCGGTGCCTGGGGAGGTCTGTCTGCACTCGCTCCAGATGCCCTGAGAGCAAAGGGGACAGAGAGGGTGGGAGTGGCAGCGTCATCCTTGGGCTTCTCGTCGTGCCCTGCCAGGCCCGGCAGGTCACATCCTCCCTTGGTGCCAGGCAGGCAGCCCAGGGAAGCCCTGGGATGTGGCGCCCCAGACCGCTGCGCCCCAGGAGGCATGAACCCCTTTGCGGGTACGGCGCTCCCTCTGGCCCAGTGGGAAGATACGGATGGCCCTGCCTGTGAGGGCTGCCACAGGGCCACCCCTGCAAGGAAGCTGCAGCCCCCATGGGTGCCACCGCCTGAGCTCAGAAAACCAAGAGGAAACGGAAATCTATCCGAGAGAGAGCGATTGAGAGAGAGAGAGACAGACAGACAGAGAGAGAGACAGAGAGAGACAGAGAGAGAGAGACAGAGAGAGAAGAGCTTACGGTCAGGATGAGAAGCAGTGGGTCCATGTGGTTTCAGTGCTGGGAGCCGAGGGGGTTTCCTTAGCACCCCGGTGGCCGGGGTTCCCTCACCCCCTCTCAGTGGCGTCTCCGCTTGCGCCCGTGTCCCCCACGCACAGCCCTTGCTGTCCGTGAGGCCTGCCCCTCCCGCCGCCTTTATCAAGGCCAGCGCCGCTGCCTGGCGCCCGTGAGCCCTGCCCTGGGGCCGATGGCTTTGCGGGAGGGACAGGCTGGCACCGCCCCGGCGGGAGGTGGTAGGGTGGTCCTTCAGAACACTAAACCGCGAGTGACCAATGGTCCCCAGGCCCCACTTTTGGGTGCAAACGGAAAAGAACTGAAAACATTAGAACGGGGATCGTACGTCTGTGCTTCCGGTGGCGTGGTTTGCGAGAGCCAAGAGGCGAAATGATACAAAGGCCTCGGATGGAGGAAGAACAAACGAGACGTGACAGGTACGTGCACCGGGATACTAAGCGTCCAAAAGGGGGACATTCCGGCACGTGCTAAAACCCGGCTTAACCGTGAGGACGTTATGCTGAGTGAAACGCGCCGGGCACACGCAGAAATTTAGTGTGCGAGGCCCCGGAGCTCTCAGACTCACCGGGACAGGAGGGGACACCGGGGTTGGAGCGGGAGGGCCGGGAGTCGGCGTTTCACGGGGACAGAGCTCCCGCTGGGGTGTCGATGGACGCGGTCTGGGGGTGAGTGGTGGTGAAGGTCGCACGGGGCGGGAACGTGTTCAAAGCTACAGAGCTGTACAGGTGCCGATGGGTGAAGATGGTGAAGCCTGTGTTCATGTATGGTTTGTTGTTGTTGTTGTTGTTGTTTGTTTTTTGGGTTTTTTGTTTTTTGTTTTTGTTGTTTGTTTGTTTGTTTTTGCCGCAAAGAAGTTTATTTTAAAAGATGCTAATGGTGAAATGCTATAAACCTCCTTCTATTTTTTGCTTTCCCCCGACAGGACTCTGAGGATCTCTCCGTATCACAGGAAATGCGTGCACCCCGTGGCTCCTGACTGCTGCCACCCCACTGTCCCATGTTGTGCCGTGTGAGATTTCAGTAATCTTTTGCCAGAGCATCGACATTTCGAATTCGTCCAAGTCCCTGTCACCAGGCAGGACACTGTGGAGACATTCTTGAGCACGTGTCCTTATGTCATCTCTCTTCGGTGGCTGGGAGCGGAATTGTTGGGTCAGACAACACATAGGAACGAAATTCGACTCGGCGGTGCCCATTTGCTGTGCAAAGGGCTGTGTCTTGCCAGGCACCACGGGACAAGGCTATGTCTCCCTCTTCTTATCTGCCACCACTTGTCAATCCGGCCTTCAAATACTTGCCAGTCTGGTAGGGGCAAATTCAGTGAGGTCTTGCTGTTTTCGTTTTCGGTTCCCTAATCATTAATGAACCTGAGCGTTTTTTCACATGTTGGCGATTTGCATTTCCTCTTCATGTGAACCGCCTGTTCTTTGCCTTCACAGCTAATGTGTTTCTACTTTTTGATTTATAGGCATTTCTTGCATATTCTAGATAAAATGGTCCCTTGCTGGTTTTAGATATGGCAAATATATTTTCTCAATCTGTTATCTGTTGCTAACTTTGCCCATGTGTTTTCTATTAAAATCCAATCCCTATTTAGTGTAATAAATTCAACATATTTTTCCTTTGATTAGATCATTTGTTTTCAATCTTGCCTGCCTCATGAAAATGTATTTTAAGTTATAAATCTTACTTTACATACATTCTAGATATGTCCACACATTTTTAAATATAATGTTTTCATGTTGTTCAGTTTTAAGTGTTTCACAATTTCCTTCAGAATTTCATTTTAAGCAAAACGTATATTATTGAGATCGTAGAAGTTGGGGGGATTTCTGATTTATACTTTTTTATTAATTCTTAGTGTCATTTGGCAAAGCAGGAGAATATAGTTTTATGACACTGGTTCTTCAAATGTGTTGGGCATTCACTTCTGGCCTAGTTCACGGTCCGTATCTGTAACTCTTTCTTGCACGTGCAGAAATAGTGCTTCTCATTTTGTGGCAAAACGCCAGGCCTTTTTGTCTGTTTTTGTGGCTGTTGATTTCCTATCCGCCGTGTGACACTCCCATGGGCCATGCACATCACCAGGCACTTCAGTTCCTTGCCGACGTGTGTTAGCCTTCTAATCATGTCAGTAGGTGTGAAATGGCATCTCATGGCAATTTTTATTTTCATTTCTGTGATAATGGATGATATAGAGCAATGTTTTATGTACTTTCTTTGGTTATATGCCTGTTTAAATCTTTTGCTCAGTTTAAAAAAAGACAAACTTTTTTTATTGCTGACTTCAAAATTTTTATGTAAACATATCAAATGTAAGCACCACCACTATTTTTTCCGAGTTTTGATGTATGATTTACTGTCTAACATCTCCTTTGATTAGCAGAAATTTTTCATTTTGACGAAGTTGAAGTAATCAGTTTCATTTTTTGTGGGTTCGGCTTTTTGCGTCCTGTCCTAAAAATCTCTGTCAACTTCAAGACTTTGAAACTCTTCCGTTATGTTTTCTCCTGGAAGCATTATGGGTTTTGATTTCACATTTAGATCTTTGATTGACCTCGCATTAGTTTTGGGGTGTGAGTGAGAGGAGACCCCGGTTCATTTTCTTCTGCATGGCTGGCTATGATTCCAACACGACCTATTGTAAGTACTTTTCTTCTTCCCGTTGGATTCACCTGGTACTTTGGACAAAAATTGGTGTGCAGCCTGCTCGGTGCCCTTGACTCTGTTCTGTTGGGCTAGTGGTCTCCCCTCATGCCAATGTCACGTTCTCTCTCAGCTTCACAGTAGGTCCTGAAAACTGCTAGGGCATCTGTTCCTTTTCAAGACTGTTTTCACTGCTCTACATTCTTTGCATTTCCATGTAGATTTTATAACCAGCTTATCTCTCTCTTTAAAAAAAAAATAGCGTCTGGACGGTGATGGCACCCACGTCAAATCTGCACATCGGTTTGAAGAATGTTGACATCTTACCGAATGCTCAGCGTCCATGTCTTCTGTCAACCGCACTGCGACCGCAGTGGATTCTTGCATTTTTGATAGATTTTTATTTTTTGCTTATCCCATGTTCGCATTATGAAGAATTTTAGATCTCTAGTTCTGGGTTAACATGGGTTTATTCCTCTCTTTTCTTCTTACCTTTTTTATCTAAAAACTTCTGTACATTATTTGAGCTTTTGCAGAACTGGCTCCTCCTCCCCCTCCTTCTTCTTTATCTGGTCTTCCTCCAAGAATGTTTCCAAGAGGGGTCATTCTGTATCTCTCTAATCCTCTAAGGTTCTGCCTGCCTGAGGATAGGCATAATTTGCTTTCACATTTAGGTAAGAATCTGACGGGATGTATGACGATAGGTTCAGAGATGTGCCCCGCATTAGTTCAGACACGTTCATTCGTACCTTCCTGCGTCTTGTGTTGCTGTTGAGACTCCCGAGGACAGTGGGCTGCTGGTTCGTTTGTGGGAGATCCTCCCGTTATCTCTTGACGCTCCCAGAACTTCTCCGTTTTACATTCTTAGATTCTGGCACAGCGTGTCCGTCCAGTGTGGGTCTGCCTTACCCAGCCTGTTTGCATCCCTCCGAGGGGCTGCAACAGAAGGTCTTTCACCTCCACTTTGAACGATTCTTCTCATGATTTTTTCCTGTATTTGGACTTCCATTACGGGAGGCGGATGTGCTCCATGCTGTCCTCTTTACCGTGAGTTTTCTGTTAGCCCCTGTTTATGATTCTTTTCTGGTGGCTCTCGTAGACTTTCCCAAGCCGCTCTTCTGCTTTGCCGGGACACTCTGCGCCCTCTGCACACTCTGCACACTCCTCTGCGCACTCTGCGCACTCCTCTGCACACTCTGCACACTCTGCACACTCCTCTGCACACTCTGCACACTGCACACTCTGCACACTCTGCGCACTCTGCGCACTCTCACCCACCGTGCTCCTTAGGTCGATGATTGTATTTTCTATCATGCCAGTTTTCAATATTTTTTAGTCTGGAGGCAGAGACTGCAGGGGCTCACACCTAACTCTGCCACTCCTCCCTCCCTCCCTCCCTCCCTCTTTCCCTCCCTTCCTCCCTCCCTCCCTCCTTCCTTCCTCCTCCCTCCCTCCCTCCCTCCCTCCTTCCCTTCCTTCCTTCCTTCCTTCCTTCCTTCCTTCCTTCCTTCCTTCCTTCCTTCCTTCCCTCCTTCCCTCCTTCCTTCCTTCCATTGTTTTCTTTCCTTTTTCTTTCTCTCCCCGTCTTCTGTTTCTAGTTCCATGCCTCTGGTATTAGAGAGTAACTCGCTCATTTTCCCACTGTTTGCAGGACTTCGGGAGTGGCTTCTAACCACGTGGTCATCCTTTAGGGACTGCGTTATGACGTGGCCTGAGAGCCTAAACCGGCCATCACATATGCACAGCCTTGTCACACGGTTTTCATCACCAAGCGGTTACATTTCATGCTCTTCCCCTTTATAATTTTGTAAACTAAATGGAAGTTTTAAAGAGCAAAGAAAATGAACGAACACTGCGATGCTGTGAAAAGAATAAAACGATCCCTTTGAGGTGCGTTTAGGAGATGGGAGCGGGATCCACCCACGTTTAGGTAAAGGGGAAGTACATCCACCCCCTCCCCCCCGCGCCCCGCCCCGCGGGCGCTGGGACAGATAAACCCCAAAACCGTTGACGACATCCGAATTCATTACTACAGTGCAGCTAATCTTTCTTCCGTGATAGGAAAACCTTCGACTGAGGTCGTGTTCGTAAACGTTTTTCTGACTCTGACCGCTCCCGGCCTTTGCACGGACAGTGCGCTCACAGCCTGTCGTCCTCGTGTTGGGGTGTTACCCGGGAAGCGTGTTTGTCCCAGACGCGCTTATACCTGCCGGCAGAGGCTTGCCGACTTCCGCGGTGTGCGCATGACCATCTCTGAAGAGCTCACATGGGAAACGAAAATCAGTTGTGGAAAATTAGGAGTGAACGTAGCCTCGCTAAATTAAGATGTGTTGGGGTAAACATCTGCTCCCCAAGTCGCAGTGGGGACAGACCCCCTTTGCCATGTGATGGTGAGGCTTTCAGACCAATTCTGCTTGGATTCTGGTTGGTGTCTTGTAAGTTTTAATTTTAAAATGTTAGTGAGTACTCTTTATTGAAAAGCGTTCTGGTGCATTTAAAAAAGTGTCAGTAAATATGACCCGAACCCCATTTTCCTTTTTAAAATGAAGTTTATTGGGGTGGCATTGGTCAAGACCACTACGTAAGTTTCAGGGGTTTGATTTTATGACACGACTTCTGCACAGTCCACCGTGTGTCCACCACCCGCGTCCAGTGCCCTTGACCCCTTTACCCTCCTTGCCCTCCCCCACCCCCTTCCCTGGTAACCGCCGCCCCGCTGCCTGTGCCCGTGAGGTCGTTTGTCTCATTTGCGCGTTTGTCACTTCCCGTTTTACGTCCCGCACACGCGTGAATCCACGCGCCCGTCCGCGCTATGCGGATGGCAGCATGCCGCCGAGCAGTGTCCCGTGGCACACAGGCACCACGCCTCCCTCATCCGGTCCTCTGCCGGAGGTCACTCGGCCCACGTCTCGACCGTGAAGAGCTGTGACGATCATCGGGGCGCGCACAGCTTCACCAATCCGCGTCTCGGTTTTCCAGGTGACGCCGGAAGAGGGGTTGCCGGGGCGCACGGCAGCGTTCTTCTCGATCTCTGAGGAGCCCCGGTGCCGTCTTGCGTGGGGGCTGCGCGGTGAGCAGTCCCGCGGTGAGCGGGCACCAGGCCAAGCCCGCCTCGCTCACGGAGACGGTGACCAGGACGAGTTTGTGCTCCTGCCCGCGCTGGCCCCTAAACCTCTCACTGTTTTTCTGCTTTAACCCTGAATTTCCCAAAACCCTTTGGAAACCAGTTCAGACTTTCAAACTCATCTTACAAAATCAGTCATGCAGAAGGACAAAACTTACACGCAAGCTAAGAATCTACAGTGTTCCCCGAGCATTTTTTAAGGGTCTCGAAAAGAAAACTACAATTAACTTTGGAGAAAAAGAATCAATTACAGTTCTGAAAAGTTAAAACAAAGAGCTGACAAAAGTGTTAAAAATCTTATTAAAATACGGAATTTATTTGTGTTTTTTTTTTAGTAACACCTATGAGCAAATCCATTAAATTATATTAACCTAGAAACACGTGTGATGAAGAAAGCGTATTTATGAATCGCAGAAATAACCACACTTCTATATATTAAATGACAAATCATGAGTAAAATGGGAACAGATGTGATAACGTCCACAAACGTAATTCCATACAGCAGTTTAGCGCACGGTGCGATTTTACAGGCAGGAAAGCACCCCGCCCGTGCCGCCCACGCGGCCTCCGGCCAGCGCCCCTGCGATGAGCTGGTCCCGGCTGCGAGCCGAGGGGCTCACCGTGGAAGCCGTCCCCGAGTCCCGAGCCCTGGGCAGGCACGCGCCCGGCCCCACAACCGGGGTGGGGGCGCCCTGTGCCCCGCGCCCAACCCAGCACACTTTCTGGTTTGTGGCTGCGAAAAGGAGGTCAGGTTTAGCATTCGAAGGCGTCTTCCCGCACCTGGATTGGGGGTGGGGAGGGGTCGTCCTTAGCTGTCTCTTGCCTCAGTCTTCACTTCTGAGGTTTTTCCTTTGCGATTCTGAGCAAGGCTGGGAGGGTCGCTGGCTCTGGCTTTCAGGCCGGGGTCAGCCTTGGAGCTTGCGAATGACTTTAAACACTGAAACATTCAAATAGATTCTGCAAAAGCCTGGCTGCAGCGCAGGGACAGGGGGCCTGCGGCATCTTAGACCCGTAAGGCACTCATTGCAAGGACCTGCCATCGCGCCTAGAATGTTCCGGGCCAGCCAGCCCGCTTCCACGTGTCATATCGGTGGCGCATGCGCAAACCTCCGCTTCGCCCCGTGAGCTGCGGCGAGGAGAGGAAACCCCACGGGAGCGGAAGGAGTCCGTGCCGAGGCCACCAGTGGGTCAGGCCCAGCTAACCTGTACCCTCAGGAAAAGGGGGGTGCTTTGGGCGCTTTCATTTCAGGTCCCCTCCTGCCCTTCCTCATCTAACTTCGAGGAGCCAACTTTATCACTGTTACACCTGTGACCTTGCAAGGTAATTTGCAAGCTTCATGCACATCCCGAAGGGGGTAGAAAGGTGGGCTGTGATCTTTCAAGCACTGAACTATCTCTTTCCCCTTGAAGGCAATTTTAAGAAAGGCGCCATTGAAATGAAGGTCCTTGTCCTTAGAGCATCTCAGGGCGGGGCCTCTGCTGATACCTTGAAATGCCACCTATGGAGAGCATTGCTGGGGGTCCGGGCAGCCATCTATTCTCCTTGGGGCCTGAGGACAGGGGCGGGCGTCAGGAAGTGCCGCTGTGACCCCACGGGAGCCCGGATGACACACCCAACAGCGGCTGTTGCTCAGTTCCCTCCATCCATGCTCTTTCCCCAGAATCAGAAACTGCCACCAGAACCATCCAATCAGAAAGGTTATTTCAGGTGACAATTGAATGACACTGGTGACGAGGGACAACGGTACCGATGGCTCTGATCGGGAGCCACCCCTTCACTTGTGAAGTGAGGATGGTACCGTGAGCATTGGCTGCTGGCCTTATGTTTTAAGAACGGGAAATTACATTCTGTTCTTTATGTAGTCCTATCGGGGATGGATGGTTTTACGAATGTCGTTCTGTCACCCGACTCCCCCACATTTAAACTTACCCACACCACTAAGGACGGCTTCTGATGGTCGTTCTCAGGGAGACAGACCCTGGGGGACCCCCCCCTACCTCCAGAGCCATCTCTGGCCACCGTGTCCTTAGGCCAGGGAGTAGTCTGTTAACCGTTTCCCATGGAAGACCCTCGATTCGAGCTTCAGACATTCACATGCAACACAATATATGTGTGTTTACACGACACTTAGTGTTCGTGCACAGTTCTGAGCCATTTTTTAAAAACATCAGTGTTTGCATCTTCAAGGCAACGTTTTGGGTAGAATTTCAAGGGTCTCATGTCTCTCTTCAGAAGATAGCACAGGACACAGTCTCGAGGAGCTTCCGGAAAACTTGGGAAAGACCAGCGAGTGTCAGTTAGAAAGAACTCGAAGCAAGTGGAGAGGAAAAGGGGGAAAACGCACTGGGTCCGAGGGGCAGGTAGGAGAGAAGGGGCAGGTGGGGGCTGGCCTGGCCGGGCGCGGGGGAGGGAGCGGCTGCTGAGCAGCCTGGGTCCCAGGTCTCTGGCAGAGCTGGGGGGGGGGGAGGGGGGGGGAGGGTGAGGAGGGGCGGGACATCCACCCGGGGCGGGGGCGTAGGGGGCACGCTCAAACTGTGGAAGCCCCCGCAGAACCACCTTCCAAACTGCCCTGCGCACCTGCAGCGTTTTAATTAAGAGCAACATCGAACGCGTCTGCAGAAAGCCTCAGTGTGGTCGCCACATCAGCCGACAGCGGCCTCACCTTTTCCGCAAATCAAAACACATCTTCCTCCGCGACGGAGTCTGCAAACCCCTGAGGTTACCCGCCTCGCTCAATCTCGTGGAACCCCAGCCTTTTCATCTGCAAAATATAAGGACGGCAAGGACTTCACCCCCAATCGAAACACACCCCCGCAGGACGTGGCCACCTGCCCGGTGGCGCTGAGCACGTAAACCGAGATCGCTTTGTGCTTTGCACCGTTGGGCTCGGGCGGGGCGCACCGTGAATGTTTACTTCCTCATGATACGCTGCAGATGCCGGAGGCCACTCTAATTACAGCTTCTAAGAGCGTTTCGAACAACACGGGCGTTGATGGAAAGAGGGTGCCGTGTGTCCCCGTGGTAAGTGGTTACGGGGCCTCCACTTGTCCACAGAGACGGGATGCAGCCTTGCTTCGTGTTTGTCTCGTGTTTCACGCACACGTGTGTGCCGGGCACAGCACGGTTTCCGAAAGGGCCATACTAAATTATTAGCCACATTACATTAGTTAAATTAATTAAATGAACCACATTTTTTAAAAAAAGATATGATCGTAAAGCTAAATAGATGTGACACAAACTACTCACAATTCAAAAAAAAATGGGGAAAAAAATCCTGTCTCCTTCTGCTTTAATTTTCCTAAAGCATTATTCATATCTGTACTAAAAAAGTGAGTATTAGCTAACTTTTTGGTTATGAGATTAATAGAGACAGCAAACCCCTACTTCTATGCTCATGAACTGGTAATGAGTATGAACAGCAAATACACTACCTTTTTAAGGTTGACTTGAGATGTACGTCACTTTAAACTAAAATTTCTTTAAAAACAAACAAAAAAGACAAACGTTTCCCTGTAATGCTCTATATGAGATTTAAAAAAATCAACACATAGTATTATGGCATGTCAATAAATGCAGAACACACCATATATAACTTTTATTTTTCAAATGTAGAAAAGCAATTTAAGAATTGTTTTTATGACTCCTTAAGGCCTCTCTGCTCGCCCCGGGGTAAACTTTATTGATCACACATTACCATACGGTTCTCAGCGTGAGGAGTTTAACTTACGTGAAGACCCTGGAGCCCCGTCTGTGATTGTGCGGGGACATGGCAGCTCACACACGGAAGCCACGCTGAGTCTTTGTGACTCTGGCCTCTGGTTCTGCCTCTGGGACAATGTTCTCCTGGGAGTTCTCGTTGCCTTCTCAGAGATTTCCCAGGTTATAGTCTATGTAGGTTTTACTCTTACATCTTTAACTTTTCCATAGAGATGAGCAATAAACATAAGCCGTTGCGAGAACAGGAGGGGTCAGGAGTCGGTGGCTGGGCGCGGCCCCGGGCGGTGTGGGCTGAGGGCTCGCGTTGCCTGTGGCTTCTTGTTGATGTCAATACGTGGCTCACAGGCCATTCGCTTCAGAGTCGATGGGCGTCGGCGTTGCTTCTGGAACATGCCGCGAACTCTGTGCTGACACGGGCTGGGGAATGCGTCAGGGGCGTCTAGACCCGGCGTGCTCGTCCCACCCTGGGGATCGCCCAGGCTGTGGAAAACTTTACATGTATGTTTTAAAAGCTGTGAAGTCTTCCCCTTCAACGCTACTCAAAATGTTACTCATTTGTCGACTTCTGTTTTAGAGCAGCCGTGTGTCTGTAACCTCAGGGACCGAGCAGGAGATACATTTGTATCGGAATTAGAACCGTCTCTAAAGGGGCCGGTGGAGGCTGGCTTGGCGGAAAGACTTCATGTCCCCGGGTCGCTTTTTGTCTGTATTTAAGGAGGCCACGGGTAGTTTGGCTCCTCGCCTCCCAGATCTCAACTGGGGATGATCAATTGCTGCTGAGGGGGACGATATGGAGAGTTTAGAAAACAAAGATGCTCTTGGGCGGAATTTTGTCTGCTCAGGCCTGTGTGAGGAAGTGCTAACCCCATCCCACAGAATGCTACCGTCCTTGGGGTCTTTAAACACATCGTTAAGGTCACATGAAGTGCCTGAGGGTGGGCTCGATATCCTCCTGAGAAGAGGTGAGGGTACAAATGCGGACATAGGGAGGCGGGGTGAGGCCGGGGGAGGGACACTGCTCGCACCTTGGGGAGAGGCCTCAGGAGAAGCCAGCCCTGTGGACACCTTGGCCTTGGGCTTCCAGCCTCCAGACCACGGGCCGCAGACTTCTGTGACTGAGGCAGCTCGGCCGGTGGCGCTCTGGGGTGGGCCATGGCACACGCACGTGCATGGTGGCCATGGGTTCTCAGGGCCTCGGAGACACACGTTCATGTCCCAAACCATCTGGATGCAATATTGACACACGCTGGGGTGTTACGAAAATATGTTTAAACCAAGGTGTAAGTGGAAACGTGTAAATTCAGGAAAAATGTGCGAGTCCTGGGCTGCATCTAAGTGTTTCTTTGAAATTCCCTGAATTCGAACAGAAAAGTGTCTTGAGACGGACGTGGGCCGGCGTGTGCAAGGAGGGACCCAGGCTTTGTGGGGTCAAAACACACGCAGAGGGGCCCCAGGAAAGAAAACAGAGTGTTAGTTCCCTGCAGAGGGGGCTGTGTGGGGTCCCTGCACCCTGAAACCTGCCGTGGGTGCGGGGCGTGGCCGGGGCCCCGGCTGGTCCCCTGCCCCACCGCAGACAGGCCTCCTCCCCTGTCGTCCCCAGCGAGCTCTCCCCGGGACTGGACGCCCCGGCGTCTTTACAACTGTCACCTCTTCTGTCCTCCACCGTCTCTGTCACTCGCCACGGGGACTGTCCCATGGTTTAAAGAGGCTTCAACCTTTTACAAGTCTCTAGTAAAAATAAACCTCTCCTCGTCTCCTGCGTGTTCAAGTCTCAGAGAGGCCCCGCCCACACACGTTAGGCTTTTATTGTTTTTGCGTGAGACCCGTTTCTGTAACACCGCACATCGGATGTTTTTGGTCTGCGAGACGCTGAGTGGGTCTACGAGGCAGGTGTGACGGTGACCCGGTTTGGTAGCTCAGCACCCCACAGTGGGGAGGGTGACACGGTCTGTCCTGCAGCAGGAGGTGGGGCCGGGAGGGGCCCAGGCAGCTGGCGCGGGCCCTGGCGTCCTACTCTTGACCCTATTTTCAACCCCATGGGCTGTGTTTCCCTCACTTCCTGGGGGCCCCCACCCTTCCTGGACCTGGGGCACAGCAGAAAGCTTGTCGCCCTGCTCCATGCCAAGGAGGGGCCAGCATGGGTGGCCCTGACACAGGTTTTGGCCACTCTGAGACCCAGCAGTGAGGCTCCTCGCCCGCTGGTCATCAAGCAGCCGCCCAGCGTGTGCCCGTGCTCAAGGAATTAAGCTAGTGAGGCTGAGCTTGGATGTGCCCAAGAGAAGATGTCAAGTTTGTCACAGGCACGTGTGTGTGGGGAAAAACATAGGACATGTAGGGTCTACTGCTACCCGCAGTTTCCAGCATCTACTGGGGGTCTTGGCATGAGTCCCCCACAGATGAGGAGACGGTCGGGCATCCTTCTCATGGAGGGGCACACATTCACGTACAAGCACACACAAGCACACACGTATAAGCACACACATGCTCACATGCATGCACACACATGCACACACACAAGCATACACACACAGCCTTCTGTGCACAGTAAGCCCGTTACCTGCTGTTTGCATAGCTGCTCCGATGCCCCCTCAGCCATGATCAGTGAACGTTTACTACATCGTGCCTGTCTTCTGTGTGCACGGCTCTTCATTCACTTATTCACTCACGCATCATTCACTCATGTCCTTGTTGGCACCAGGACGCTGCTGGGTCACCTGCCACTTCTGCCGTCCTGCCATCCAGGGGAGGATGGGGACAGGGATCAGGACAGCACGGTGCATGCCAGAGTCTCTGCTGGAGGGTTTCCCATAGTGACGCTGCCACCTTATACCACCTGGGACTCGCCCGAGCCAGTGTCCTGCGTCCCAGGTGCCAGCCCCGGCAGACGCAGCGTTCCCTGGCATCTGGCTGCCCCCCCCAAACGTGCCTGTGCCGCTCCCCAACCCCTCTCATTTCCACGCCACATAAATGCTTTCCGCAAAAGGACCATTTCTTTAAGGACATTGTGACCTCATGTTTCTTCCTTACCATCACTTTGGATTAGCAGGACCAGTGTGTGTGTGGGGGGGAACAGCTCAAGGTTGATACACCTGCTGCTGGAAATGGCACAGTGTCCAAAAACAGTGGAGCAAACCCTTTTATCTGAGAGTGTAGCGTGGGTGTCTGACCCGCTAAGCCCCGGAGAGCCTCTCGGGACTGCCATCCCCGGCCCCCCGCAGCAGCTTGTCCGGAGGAGGGTACTGTCCAAACAAACAGCTAACAATCTCGTTCACGGAAAAGTGGGGACACCTGCATTTTCGACGTGTTGGCCTTTTCTGAGAGCGAGTGGGCTCCGTTGACTGAGATCCCGCCGAGATCGTGCCAGTCACACTGCAGTCGTTTTTCAGGAGCATTAGGAGGGCGCTCGGGGATTTATCCGGCAAAAGCGTCTCCTTGTCGGAAGCCTTCTCGCTGAACGAAGTCAGCCCGGGTTTCTGTGTCCTGGAGGAGGCAGGAGGGGACACTTAGGACGAGCCCCCTGGAGAGGACACCTTTCCCATCCCCTGGTTAGTGTTTGGTTCTAGAAATCAGGGGGTCATTTCCTTGCTAAACCCTACAAAGAATGATCAATTTTAATTCGGTCGAACCAGAAGCAAAGGGACACTCATGCCGATGGGGGAGAGAGAGCGAGTGCCTTTCGCCAGGGAGCTTTCGAGGCTTGCTTTGCACACGTTTAAGAAACCAATTTTATATATTTTTTAAAGACGTTTTTACATGGAACAGTTTCCAGTATCGGAATTAACTGTGCTTAGTGTCTCCGTTGCTCTCCCGCTCATCTAGAAACCTTCTGGAAAAGTCGTCTCCTCAGGTGAAGCGAGATGTGGATAAGCGCCGTGCCTGCCGAGCGGCCCGGCCGCCGCGTCTCCGCCGGGACCCTCCTGCTGCTTCGCCGTCTCTGGTCCACCATGTGACACCCGCTGTCGTCACGTGGTCACTGAGTCATTAACAGGCCAAGGAGCGGACGCGAGGACGTCGTCTCGCCACCTCCTCACCTCACAGCAGCTCGTGCTCTGTATCCGTGAGTCTCTGCTCCTGTTTGGTTTGTCTCACTGGCTTCGTTTCGTTCGGATTCCAAATACGAGTGAGAGCACATGGCGTTCGTCTCGCTCTGTGTGACTTCTTCTGCTCAGCATACATACCCTCTGGGTCCACTTAAGCTGCTGCGAAGAGTAAGATTTCATCCTTTTGCCCGGCTGAGGAATGGCCCATCCAGTCAACCGCCGCTGGACACCTGGGTTGCGGCTGCATCTTGGCTGTGGTAAGCGATGCTGCCGTGAACACTGGGCGCACGTGTCTCTTTTCAGATTAGCGTTTTTGTTTTCTTGGCGTGAGCACGCAGAGGTGGCGTGGCGGGGCTGTAATTTTTGAGCCAGCTCCACCCGGTGTCCCCCGTGGCTGCACCGGTGTCCAGTCCCACCCACAGCGCACGAGGCCCCTCGCCGGCCCTCATGTGTTGATCGAGAAGTCTCTTTAGCCCGCTGGCGTCATACGGTAGACTCGCCACGCTGGCTCCCAGCCTGCCGTGACTGGCTGGGTGACCTGAGCAGCTCTGACCTCCAGACCTGGCTCTCCCCTCAGTTTTTGGTCGTGCCTGAGTCGTTTTCTCTTACACATCTCTTTATAAACACGGGGGTACGCGGAAGAAAACACAAACTTCGAGCACAAATCACGTCATCGTCGGTTGTCACGGCCCGCACGTGAGTTTGCGGCTCGCCCTTCGTGACTTATCCGAGATTAGCAAGATCTCTCCATGGACAGGAGCGGTTAGTCCCAACGTGGTTGCTTCTCCACCATGATTTTACGTGATTTGACTTTATTCTCTAAATGGCTGTTTATATTATGCGCGAAATCATCATTCCATTTGCCTCTGGGCTTTGCAGGATGTGAGGGCAGCTAACTGCTTTTGTTAGGGTCGTTGGTAAAGTGATATATTGTCATGAAAGAATTAGGGATCATTTGGAAAAGTGACCCCTAATGCTCCTTGCGTGTACCACCGATTTAGATCCGTGTTGCCAGACGTTTATTCTGTCATGAAGTTAGGCACCTGTCCCTGCTTAAGGGTTCCATTTCTGGTCGTTGACCACGAAGGCCGCCCTGCCTCGGGCTCTCGGAGAGAGAACCCGAGAGACACGGGCTTCGGTGCTTTGAAGCTTGAAGGGTTTTTCTTTTCCTATTTGACTGTCACAACGACTTATGGCGGAGTTGAGTTTGACAGATATAATGGAAGGAGGAAAAACTGAGCACAACATGGAAAGCTTAGGGAAGTTCCAGAAGAGAACCCAGTGATGCGAGATTTGAACAGAAATCCCCATGAGAGGAGCGTTAATGCATTTTGCTTTCGAAAAAAAAAAAAAATTTATCTGAGGGCGGACTTAAACGCTGCGGCTGGGTCTCCGTAACAGATTTCATTCATATGGAGGAGGTTTGGGGAAAACAGATGCAATTGCCTATTTAGTGATGTTTTAAACCACTAAATGTTTGGTTTAGGCTTAAACCGAACTGCTGTCTCCAGCTCTCCCGAGCTCGGCCCCCTCCCTGCCCCTTCTCGAGGTCTGAGGCCTCACTGGGGACAGGGATTCACACTGTTAAGGATGCTTAGAGTGTTTTGTTTTTTTTTTTTCCAGCTAAAGACACCTGTGCTCACTTTTTTAAAAAATCCTACCTGTAGCTTATTGACAACTGCGATTGGAAAACACTCCGTAGGTGACTTCATCATGGCATGCGTTTGTGAACGTACAGCATGCTGGTACCCCAGTGCCCCGCTCGCCCCCCGGAAACCCTCTACGGCCTTCTCAAATGCCGCGGAGGACCCCGAGGACGCTTCCTGCACATTACCTAGGACTTCCTGCCATGGCATCTGACGGTAAGTGACAGGCACATGAAAGTCAACAGTCTCGTGACTGGTGACTGACTACGAGGCAAGCTCACGCAGTCACTGGATACACGGAAAGGCCATGCTTAGTGGGAAGGAGCTGTTAGTCCCGGTCGGTTCTGGAGTTCGGAAGCCAGGAGCGGTGAGCATTGGAGCCGCGGAAGCCCGCCTCACGGACAGATGGGTCCCTACATCTTCATGGCGCGCCCGCCCTTCAAGGAGTACTCCATCCTGCTGCGGGGAGTGACGGGCAGCTGCTGCCCTCCACCAGCTGGGGCCTCATGGTGGCGAGAAAGGGCAGACGGGCTCGGGAGGCACGCCCGGGCCGCTGGAAGGCCAGGCGTGCTGAGGTCACAGCTGCGATTTCTCGGAGAAGGCGCGGAGGCAGTGTGGGCGGGGCTTAGCGAGGTCAGCCATCAGCACCGCTGGGTGACAAGACCGTCCACCTTTGGCCAGTGGCAGCATCTTCGGGTCGACACTCACATTTTTTGGACGTGATCTCAGCGTAGCACCGTTATCTGTTGCATGTTAAGACCTCGCGGGCTCGTCTGGCCCACATCATACCGTGGACCTGGGATCAGCCTTCTCTCCAAGGAACTCCGGTTCCTCGGAGCACCGCGATCTGGTTGCCAGATGAACTGATTTTTGTTTCATGATAGAAAAGTTGCACAACTTGGTACCAATTTGGTTAAAACTATATGCTGTCCATTCCAAACGTAAACACACGTGTTCCCATAACGTTGGCCATTGAAAAGTGTATGGCGCATGTGACGTGAGTGTAGCAAGATGTTTGGGCATTTCAGTAGGAAATCCGATGTCACCTTGGAGTTTGTTACTTTTGTATTTAACGGTGACCATGTTTTAATAAAATCAATATATCTTAGGATTTTAGCTTGTCAGTGTATCCTAAATATTTTAATTAGCTCTAACTGATAAAACTTAAAGTTAAGTTAGCATTTAGGAAATTAAGTTCCATTTAAATAAGGAAAAACAACACGTTATTTTCCAGACAAAAATGGAGGGTGCTAGCAAAGGGATCAGCAGGAAGACGGACAGATGAGTGTCCGGTATGCCGGGCGGCGAGCAGGGTGGCGGCCTCTTGTCAGTCAGCCAGGTGGAAGGTTGGGACCAGTTAGCGTCGCTCGTGACTGTCGACCGAAATCGGGCACAACACCCCTGCTTGAGCGACGGCCGCCAGGTGGATAGATAGGCTGATGCTCGCGAGGACATTATGTCCAGACATTGGGAAAGTCAAAGCTAAGGAACGGCATGTGTTCATGGATATCTGATTTCTTGATTCTCTGTTCGATATAATTCTAATAAAAAGTAAATAAAATTTGTAAAGATTTTAAACTTTTTAGGAATGAACAAGCAAGCAAAAAGAAGCGCACGCTCCTGAAGAAGCCAGACATCAAAGCTTGTGACGTGTCGTTAATACGTGTGGTTTCTGCAAAGGCAGAAGTGTTTACCGAAAGCCTGGCAATATCTCATGAATACATGAAAACTTGATATTTAAATGTAGCCTCTCAGGATACAATCTATAATATTGCATCTCTACCTCATACCATATAAAAATCCATGTCTGAAGTTGTGGATTTTTTGGGATTTTTCAGTTTCAGATATTGTCTGTGACTTTCCATTCTGGAAAATTTAGGTGAAGACTCTTTGTCCAGCTCTGCGCCCCTGCCTTACCACGCGTAACCCCACACTGACTTCTGTCTAATACATCATTTAATGGCATAACAGTAGTTGGAGCTGAGTCACGTGATAGGTAATGACCATTTTTCTTTTCTGGCACAAATGTTTTCCAGTGACTAAGCATCTTGTGTTTCTTTTCGCTGTATTTGCTATGTATTGTTCGCTAGCTCGTCTCGAACCCTCTTCTCGCTGCCTGAATCTTCTTCCCGTGCCTTCAGACACCTTGAGCATCCATTGCTTCGTACCTGCTCCTACCTGGGCCACGAGTCAGGTCACCTTCCGCACTCCAGGAACCTCCCTTCTCATCAGCCTCAGGCTGTCCTTGACCTTTCTCTCTTGTTATATCCCTGTTTTTTGTTTGTTTGTTTGTTTCTCTGTTGAGTTCTTTATTAGCTCACTTCCTCACTTCCTTGGTTCAAACTTTCCAGTATCTGGTTGACCCATAGTGGAAGACGGTCCGATACTGGGATGGAGAACGACCTAAGAGGTCTTTATTCTGCCTTTGCACTTCGTCCAAAGGTCACCTTGCCGTGGGATCCTAGACCGAAAACCATGTTCCCTCAGAATCCGCGGGCGTGGTTTCACCGCTACCCTTGAGACGCTCAATGCGATTTTCATTCTTGTTTGTTTGTGCATAACCTGTTTTCGTATATTCACCTCTGGAAATTGTTTGGAGACTTTCTCTCTAACCACAGTGTTCTGAATTTCACGGTGATCTGTGGGGTCACTTGTATCCCCCAAACTCTTTTTAAATTTAGACTTCATGTCCTTTCATTTTAGGAAACTTTTTCAAATTATAGTGGTGATTATTTCAATCTTGCTGTTTTCTTTCTCTGACTTTATTCTATTATTCAGATGTTAGACTTCCGGATGGTTCCGGTAATTTCCCCCTTTCTAAGTTTTCTTTTTGCTCTTCATTTCACTCAACTCTGTCTTATTTATGGAATCTCTGTTTAAGTTTAAATCTCTGCCTTACTATTTTTACTTCATAGGAAGCGTTTTTTCTCTATGTTAAATGTATTTCTTTTTATAGCGTTCCGTTACCATTTCAAGTATGCGATGCTTCTCTCTCTGTCTCTGGGGACGCCACTCATCTATTTTTAAGTTGTCCTCTCCTTGCAATTTCTTTCTCCCCAGTTTCATACACACGCACACACACACACATGCACATGTACACAATGCTCCAATCAAGAACATGTGTGTGCATGTGTGTGCATGTGTGCACATGTGCATGTGTATGTGTATGTGCGTGCGTGTGCATGTGCGTGTGTCTGCTCCTCACATCAGTGTCCTTCCATGGCTTGGTGACCCTCTGGGCTCTCCCACCCAGGGCACCATGTCCACTGCCCAGCATTCCATGGGAGGTGCCACGGGCGAGTGCTGGCGGTGGCCCCGGGCTGGGCACCCTGCCTGGGCCGGGCGTGTGGAGTGACGTCCCTCCTGGGTGGGCCAGTCCTGCCAGAGGAGCGTGGTCTTGCCCACCACGGCCCGCGGCGTGGGCGTCTGGCCCTGGCTGCCGAGCTGGGGGCAGACCCGGCCTCACGGCGACGTGGCCTTCTGCTCAGTCCTGCTGTCTGCGGTTCAGACAGGCCCCCGAGGACAGGCCCCGGGCACGACCCCGAGAATGCACCTGGTCGGTGCCCGTGGCCGTGGGTGCTCGCGGACAAGGCCAGCTGGCCGAGCCGTCCCTCTGCACTGCACATCCTTCCTGTTCCAGCCTGGGCTGCACCCCACCTCCAGAGCAGGGCCCCCCACTGCAGCACCTCTGGGGGCCTCGGGCCACATCGCCTCCTGCTTCGTCACCTCCCGGCTCACCCCTACGTCTCAGCATCAGCCGCGTCAGGGGCCGCTAACTGGCCAGCTTTGGACTGTCCTCTATGCTCCCTTGTCTTCCAAAATGTCCCCTACGGGTCATGACAGGGAGGTGGTGCGTGGGGTCCTGAGGCCATCTGCCACCCTCTCCCCTTTATGATTATGACAGCAGGTGGATCTGGGGTCAGGTTTTCTCTCTTCACTAATAAACACTTATCTCGAAGCACTTCCACTGGGGACAGCCGCAGGACCAGCTCGCCAGGACACGCGATCGATCCCCGCAGCCTGGCCGGAAGCGGGGTGGGCGGCGCCACGCAGAGTCCGGGCCACCGGCAGTCGGTGGTGAGTCGGCAGGCGGCAGCCCTGAGCCCTGCGCGCGCAGGAAGGTCCCCCAGCCCCAGCCTCGCTCCGCGCGCCCCGGCTCCTCCCGGAATGCGACGCTTCTGACACCCTCTCATCAGCAACCGAGTCGGGGCCCCGATGCTAGCCCACTCAGCGCGCCCACCTCGCCGGACCCTCCACCCGCGGGCCTGGCCCCGCCTCCCCCACCCCACCCCCGCAGCGCGCCCCGGGCTCCTGCGAGCCGCTGGGAAAGCGGCTCATGCCGTAAAGGGTTCGACTGGTTTCGCAGTCTCATCGACGTCCAGGCGGTTGCTGTGATTCCCCCGGGTCGCCTCGCCTCTCCGCTCCCCTCCTCTCCCATGTCCACGCGTCATTGTCCTCTGCAGATTTATCACTGCGTGCAAAGCAGACCGCGTACTGTCGGCTCCATGTCACTGCCCTGCTGACCACCTCCAGCTCCCCAAAGTCAGGCGCCGACGTCACACCTCACTCGCCTCTGACGGGCGCCTCGCCCTATTCAGTCTCAAGGGGCAATGCTGGGCACCTCCCGCGGAGGCCACGCTCCGGTCCTGCTGCTCCGCGGCCCCTGTGCCCGCCGCTTGCTCCCTCGGGGTCCAGGCCGAGCCCCGCCCCCCGGGAGTCCTCGCAGAGGGCGGCTCCGCCCCCCTTCCCCGTGGCCCTGGCCACTCCACCAGGCCCCGCGGTGCTGCCGGCGAGTCTACTGTCTCTTCTCTTTCCATGGCCGCCGCGACTCTGGCTAACCTGTTGTCGTGCTGCTGGGACTTAGTTCCAGCGAGCTAAGGGCTTCACGGACACGGGTCTGCGAGGCTGTGGCCAGGTGACATCGGCCTCTGAATGCAGAGACTGAGTGATGCTCACACCCGTCCTCATGCGGGTGGGCCCAGCCCCCTGGCGGAGGGGCTAAAGGGCAGCCAAGGCTGAGGAGGGGAGACCGTGTCCCCCCTCCTCACTGTCCTGCTGTCTTGGGGGGCTGTATGTTGGGGCATCTAGGGCCACCAGCAGATGTTGGGACTCCCCAGCCCCTGTTGCCTCTTTTTTTCCTAGAAACCCTAAGACGGTAGACATTTCCTGTTCCTGTCCCTGAGCTCCCTAACTCTTAAAACATTCTACCTTTTTCAGAACCAACAACTACAATTATATAACACATACTTCAAAGAAATAGGAGGGCACGTTGAAAAAATAAAAGGAATTTAAGAATGCTGGACACATTCTTAAAGCAGCCCGCTTCCTCAGTGCCAATCATTCCAACCACGTTCCACAGGAAGAACAGCGAGGGGCTCCTGTTCCCACGCAGGTGCTTGTGAATGGGGCGTGACCCGGGGTCCCAGGACGTGAGCCTCTGGGGCGTCGGGGCCTCTGGCTGGCGACACTTCGCTGACCTCGCAGACGGGTGAAGCGGGTCCGCGATGCTGTGGGTGGGCGGGGTCTGCATTTACGCACGGCGCGCACACGAGCCAAGTGCCTGGCGTGGGTCACGTGAGGACGGTGATGACGTGTGAGGCTTGGATCACACACAGAAGGACAGCCCGGTCCATGGAACGAGGCCGTGAGAGCCAGTGGGGTGGGAGGGGCATCTGGGGAGCCGGGGGTCGGGGCGCAGGCCACAGGGGGCACCAGCACGTCCCTCAGCATTGTGTGAGGGGCTCCAGGTGTTAGCCCTTTCCTGGGGTGCGGACCCCGTCCTCACCTCTGCCTTTTTGGGGAAGGGGAGCCAAGGATGCAAAGCTGCTAGGAAAGCATGCGCCCAACTGAAGGAAAGGAGAAGCAGAAATGGGGTTTCTGCGCGGTTTTAAAAACAAAACAAGCAAAAAAAAAAAAATTCATTCAAGACGTGTGTGTGCAGAAGAAAAGAATCAATTACAACCTCGTCGGAGCCGAGAGAGCACAAAAGGCCCTTTCAGAGCTGGGCCCGACCCCCAGTTTACTGACTTTCAAAAATGCTTTGTTTACTCAGAACCACATGGCACACCCCGGCCGGCCTGGCCTGTGCCTTCAACCCGTCTGACGAATAAACGGACAGAAGGAAGCAGCCAAAGGGAATGTGGCTCGCGCGGACGGCGGGCTCCACGTCCCAGCGCCGGCGTCCGCGTCCCGGGCGGCTGCCCCCGCCGGAGCACTCTGTCTCCCCCTCCCCGAGGGCCCAGCCGGGCTCGGCCGCTCACACGTCCCGCACTGTGCGCTGCCGGGCTCGGCTGCTCCGTGCGATGCTCAGTCACCTCTGCGGCCGTCGGCTGCAGCCGGACTCGGCGCCACGTTGAGGCCACCAGCGAGGGCCCAGGGAGACGTCACACTCTCATGGCCGAGCCTGGGCCGTGCTTCATGCAGGGCGCCGGCGCCCGCCGGCCGGACGGGGGCTGTGGCGCGAGCTGCGTGGGCAGCAGGGACCTGTGGCAGACGCGGCCGCTGGGTCTACTGGGGGCGACTCTGGCCTGGCCGGGCTGCCCCACCCCCACCAGCCTTGCTGACTCGAGACCGACCCTCAGCCAAGTGGACGCAAGTGGGCACGTGAGGATAGGCATTCCCGGTTCTGTGTGCCCAACTCACCAGGGGGACAGAGCCCCAGCTGCCCAGAGGGGCCCCTGTCGGCCCTTCTCCTCCTTACCACCACGTCCTGCCCTGAGCCCCCCAGATGAAGGCCCGAGCCCTCTGCCCTCGGGGACCTGGCTCAGAGCACAGAGGTCCTGCCTTTGCTCTGCCGGCCACGCAGGCCGTGACGGTGACCAGCGCTGCTCTGACCTGGGGAGCTGCCCAGCCCGCAACGGGGCGTTTGAAGCTGGCCTTCGGTCACTAGGACTCGTTTCACGAATTCCACCCTAAAGGGGAGAGGTGGGTTTTGTTATCTGAGGGACGCTTGCAACTTTTTAAATTCAATTTAATTGTTCACTTCTTGGTTTTCAGTCATAGCCGGCAGTCAGTATTCTTTTATGTGAGTCTTGGGCGTACAGCGTGGTGGTCAGAACTTCACGTGATTCGTGAAGCTGCCACTCGTCTGGTGCCCACCTGGCACACCGCGTGACTGTCACTCTGTCGTCGACCGTGCTCCCTGTGCTGTGCCCTTAATGCCTTCACCTCTTTTGACCCCCGCCCCCAGACTGCCCTCTGCCCTCTGCCCTCTGCACCTGTGAGTCCCTGTCCGTTTCGCTGGCTGGTTTGTCTTGTGCCGGCCCCTCGTCCCTGACACGTCCCGCCGGGGCGGGACCACAGCCCGCGGTGGCGGGCTGAGGGAGGCTGGCAGGGGTCCGGGCGAGAGATCAGGGGGAGGGGAGCCTCAGTAGGGCGAGGTCACGACCCCGACGGGGCGCATCTGGGTGACGAGCGCTGAGTCAGCCGGCCCCCTCCCGGGTGTCGACGGCCTCGTCCAGTCGGCTGCAGGCCTGACGAGTCCGCAGAGGCCGAGCCAGCGGGGGCTTCCCCCGCATCCGCCCCAGACCCCAACAGGGCATCGGCTCTCCTGGGCGCCAGCGTGCCCTCCGCCCCGCAGAGCTCGGCCCGCCGGCTCGCTCATCACATGGACTGATTCCTTATCATAAACCTCTAAACTCCTGTCTCCTGTTGGTTCTGTTTATCTGGGGGTCCCCGACTAGTACGCTGTGGGGCGTTTGGGATGGAAGGGGCCAGGCCCACGTCAGAGCTAGCGCTGGGATTTCTGGGTCTCCACGTGGGCAGCTTGCCTGTCCACCCACCCTCATCTGTCCTGAGGGTTGGGGAGGCTTCCCAAGTGTCCAGCCGAGTTCGGTGGGAGGCTGACCACACACTCAGCTTCGTGGTGCTGGGCCCGGGCCTCTGTGTCCTGAGCCCCTGGACCAGCTGCCCCGGAGGCTCTGCCTGCTGTCCGGAGCGGGGCTGGCGGGGGGGCGCCTGGGGGGCAGGGGTCTGTCCTCTCGGGTTCCCTCTGGCCTCCGCCCCGGCCAGTGTCGCTCAGCCTCCAGGGGACAGCTCCGGCTCCAGGGGACAGCTCCGGCTCCAGCGGCTGCCGCGGATCCAGTTTCGGCCTGAACCCCAAGGAGAGCCAAAGCCAGCAGTGCAGGTCAGGCCAGGCTGGGCCTGCTCAGAGCTTCCAGTCCACCCTCTGTGGACGCCCCCAAGTTTCTAAACGCTAATAATGCAGCCCCTTTGGGGGTCCCCTGCCCGGGGTGGCGGCTGCCTCAGTCAGTGGCTGCAGGAGGTCAGAGGTGCCCTCGGGCCTCGCCACTTCCCTGGAATAACCAGCGACTTCCCTATTCCGACTGGCCCGCCGGCCCGCAGCTTCCTCCTCGAGCCCTGGCCTTCTGGGAACGGGGGGCGAGCGGCCCCCTCCCTGCTCCTCTGCCCCCGGCGCCCCACCTCCACAGCCACGGTCAGCAGCACCCCGACAAGGCACCAACATGCGGTGCGGCTGGGGTCCCACACTGGACACGTGTGTGGGGCGTTTGACTCGAATCGCAGCAGGGAGACCAGACAGGACCAGAGCTCGGGAGCATTTAATTATCCGTTAATCCTTACATGTTTAGAGAAAGGGTCTTTCATGTAGCTCACCTGGAAAGAATGTTCTTTGGTGTAAACCCTTCATAAAACGCCCCCTTGACTTCGCTCTGGCGAACGCCCAGGTCTAGGGTACGTGTCCAACGGAGCTTTACACAAACAGCACAAATAGCGAGACACGGAGCTTCGGTCGGCAGCACCCAGCCCCGTGTTGTCACGAACTGGAGTCGCTCGGACTGAGAACAAAGCTTTAGACCTTGCGGTGAGCTTTCCGCTACCTGCCGGTCGCCGCTGGTCTCCCGGCTCCACTCTGCAGACCCTCAGCCGCCTGCGCCCGCCTTTAGGACACAGCATGACACAAGGCTCCTTGCATGCCACCCCGGGGTCACGCCCAGGGGTCACGCCCTGACGACTCCCGCTGGGGTCCTGCTAGGGGAACACCCCTTAAGGCCGCGGCTTCTTCCACAGGCGAGGGCGACGCATGCCCTTTGGCCCCCGTATCAGCGCTCAGTGGCCGGCGGCCACCACACTGGGGCGGGTGCCGCCGTCCTCCCTGCCCCCTGCCCAGGACACAGCCTTGCTTCGCCACCAGCCTCGTGCCCCACGCTGGGCCGTCGCGGGGAGCCGGGCGGAGCAGGCGGAGCGCGGCTGAGAAAAACAGCGAAGGCTGTTTTCCGTACAGGCGTGGCTGGCTTTCCGGACCACGCTGTGTTTGTGAAAAAGCTGCACACCCCCCATGACCCCCATCCCCCGTGTACCCCCGAACCTGCACGCCACACTCGGCCCTCACTCCCAGGGCACGAATTCTCCTCCGGTCTTCTTTTTCTGCCCAGAATCGCAGGGGGGACCAGACCCTCCGTACCTTCTCCTCCTCTGCGACAGTTTCCGAGCCCCCCTCCCCCGCTTTCCCTGGCGCGAGGACTCGGGAGCACTGACAGGCGCTGTGTAGAATCCGCCTCCGCGCGGGCCCATCCACCGTTTCCCTTACGGTTACACTGGGCTGTGGCCTTGGGGAGCAAGACCGTAGGTGTGAAGTGGCATTTCACGTCCCATCAGCCGTCAGCGCCGTGGACGCGACTTGCCACTGGTGATGTCCGGCGCGGTCCTCTGGCAGAAACGGTGCCGCTCAGGTGTCTCTGCTGGAAAGTCCCGACCGCACGCAGCCCGCAGCCCGGGGCGGGGAAGGGAGGTGGCGGACAGCGCCCCGGGCACAGGACCTGGATCAACCGCGCTCCAGGCTCACGGGAAGCGGGGGTGGATTTCGCCTCGGTCCCAGGCTGAGCCGTGTCCAGAGGAGCCCTGTGCCCTCTGTGGGGGAGGGAGCGGGAGTCGGGGTCCGGCACTGTGATGCCCGTGCGAGGCGGTCTGTTGCACTGAACCCCAGGAAAGCTGCTCACACCGAGAAAAGCACATTCCTCCTGACTTACACTCGTAGGTGCTCACACCGAAGGTGGGAACAGGGCACAGAGTGCCAAGCGCTGCCGGACACGCCGTGGCTCCTGGAAACACCCCCCAACACCCCCCGACGCATCCGCACACCCACACAATCATACCCACATGCACACACACTCGCACGCACTGATGCACACACGTTCACACACATTCACATGCACATGCACACACGTGCACACATGCATGCACACACTGATGCACACACGTTCACACACATTCACATGTGCATACACACATGCACACACACGCATGCACACACTGATGCACACACGTTCACACACATTCACATGTGCATACACACATGCACACACACGCATGCACACACTGATGCACACACATTCACACACATTCACATGTGCATACACGCATGCACACACACGTATGCACACACTGATGCACACACGTTCACACACATTCACATGTGCATACACGCATGCACACACGCATGCACACACTGATGCACACTCGCACACACCCGTGCACACGTCCCCCCGTTGTAGTGTTGCTCGGCCCTCCGTACGCAGGCGCTGAGGGCTTGGAAGGGGCTCCGATGGCCGTGCACAGACAGCCGCACGCCGGCCTCGGCTGCAGTGGTTGTGCTCCGGGGTTCGGAGTGGCCCAGAGGTGCCAGGGCCACCGCCCGGGGCTGCACGAGATGTGCTCTCGGCGAAGAGAGATGGCGGCTTCCAGGAGGCAGACGAGTCAGATCGGGTCTGATCGGGTTAATTAAAATGTCAGCGTAGCAGACAGGGGTGGTTTGTCTCAGGTTTGTTCTGCCGACTGTGACCCAGGCTCTGTGTGCTCCGGGCCGCGAGGCTCGGCGTCGGCTAAGCCGTTGCTGTCACACGCCCGCGGAAGGCGCTTAGTGCAACCTCTGTGCAGCATCGTGGCGTGAACTCGGGGAGTCGCTTAGCCCCCCCCCCATTTCAGGTCTTCATTTGTGAAGTGGCCCCGCCTCCCCGTGCTGCCTCTGGGGCTGCCGGTGCAGAGGGGGTGCGGGGGGTTGCTCCCCTGCACCCCCGGCCTCGGAGCTGGGGATGACCAGCACGGGCCGCAGAGCCGCATGTGAAATCTACTGCAGGTGGTTACCAGAGCCTTCAAGGTCCCTTTGGTGCTGGCGTTTTATCCCCGGCTTTCATATTTGTAACCCTTTGATTCCCTGATATCCCCTGTGTCTGACAGCCCGTTCTAACCTCTGACACAGGAAGTCAGTCAATAAACCCGGAGCCCTTTGATCCGCAGGATTATGGGATTGCTTCTCATGCAAAGGGAAACCTCGGGATAAGCAAATAAGGAAGGGAAACCCCTCTGGAGCAGGGAGCAGAAAGACAAAGAAGAAACAATTCCAGAACATTTGCAATGCAAACCCTGCTGGACATCTGAGACTTATTTATCAGCCACAGGACAGAGCCCAGGCTCCGGACTGGGATGGGGGCGGGGGCGAATCTGCACCCTGGCCCGGGACGCCCCACACCAGCTTCTGGCACTGTGTGGCGAGCCCACTGCTCTGCGGGTCTCTCTCCCTGATGTTTCCCACGACACAGGGCAGCACGGGTCCTCCCCGAATGCTGAAGCTGCGATGCCCTTGACGGCTCTGCGGTTGGGGATGATGACGGTTCCCCAGCTCAGGCTCCATCGTGGTCTTCCCCGTCAGCCCTGTGCAAACCAGGCGTCTTCCGGACGAGAATCGACTTTTCTACATCACGCGTCTGAACTCCGTAGGCAACGGGCTCGGCTTCCCAGGGGTGACGATTTTGCTTCCCGCAGGGGACACCTTCATTCCGGGAGCGGGAGCAGCCCGTGGCGGGGGGACCCGGCACGCGCCCTTGCGACGGTGACTCGCCTTCCGTGGGGCTCCTGTGGTCGGTGGGCAAAGCCCTTCGGTCATCGTTTCGATGGATGTGAGGACTCAGAGGGTGGGCACTGGAAACTACCGACAGACCGGCGGCCACGCCTGTCACGCGCAGCCTCTCGCCGGACGCTTCGGAAGTTTCCGTCCCTCAGTCGTGGTCTGCAGAGCGAGGACCGTCCCGCGAGGGCAGGTGTTCGCGAGTCGCCTGTCTTCCCTTCGCTTTGGCGTGTTCCCCGAGAGAAGGCGCGAGCGTCAGCGGTGGGTTCCGCTTCGCGACATCAGCGCATCTGCATTAGGATGTGTCCCCTTCAGCTTCGCCGCTCACTGATGGAGAGAAGACACGGCATCTCCACCCCCAGGGAAATCGGTCCATGGGCAACTTGTTTCCAAAAGCCTGGACTCAGACAGGTAGTTCTGCAGGAGCCCCAGACGGAAACACGGAGGCTCGCGGGGGTGTCGCACCCGCCGGCCCCCACCTGCGCTGTCCCCGAGAGAGCGTCCTCCCGGCCGAGAGACCTCGTCCGCTCCCTGCCTGTGCGCCAGTGGGACAGTGGGACGGGGCGCTGAGTCTCACCGCGATCTCCACTCCCGGGGCCACCAGGAGAGCGGCTGGGCCCTGGGCGGTCACGGGGCCGTGGGCTTTGGCGGCGGCCTGAGGGGACTTGAGCGGGAACCTGTTCCTCGCTCCTCCCCACGCACTCGCCGGGAGCCTGAGCCTCGTCCCAGGCCCGGGACGCAGGTTCCACCCCGGGGCGGGGCGAAAAACGTCACAAAACGTGCACTTCAAGTGTCAGAGGTCACTGTGACTGATGCTGTGCGAAGGGGCCGCAGGATGAGGGGGTCTGGACAGGTTGGGCCGTGGGCACTTGCGGGTGGTACACGCAACAGGTTCCACGAGAGAGAGTCCTGTGGGTTTGGGGTCAGCCTCCAGCAGAGGTATCCACGCACGTCACGGCCGGTCTCGTGCACCGGAACGTGAGCTCCCCCGGAGCTGGACGCCGGCGCCGTCCTTCCTGCCCGAAGCAGCGCCTGGCGGGCTCTGGGTAAACGTCGTCGGAGTCAGAGCCGTAGTGAACTCGTCAACACGCAGAGACACTTCCAGGGCCGACGTGATTACACCGGACTTAGGAGAAAACGGAAGGTCACAGCGGTTAGCGGACAACGGCGCCCGCTGTCGTCGGGCAGATTTCTAAAAGGGACGCGGCCCTGTGCTTCCCAGGAGGAAAGAAGGGGGCGTGCGAGTCTCTTTAGGGGTGTCATTCTATCAATGGGGTCGAGGAAGAAAGAGGGATCCAAGGCTTGGAAGATAGAGAGAGAGAGAGAGAGAGCGCCACGAGGGGGAGAGCTACGAGGACTAATAAGGATGGAGAATGAAGGATGAGGAAGAAAGGTGAAGCGTCGGGTCGAACGTCAACGGAACAGAATAGGGAGCCCAGGAACCAACCCACACCCACGTGGTCACCTAATCTACACGAAAGAGGCAAGACCACGCAGCGAGGCAGGCAAATGGTGTCGGGGAAAATGGACGCATGCATGCAAAAAATAAAACGAGACCACTTTTTTTTTTAATAGCAGATGCGAGAATGAACTCGAAATGGATTAAAGACTTAAAAATGTTAGACCTGAAATCATAAAACTCCTGGAAGAAAACCAAATCTAGGCAGTAAACCATCTGGCATCGCTCTTAGTAATTTTTGGGGGGAGGGACATGTCTCCTTGGGCAAAGAAAACAAACTAAAAATCAATGAATGGGGCAAACAAATAAAGAACAACAACAAAAAGCCCCAAACAGTTTCCCACAGCAACAGGAACTATCACCAAACGAAGAGACAGCCCACTGAACGGGAGAAGACGTCGGCCAGTGACACGTTCAGTGAGAGCTTAAGATCCAATATATAAAGGATTCAAACATCTCAACCACCAGAAACGAACGACCCCGTTAAAAACTGGGCGGAAAACCTGAATCGCGATGTCTCCGCCAAGGACGCACAGGCGGACCTATGGAGAGATGCTCAGCGTCGCTAGTCATCAGGGAATGGCACATTATCACCACCAGGAGATGCCACTCACACCGGTCAGAAAGCCATCGTCAATGACTGCGCAAACAGCAAGTGTGGCCGGGCGTGGCGCACGGGGGGCCCTCGTGCCCGGGCGGTGGGACCGCAAGTTGGTGCCATCGCGCAGGAAAACACGCCGGGAGTCCCCCCAAATGACAGTAGGACTAACGACCTGCTAACCCAGCAATGGCACTTCTGGGTATTCATGTGAACAATCCAAAACACTGATTTGAAGAGATTGTGCACCCCTGTGCGCACTGCGGCACTAGTCATGAGAGCCAAGGTATGGAAGCCACCCGAGGGCCTGTCAGCGGACGGTGGGGATGGTACATCTGCACAATGCAGTGCTACTTGGCCATGAAAAGGAACGGAGTCATTCCTTTTGGCAGCATGAAGGGCCTAGAGGGTCTTATGCTGAGTGAAGAAAGTCAGGCAGAGAAGGAAGAGCCCCGCATGACCTTTGGCACCGGGGGGAGGTGGGAGGCTTCGGCCTTGCGTGTGTCTGCGACAGGCTCGGAGGCCCGGGTCTGTGAACGCGTGCTCGCCTTGAACCCCTGGCGCTGTCTCCGGTCCAGACGAGGGGTCTTCGTGTTGTCTGACACGGAGGGGCGGGCGAGGCTGGACAGCACGCCGTGGGCCCGGCCGGGGTCCAGCACGCCGCGGGCCCGGGCCTCACAGGACTCCGCGTCTCCCTCCCGCAGTGACCAGGGGCCGTGTGGGTCTGAGCCGCTCGCCGCAGCCACCCCTGTCCTTCGCCTCCCAAACTTCCCCAGACGGAACTGCATCAGGACTGGCCCTGGAGCTTCTTCCTATACGGCCCGCGCCGGGAGCCCGGCCCACAGGCATCGGCCCGCGGCTGCTTCTAATCCACGACAGACTTTACCCTCCGTGTCCTCACGCCGGGGTCATCTCCGAAGCGATGATGCGAATCGCCATGTACAACATCTAGTTCCTTCGGTAAAGAAAGGGGAAAAAACAAAAAACAAAAACGACATCCCTGAACTCTCTCTACACAAGAACCAGCACATGAAATTTTGATTTACAATAAACAAAGAAACAAGTAGATAGATAGATAAACAAACAAACAAACAAATAAACAAATACATTCTTAGTTGAAACAGCGATTTGTCTTCGGGTCCGTCCTGATTGGGCCAGTGTCTACCCAGGGACGGTAGGCGTCTTGTCGACGTTCAGCTGCCAGGGCTGTTGTGTGAAGCGATGCGGGGAGTGTCCCGTCCACACTGGCCCCATGCAGGACACTGAGCCCCCGGGTGGTGGCCGTGTGAAGGAGGGGGCCGTGTGACAGAGGGGTCCCGTGATGAAAGGGAACCCCGTGACGGAGGGGGCCCCGTGACAGAGGGTCCCCCCCAGGACGCCCGCCCCGTGGCTCCCTGCGGCTTCGCCCCGGCTGGTGGTCACGGGCGCGCCTCCCCCTGGTGCCCTGCGCTGTAGGCCGCCAGCCCCGTCATCGCCCCCCGAGGACATTCTCGCACTTTCCCAAGTTCTCCGGACTCCACACGTCCCAGTGTAGACCAGTGCTTCCCGTGGAAACCACAGCCCGAGTGAGCTTCCTGCGGGCGGGGAGGGGTTAGGGCTACCCCGCAGGACGGGCCTTTCGGGGCGAATCATTCAGCATCACTGTTGGAATGATAGGCGTCCCTGCTTCTCGTCCGGGATGAGAAAATATCTTCAGCCATAAAGACTCCAGCTCTTCTTCTATCTTTGTCTTTGTAGTTCTAACGTTCACACAATGACACGAAATATCAGGGTTCTACTGGGTGCTAGGGACACAGGCAGCGTGATCTCACACGTGGGACTGAAACACCAGGCCCCTGGCAACGGAGTAGACCGGAGGTTGCCAGGGGCGGGGGCGGGGCAGGGAGGGGCGAAGGTGGTCCAAGGCATGAGCTTTTAGTTGCAAGGTGAGTGAGTCCTGGGGTTTGACGGGCAGCACGGTGACCGTGGCCCACGGCACGTCGGTCTATGAGTCTGAAAGCCGTGAAGACAGCACATCTTAAAAGTTCTAATCAGAAGGAAAAAACGTGTGCGCAGGTGACTGCTGTTGTAATTATGTCACGACGTACGTGTGCGTCAAATCATCGTTTGTGCGCCTAGAGAGAAGGCCACGTCTCTGTCTCTCCGTGGAACTGGGGAGAGAAGGTTTCCTTTGGTTTGAAAACGTAAGAACGTTGCAAAATTCCCGATGCAACCCGATCTGCCTGCGCACACGCACGAGAATGTAGCAGGAGGTGCGGGGAAAGCCCTGTCGCTAAAGGACCTGAAACCGAGTGGTGACACCCCCAGGTCCTCTCTGTGTGACACGAAGGCTGTGACGCCCTTGGAGTTAAGGGGCTTCTCCGTCCCCGGACTCCAGGTCCTGCCTCTGACTCTCAGACGCGGTCTGCGGCCACCTCGTCACAGGACGCAGGGCTTGGAGCTGCCCGAGTGTCACCCGAGAGGTGACAGATTTTTTCATAAAAGTGTCTAATAATAAATACCCACCTTATTTGGGGTTTCAGGTTAGCTACTCATATTTTTTCCAGTTATAGTCTTTTCTCAAATGTTGAAAAGAGAGGAGATTAAAAAAAATAAAAACAGAAAAGGAGACGGGTGGCACCAGTGGAGAGGGGGAGACGGGGTGTGGGGAGGAGGACGTGGAGAGGAGGAAGAAAGACAGGACGAGGGACGGGGGGGACAAGGACGGGAGGATGGGGACGACATGGCCACCCCACACTGAGAAGCCACCCCCAGGGCCGGCCCTGCACCTGAGTCAGGCAGTCCCCCGAGAATCCAGAGCTGAGAAAGTTACAGCAGGGTGGAAGGAGATTCTCGCTCAAACGAGGCTCCCTTGGGACCCCAGACACAAGTGCTGCTTGGGCCCAGCTGGCCTGGGAAGGTGACTCTGGGGGGCTGCAGTCCGTCCCTCCCCAGGAAGCTAGGAAGCCCGTGGAGGTGTGCGATTTCTGCAGCGAGTCTCCCGGTATACAAGGGGGAACCTGCACCCCTTGGAGAGAAAGGAGGGGTGAGGGGAAGAGAGGGGACAGGGAGAGGATGCACGCAGGACCCCCCCTCCAGCCCCCACCCTGCACCCAATCCAGGACGGTTTTTTTTTTTTTTTTTTCAGAGTAAAAAAAATGAGTCTTCCTCACTGAGACTTAAAGCGAATGAACAAATTATTAAAATGAAAGATGAACAGCACAGGAATGTCTGAAGAGCACTGTTTTCCTTCAGGAAATGGGTCCTGTGTGTGACATTTATTTCAGCGGCTGCCTTTTCATAGAGCAACTCTTGCCAACAGATACCCGAATGCCCGCGGGGGAGGGAGAATTTGGCTCCAGGCAGGTTTTCGGACTGAAATATCTCTGCGCAGAGGACCTGCCCCCGCCCCCCAGTCATTAGGTAAAGAAGCACTGTGAATTTTTGCTTTGAAATGAAAACATCTTTTGCCCGAATGAGTTATAATTAGGACATTACTAGGCACCTTCCTTTATGATAAAAAATAGGGGCGTGGAATAGAAAGCATGCCTTGCACTCGTGCCCCTCGAGGTGGGGACTCGTTGAAGTCGTCCGCTCCCACGGGGTGCAGGTGACTTAGCCGTGAAGGTGGCTGCGTTTACCTCGGCAAGGGGCCCTGCATCTCTGAAACCCATTCCCGGCCTCGGTTACAAAGTATCCCCTGGAAACGACAGTTAATCGCGAAGCAAGAGGAAAGCATAATAAGAGAAAGGGAAACATTTTAAAGAAATTATTCACAAGGAATTAGAAGCCAAAGCTCTGGAAATGTTCCAGCCCTAATCATGCGCCAAAATGCGTCAGAGTGTCGTGCATATTGTTCAGAGGTGAAGACGCCACACGGTTGGAAATCCGTCGCAGTGTGGCGTTTTTCTTTATTTAAGTGAAGTAAATGTGGCAATTATCACAACATTAAAAAGACGCTTTGTATTAATCTGAGGGAGGAGTGTTGCCAGGGGCTCTAAATAAGGTTTTCCTGCACAGATACAGCGACTCCCCCTTATTTACCAAATAAAACAACGTTTTGGATTTTTTAAGTCGCTTTTTATAAATCTAGGGGAAAGTTTGTTCCTTTTACTTTCCAACCTGCCTCGCAGAGTGCGACTTCATTCCTCATCTTTGTGTGATTCTGCCGTGTCTTAACTGAAGTGTGTCAGGGCCCAGGCTGGGGCTGTGACGGGCTCCTTGCAGGGAGACGTCGGCGGCTGGCTTCCCATGGGAACGGGGCGGGCAAACTGCCTGTGCCTCGGGCCCCCCGAGCAGCCTGCACAGCTTGACCTGGGAAACCGCGGCAGCTCTGGGCGGACACCAAACGTCACAGGCCACCACCAATCCTCGGGTGGCCCTCCACACTGGCAGCCGTGTGCCTGGCCATCCCGGAGTCCCTTGTCACCCTGGGAAAAGCTAAACACTTTCCGCTGTGTTTAGAAATATTATAGCAGAGACTGTTTATAACCGGCTAAACGCAAAAGCACTTAGGCTCCCAGGGTCTCTGACAGAGAGGGACATGCAGGAGGGGGTGAGGCCCGTGACGCCCGCCCCTGACCTCGGCGGCTGCGGCCTGTGCTGGGCTGAGCTCTGTGCTGGCCAGCGGGGCGATGCGCACCGGCTGGGTGCCCAGGCCCCACGTCCTTAGGAGGCCTCGGGCCCACTGCTCAGGGCGCCTCCGACCTGGGCCTCAGCTCGGGGCACGGTGGCTGGCATCGGGTGGCATCTCTGGGCCTCCCTGCCACTGGGCAGAGGAGCCTGTCCTCTCCGGAGTCCGTGCCTTTGCTCTGAGGAGGGAACGGCCATCCCTGCTTCTGGGACCCAGACCGGCCCCGCAGAGCTGGTGGCCCTGGCCACTCCCGTGGCCCCTGGGTGGAGAGGCGGCAGCCTGTGGCCCTGCTGGGGGCATGGGGTGCTCTCGGGGAGGCCCCGACGGCAGACACTGAGTCAGACTCACGCCTGCCGAGCCGGGGAGCCGGCCCCTCCGTCCTTGAATTAATACGCGTCCTCAGCCGCGGTTTCACCCAAAAGCCTGAGCTCTGTCGCCCATCTCCACGGACCCTCGCCCACAATTTACTTCCTGAGTCATCGGATCCCAGAGATAGCTCATAAGTCGCATATTTCGAATTTGAAGGCGCGCGGTCTTGACGAGGGTTTCTGGTAGAAACGGTCGTGTTACCTGAAAGTCCAGACATCTATCACGGTGGTATCAGCAGGAGTGACGAGGTGTGGACTTTCTGTCTCGGTTTGATTGAATGTCACATGGAAACGGTCCGTGGAGCCAGGTGACCCCGGAAGTCCAGACCCAGCCTGGAGGCAGCGGCCACGCTCCGTCATGCTGGGGCCTGGGACAAGGTGGGCCTGTCGCTGTGACCCTGCTCTGGGGTCGGTGTCCAGCCTGGTGTGCCCGCAGATGCCATCGGGGGCCAGCCCGGTGGCCCTGGGCCCGCTGCCTTCAGACGCAGGCCTCTGAGAGCTCCAGGGGCTTGTTCTGTCCCCATGTCCCCCCTCCCCTTGGGGCCTGTGCCCTGGGCGCTCGTCTGCACCCCACTGGCTGCAGCCCACGCCTGGGCAGAGGAAGACCAGGCCTCAGGACAGGAGTCGCAGGCGCCTCAGGGCCGTGTCTGTGTCCTGATGAGACACCGCTCTGGGGACGAGTGACGTCCACATCTCTGCTGAACCGTCCTTGGGGAAATGGAGCTGCCATCGGGGAAGGCGTGTGAGTGTGGTGTGGGCCACCTCACTGGGGAGGTGGCCATCGTGGGGCTTGGTGGCAGGGCCCCCGCCTACTGCTGTCACCTGGAGCTCAGCTCCGAGCAGGTAGGGCGGTCGGAAGGAGCCGGAGGAGCCGGACTGGGCCAGGGGGACGAGACGCCACCACACCTGCCAGACAGATTCGAACCCTATTCCTCGCAGGGAACGCCATGCAGCCCTAACACGCCGCCGGCGTCTACACCGGACCCTCCCACCTAGCATGCCGTCTGCATCTACACGGGCGTTTGGCGAGTCCCCGACTAAACCTGCATTTGGGGGCGTCTCGTCCGAGAGGGGTAGCACCACGTAACGCGGGGATTCTGAGAGCTGAGAGGCTTTTGGTGGCCCGTCACTCAGCCCACGTTCACACGTGGCACACGCTCCCCCGTTGGAGCGTGAGCTGGAACCCGGATGAGCCACCTGCGTGTCTGCAGCAGGCAGCCCCGTTTCCCAGGGCGCAGAGGGAGGCGCGCGCGGCCCCGCGCCCCCCCACCCCGCCCCCGCCCCACCTCCGCCGTCGCGGGGGCGCTCCCTGCTCCGGCCCCGCCGGCCCCCTGATAACCCTTGGTGGTCCCTTTCGGTGGCAGTGCCATGTAATTCTGGCAAATTAATGTTGTGCCGGAGAAGTTTTCACAGACTCCTTGTCCATTACTGAATAATTTTTCAATAAGAGCACTTCCCAAGTCAAACACAGCCTGCGCGCGGCCCGGGGGCCCGCCCTGCTGAGTGCATCGCCGTTTATTTTTCTGGTGAAAAAAATAAACTGTTTCTTTGACTAATAACTCCAGTGGAATGTGGGTCGGGAGCGCCGTCCGGTGCAGCGAGCCAGCAGCAACAGTCGCAGTGACCGGCCCCTGGGCTTCCCCGCCCGGCCTGTGTCATTAGCAAAACTCTGAGCCCTCCAGGGGGGGAGCCATCGTGATTGATTTTTTTTTTTTTTTTGGTCCAGAAAATATACAAATGACTGCAAAGGTTGGTTATTAAAATACTTCATTCTTAAAAGAAAATTGTTGATATTTAGGCTAAACCATTTGATAGCATCTAATAGTTTAAATTGAGGGGAAATGCACTCAGATCTGATGGCACATTGGCCAGCAGTGCTTTGGAATGAGAAAGCTGACCCCAAAATGGAGCTTGTCCTAGAGGACGTTCTTCTGATGCAGAAGAAGGAAATTCAACGAGCCGCTGTTGAGCGATGCTCTCGTCTGCCTTTCGTGCCAAAAAATGCTCGGCAGCAGATACCCTTTTTTGGGAAAGCTACACTTACCATCATTTCTGCTGTGTTCACTGTAGTTTCTAGAAGAATCCCTGAAAATGAGATGCAGCATAAGGAGTCTTAGAGATGTGTCCCGGTTTTAGGGTTAAACTTTGCAGTTTTGAACAAGGCGGTGAACTGGCTGTCCCCTGCATTCTTCTGCTGCCAAAAATACTGGGTTTCTCTAACTCTCCTTATAGCTTTACTCACGAACATCCCATTTTGAAAGTTTATAGTGGAGTTATTAACAATCGACCCACTTTTGCATTTTGAAATGTATATAAATTATTATATTCTTTTATTTGTATCTTCTAATAAATGTTCCGTTATAAAAATCTAGCCACTAACACATTTAATGTGGCTTATAATCATTCATAATTATTCAACAGTATCTTTTTCAGTTTGTCTCTCTGTGTATATTATAGGCTCTTTGTGAAAAGTGTTTGTAGCAACATTGGCTGTTACAGTGACCTGTGATTATCTATCTGAGTGGCTTGTGTGAGCTAAGGGGACAACCTCCAAGTCACTCCTGTCCCCACGAACATCCCGGAATGAACGGCTGCCCACCGCAGTTGGTGTGAAGCACATACGGTCACTTGTCCTTATCACGCCAGACTTTTCCAATGTCATGTGTTGTCTTCTTGAGAATTAACACACTAGGCATTTATTGTATATCATGTGTCATCCCTTCATTTCCTAATTCTCCCTCCTTCCACGCAGACACTGAAGTGCTCCCCAGGCCACATGCCGCAGGCCGGCATAACGCTCACAGCCCCCCATGAGGTAACGACCCTCCTTCCGGGCGAGGAACTGAGGTGGAAGGAGCCGGGGCCGGCCGGATCAGGGCCAAGACCCCAGGGGCTGGGAAGCAGGGCCACGGCGCCTGGAAACGGGGCGCCCCGGTCCCGCTGGCACCGACGTGGGCCCCCGCGAACCGCGCTCGACGCCCGCTCCGCCTGGGCGCAGTGCCCCGAAGGCCTCGGCCACGGCCCGGCCCGGGACTCGGGCCCCGGGCACCGGCCGACGCTGCTGCACCACGTCGGAGGGTTGCGTGTGGAAGCGAGTCATCGACCGCCGGCTGGCACGGGCGTCGTGGCGCGGTCACGCGGGCGGGACTGACACGGCTCGTCGGCACTGCGGCGCCTCCGAGCGAACGGGAACAGTCGCTTCTGGCAAGGGCTGCGGGGGCGGGGGCCGCCCTTCACAACCGGTTTCCGTTCAAACCCCCGCCCCAGACACTCCGCAGGTGGCCGTGCGCCGGGCGTGGGAGCCGCGGCCTCGCAGAGCTCGCGATGGCCGCGCCGCGAGGTCCCGAGGACCCATCGCTGCAGAGGGGACCCGGGGCTTTGGGATTCCAAAGACCGCTTTCCATTCGATCATTTTCCACTGAGTTTAAAAGAGGTCGTGATGTGCGCGCCCATGAAGCCATTTCAAAGCCACGGGATTGGAGGACACGTGCCTGCGGGATGCCGGTGATAGAGTTCCAGACGCCGTAGGACAGCAGAGGGGGCCGGCAGCAAGCCGCTCAGCGCAGCGGTGGCCCGTGCGGCCGAGCTTTAATCCTGAAATTGCTGTGGCTTTGCCACCTGTTCGTCCGCGAACAAAAATATTCATGTTTGCTTTTCATCGCCAAGTTGATATTTTGTTCTTCGTTCTGTTTCTTTCCATGCCCTGGGCTCGACTAAAAATACCTTATTTGGGAACAGAAAGGTTAATTCATTTCAAGCATGAGTTATGAAACGCGATTGCTCCTAGTAGTAGCAAAATTAAGCTGAAGCAGGTGTGGCATCAGCGGCCGCAGAGAGTGTTCGACTTCGCGGCGTGTGACATAGAGATGCCGGCTGTCCCTGGATGTCGGTGACAGCAGACACCGAGGGGCAGTTTACCTGCCACAACAGGCTCCTGCGGCGGGGGTGGGTCCAGGGTGACGCCACGTTGTCATGGAGGCGGGGCAACGGGTGACCAAAAGCCAGAGGGTGTCACCCAGAGCCATCTCAGCACTTGCGCGTGACACACAGAGTGACAGTCTCAAGGAGGGACCACGCGCGAGTGGACAGAGACTCTGAGCTGTGACCGCGCTGGGTGGGGGTGTCTTCCTCAGGAAGTGGCCGGTGGGCTGACAGCCGGGTCACCAGGAAGGACGCGGGGGCGAAGGGAGCGAGCGGGGGGAGGGGCGTCTCCTCCCTACGCCGAGCGCACGTGGAGGGGCAGCTGCGGTGCGCAGCTGGGCGAGGCCAGGCCATCCACGTCCCTTACTATCCCGTAACTCAGGCTGCAACGCGAACCACGCGTAACCGATAACGACGTCACAGATATCGGCTCAGGGTTGAGGGCGGGGGGAGGTGACTTCGAGACTCCTCGGTCAGAAAAGAATTCTTAGATGCAGCTGGAAATGAGAAAGGTTTGGGAGGATAGAGGTTCCAGCCTAAAATATGCCAAATGTCTCTAAAACATTCTCCACCACGATAGAAAACAGCGTTGCTGCCACCGTTGAGAATTTTAATTTTTAAATGATTAATGAAACGATTGCTTTGCGATGTGGCGCGACCAGGATGCTCAGGGGTGAGTTATAAAAACAAAAGAAGAGAACGATCCTCCAGGAGCAGCAGCTGACCCGTCGGCCTGCGTTGGCGCTGCCTCCTGCTACCCAGGAAAGGGCCTGGTTTGGGGGCGGCCCGGTGTTGGCATGGGTTCCTTCGCGGCTCTGATGCTTCCTCGCTGATGCTAGACTTTGTCAGCTTCGTCTCAGCAACGGAATCATCTGCTTGTTCTCGAGAGGCGCCCCCTGCACAGGGGCGCGCTCTCAAGGCTATTGATTTCTCAAAATGCTATTTTCCTCCCCGATCAGGCCGATAAGCAGTGACAATAAAATCGGCGGGATTAAAATATTCCTCGCCCAATTTTGCTCAGGCTTTATTCTTATCAGCACAAACGTAATATCTAGCACAGAGGGAAAAGTTTGTAAAATTAAGACATGTTCTCAGTCTTGACGGTCACGTCTCCTGTGGTAGAAAGGGATTCTTGTCTTTAATTTTTTAAATGCAAATTCTTCTCTAGGAAAAAACATTCTTGGCACAATAAATTTGATTTTCAGTGAGCACCTTCTCAGAGAGCGGTAACTCCTTGTTTTACGCCCTTTAGAGAGACATCGTTTACACGTTGCACCAGAAACGTGCCTGGCATTTTCTGAGAGCCAGAAGCGGCCGTGAGGCTTGGGGCTCAGCCTTTTTGCGGGGGGCCCTTGAAGACGTAACTTCCTGGGAGGTGTCACAGCCCACTGGTGCTCAGGCGAGCAGGCTGAGGGAGGGGTCAGGCAGTATTTTGTGGGGGGACACCGCAGAGCCCCTCACAGTGTCCCGTGCAGCCATCTGTGAATCTCTTCCTCCAGGACCTGCCCCCGGTTGTGCTCCCTGAATGCCGGGGGAGATGACGGTCCCCCAGCCGGGCGGACAGCAGAGACCCTGCCGAGGAAGTGACATGCCACAGCCAAACTTGAATCAGGTCTCCCTAATCTTCGCAAAACCCTTTTTATTCACACTGAGATGATACACTTTGTTCTCTTAGAAGCAACGCAAAACCAGTCAAATATGAGATCGGTTTAGGCCGAGTTTGGGGGGCTGTTTTTTAAATCAGTTTTTAGAATTTGCGATTCTAAACACTGTGTCCGGCATGTGTAAAGCAAACTTCTGATGGTTTCAACTCTGCGTTTATTAACTTAGAGGACTGATGTGCGAATGTTTCTTTAACATCACTCGACTCGAGAAGGGTTGGAAAAGCACGACCCCGAGAGAAGGCAGTTTGGGAAAGAGTCCGAGGTGCGTCTCAGAATGCCAGCTGGACGTGTCCTCTGCTCCTCCTCGACGTTTTGATGGAATGGATAATGCCACCAGTGCACGCCCACCCCGCAGGCAGCACCCCGGCTCACCTGGGCGACGCCCCCGCCACCTCTCCTGTTAGCGGGGTCCTCGAGGGCCCCCACGTCCAAGGCATTCCCTGGGTGCTCAGATTTGGGGCTGGTTTTACTCTTTTCTCCAAGCTCCCTCTTGAGGGTCATGTCCCATGGTGGCCTGTCTGCTCCTCTGTCCAGAGCCTCCCTCGCTGGGTCCCCCGTGGACATGGAGGCGGGTCCCTCGCCGGGGAGAAGGCCATGCTGCCCAGGAGTCGCCAGCCCGGGGTCCGCATGGGGCTGCCGTTTCAGGACCAAGGCACGGCCTGTCCCTCTGACCCAGTGTGTGGCCCTGGAGGCCGGGCTTTGGGGAGGAACTCGGGTTTGGATGGGTGACAGGGGCAGAGCCCGCGGTGGGGTCAGACCCCAGAAGGGAAGGAGGAGCCACCAGACCCCCGGTCTCTGCTGTGTAAGGCACAGCGAGAAGGTGTCCGTCTCTGCCAGGAACCAAATCTAAAGCCACCGGGCTCAGACGTCTCGTCCCCCAGGTGAGGCATGACATCTGTGGCCCGGGCCCCCATCGGTGGCGCCTCGTTCCCGTGGCCAGAGCCGGCAGACACGAGGACAGCTCGGCCACCCCGCTGTGCCTGTCTCGGCGCCTGGAGCCGCAGCTCTCCTGGTTTCAGGGCCCTGGACCGCGGCAAGAGAAACGTTTCTGAGATGGCTATGGTTTGGTGAGGACACCTGTTCGTGAGTGAGGCCCCGCGCTGGGGGCCGGAGGGCGTGGTCACAGCGTCCGCACCGCGCCTGCCACGGGGAAGAGCTGCGGGTCGGCGGGGCCGTCACGCAGGGGCCGTCACTCCGCGCGCAGGTCCCTGCAGGCGGTAAGTGCTCGCTTCGCACTTAGGACATCATCCGCTTACTAGTGCCACGGGTCAAATGGCCACAGCGACGTGCTATTCCCGGGTGGTACCTCGGGGAGGCTGGCTGCACACGCGTCTGAATTTCAAACCACAGCAAATGACCCGCTTCACGCTGCCGTCCGGTTTAAACACACACATGAGCAGACCAAACCCAAAACGTCACGAAATGACACCCACCCCGGCCGCCTGTCACACACACTGGACTTTCTATTCTGCTTTAATCTAATAAAATTCTGCCAGCAATCCAAAAAAATTATTTTAGGACCTTTTAAAAAGAGGACTCACAACTTGAAAATCCCAGGCTCATGGCTTGCATATCAAAGGTAATTTTTTTTTTTTTTTTTTTTTTTTTTTTTTCCTTTTAAGAAACAGTTAAAGAGGAATGTTGAAGAAAGAAACTTTTCAGAAGGTTGTCTGGCTAAAATGCCCCCACCAAACAGCTGGGAGATTAGGCCAAGTGCCAAGCTGGCCTCCAAGTTAATTTCATTTTTATTGAGATATACTTCGCGTACCATAAAACTCACCATTTTAAGGTCTACAATCCCGTGGACGTTAGTATATTCATAAAGTTGTGCAGCTATTATAACTTTCTAATTCCAGAGCAATTTTATCACCTGGAAGAAGCTCTACCCATTTAATTTACAGCTAAATTGTTTAGAGCCCCTAAAATTTACGTGACCACAGTATTTATTGAGAAGTTTTGACGATGTTCCGTAGTTCCCGAAATCGCTAAACTGAAGAGAAAAATGTGGACCATAAAGTCCTTTAAAACGGATCAAACGCTGACCGAGGTTTACGGTATAAACGTCTGACATTGTTGAAGAAAAGCCAACAGTTTTTCTCCTCTGTCCATGTCCACGGGCTGGCCGGCCAGCTTGGGGAAGCGCTAGGCTGCTGCTGTGATGTCTCTGAGGGGCGGGGGGTGGGGATTCAACCGTGGCCAGCAACAGCCTCCCGGCAAACGGTAAGTGTGTGAAAATGTCATTGAGGCAGGAAGCGAGGAGCCCTGACCAGCAACAGTTACAGATTCTCCGTCCCCTACGGCTGGGAGATGGTGTCGTTTTTGCCTTTATTCCCTGAGCTGCCGAGAGAATTAATTTAATTCAAGTTTTGTGTCCTAATTTCCAGGCAGGCCACCCCCCGGGCATGGATCCCAGGCTGGCCCTAACGAACAGCGACAAAACTCTGACAGTCTGAAGCTTAAAACACGCAGGCGCCAGCGTTCAAAAGAGCGGGACATCGACTTTCAGAACAGAACAGCTGTGTCCACGGCTTCCGATCTCCACCGGCGACCTTCCCGCGAAGGGGGCGCCACGGGCGACCGGCAGCGAGGCCGCGGCCCGAGTCACCGCAGCTCCACGGCGCGGCGACCTGCCCGGGCCGGGTCGGAGCTGCAGTGAGAGGCACCAGGCCGCCCTCTCCCTCGGGGCGCAGGCGGGGAGCCTTTCTCCTCCCCGGGGGCCGCCGCAGGCCCAGCTGCTTGCTGTCTGAGCATCTTCGCGATGTCGCATCCACCGCCTGCGGCCTCGCGTGCTCGGGCGGGGATGCTCCGTCCCGTCTTGGGCTGGGGACGAGCGTGCGGAGGCTAGTGCCAGTCCGGCAGAGCCAGCGGGGGCCGCTCCTGGTCCTCGGCCTCCTCCGGGCACTTACTGGCAAAGCCAGTGTCCCCTGACCTAGAAGGAGCCAACACACGTTCCGGGAACGGCGCTGGGAGCTGGGTCCGGCCACGGCGCAGAGTCTAACCGCGAAAGTCCAATCGTCCTGCGCTTCCCCGACTGGCCGCGGCCCGGCGTCCCAACTCACGGGACTTTTTCTCACAGATGCGCAGCTTTCTTCTGTGGCAGGAGTCCTCACACGGGGCCGGAGAAGCGCTGTCTGCAGAAACAGTGTTTGCGACCACGTGGCACGCGGGGCCAACCGCGCTTCTCTCCCGGGGGTGGGGGCGGGTAGGGGCGCGAGCCGGCGCCCGCGTGCGCGAGTCTGCTCAGAGCGCTCCAGCGAGCGGATCCATGCTGTCAGGGTCGCCTGCAGCGACCCCCTGAACCCCTATGTCCACGGCCCCCTTGGGTCAACGCATCTCCGGCCTGGCCCACCTCGTCTGTCCATTTTCTTAAACGGAGCAGTATTATGTTCAAAAATTGCAAATACACTTTTCCTATCGGGAAAATTGAGTCGACATTTGTCCTGACACTGAAATGTCCCAGCGATGGACTAGTGGTTACCAGAGGGGAGGTGGCAGGGGAGGGGGGAGGTAGACGGGGTAAAAGGGGCCAGGTATGTGGTGACAGAAATAAATCTAACACAATGCAATGTGTATGCGCCTGACTGTTGAATTGTATACTGATACACACTGGATTTTGTTAACCAACGTCACCATAATAATAAAAAAAAAATTTAAAGAAAGAAGAAAATAAGAAAAAAAAAAAAAAAAAAAGAACGTCCTAAAAGGAAGGTGGGGCCGAGAGCTAGAAAGAGCATCTGGCCGCGGGGAGTGACCGCGGAGTCCAGGGAGGTCGAGTGGCCTCTGCCCTGTGGTGCCGGCCACACCCAGCCTGCCCCTCGGTTTCCGCTGGGATCAGGTGTCCCCACCTGCCACCCTGCTGGGGTCTGGCAGTGCGGGGCCCTAAGGGACCTGGGGAAACGGCTGGGAAGCCCTGTGACAGGCCGACGGCAGTGACTTCTCTAGAGCTGCGTAGCTCTGGGCTCCTCTACGTACGGGTTTTATGCCGGTGCCGAAGAGCCAGCAATCCTGCGATTGTTTTAGGACTCGACTGGCTGGTTTTCTCCCATTCCGTCCCTAGGTTGTGAGCAACAGGAGAACAAGGTCTGAACTGGCTTTATCTCCATCCGCTCACAGTCTCAGTTTCGAAAGTTTAATGAAAATGGTATTGAAGCCAATGACTATATATCTATAGCCGTATCTACATCGATACCTGTGGCTATCCCAATATTTACCTCTGTACCTATTTATGTCGATATAGCTATATCTATAAGTGTGTCTACCAACATCAATACCAAATCAGTATGTACGTCAAATCAGTATCTGTGCTTGTATCTACAAGTGTGTATCTACCTGTATCAATACCTATATCAATGTTATATCTCTATCGATATCTACATATATACTGATCAGTACTACCATATCTATTTATGTCAATATGTGAGCATCATACTGTACTTGTATCTACATCAGTATTTTTATCTATGTCCATGCGACATATACCTTTACCTTTGTGTACTACACCTGAACCTAAACCCTCACTTGCACCTGCACCCACATCTACACCTGCACCCACATCTACACCTGCACCTGCACCCACATCTACAGCTGCACCGGCACCTGACTCTACATATTTGGTAGCTTTGCAAACTTCATGTTCACAAAAGTCATGGCCAAGAAAAGGAATACTAATTTCTCTCTAACAACTGGCCCTTTAAGAGTATTTTTCCCCCTTCTTGAATCCTTTAAAGGCATGAGCTATCTGGGGCCAGAAAATCACAGCCCAGTACCCCCCCCACCCCCCAGTGACTGTGGCATCGAAGTCCACACTGCGCTCAGGGAGGATCTTAGCATCAGCATCACTGGTGCTCACCATGGAGGCACCGACCCGTCCTGTGTCCCCCGCCGGGCCATGCGTCCACCGGGACCCGTGTCCGCCACCCGCGCGCCTGCCTCTCTGCCGCAGGGCTGCACGGTCTCTGCCAGGTCGGATGGCTGGGGCTCGGGGGCTGCAGACCACACCTGCCGGGACCCGCGGGCTCAGCAGCCAGGCGTGCGGAACTCGGCAGACATGGAGAGTTTTAGTGTTTGCAGGTGTTTTGTGGGCGAAAGGACTCACACCTGTCTCCCTGAACACACCCAGGGGGCTTTCCCCCATCTCCCCTCCCCTTCACGGAGCCAGGATCCATCCTCAAGCCCCTCATGACCAGACACTGGGCCCCGGGTGCCCACTTGAGTGGCAGTGTTTAGCACTGGTGTTTCCTAGGAAGGAGGTGCTAGGCGCCATGTTCATCCCTTGGGCCATCGAACCAGGGTCCTTCTACCTTCGTCAGGCACGGAAGCCTCTTAAATTGAATAATTGTCATTTTCCTGCTCTCAGTGAGGTCGGAAAACACTAAAATCTCATTTAAACTTTCCATTCTAGTTCTCAAGCAAATTTACAGCAGAGGTCAATCCTTACGCAAGACTGCTGGAGAGAGTTCTTCATCAGAACAGAGGCATTTTTCTCCATCCCTGGACCGACTTCCTTCCATCAATTTTTCTCGTCATCTCTCCCATCTTACTATGACCTTCATGGAATAAAAGAAGTAGAGCTCTGACTCTTTTTTTTTTTTTCCTCTGCAAACGGCGCCTCCCTGTGTGTGATGTGGTTAATATTGATTATAAATCGCAGTCAACTCAGCAAGCCTGGCTCGTCCCCTTCGTCCCTCCCCCCACTCCGGAGACCCATTCCTGCTTTCGCCTGCCCTGAGATGCTAGTTTGGATATTTCTTTTAAAACGTAGCCACCGCTTCTAATTGCATTTACTTACAGTCCACACCACCGCGATGACTCCGTGTCGTGACAGCACTCCAAGCAGAATCAGATGAGCCACTGACAGAGGTTCGGTGATCTAATTTACCAGCAACGGAGATAATTCTGTGCGTGGGCTCTGGGCCCCCTTGGGTTACTGACTCAGAGGTAAAATGAAGGAGAGGCAAAGCTGAGGGTCACCTGCTCATTTCTGGTCTGTATTCCCTTGCATATCCAGTTTTATGAAATAGGCAATTTTGACCTAAGATGTAACATTCCTTAATGAGTTTGTGTAGATTTGCAGAAGAGAGGAACAAATGAGAATATTGACAATTAGTCACCTTGTTTTCTTGCATAAGCTTTTCCGGCAATGCTAAATTCCACTTTGGTCACTTGGGTTTTTAATGTCACTTTAAAAACCCTGGTCACCATTAGCTCTTTTGAGGCTGATTGGATAGTAGGGACATTATTCCTGAGGCTACAGACACAGGGTCTTCCCCATCTAGCTGACTTTAGATAAAAATAAGATGGAATCATAAGCAATGAAATTTTATCTATTCAACATTCTTCACTCTCAGCTGGAGTTAATAATGCTTGATTTTACTCTTTCTCACCTAAATAGCATGAAATATATGAAATTGAAATTAACACATCTCCAAGATGATTAGGCCACAAATAGATTTTATTGAATTTGCTTGTGCAGTGAGTCGTTCTTTCTTAATCAGATGGTGAACGTGGCTCTAGACTTCCTGTTATTTAATTATGGTAATAGAGGGGAGTGAATTTTTTTTCAGTAATAAAAAAACACCAGAAAAAAAAAGTATAGGAAGGCAATGTGAAGTCAGAATTAAAAAGGCAATGACTGCGACATCAATGGTGAGAATAAAGACAAGTCCTTATTGATTACTGGGCGCTCATTTCTTTGCCAAGCGCCCCTGACGCAGAGGGGTCCGGGCCGGAAGCTCCTGCGACGCTGAGCAAGACAGGCCGAGCTTGGCTCCTGAACTGAGGGGTGTTTACACACCGCCTGGGACAGCGAGCCCTGCGGCATGAGGGGGTCCCCAGGAGGAGGAAACTGGAGGCACAGGAGAGACGTCTGTGGGGAGGGTGGAGGGATTGCGAGGTGCAGGTGGGCTCGGGTGGGACTGTGGGCAAACACTGACGAGCACGCTGGGCAGGCTGGACAGTCACCGCGGCCTCCCGGGGTGGAGCAGGACGTCGGGCTGGCACCGCGGCCTGGCGTGAGCTCGCGGGGTGCCGATGCGCGGGGGCAGGGCCGGGTAAGGGCTCTTCAGGCTGTGACTCTGGGATTGAAGAAGTGAGAAGGGCCGGGGGGTATGGGGTGAAGGTCAGCGCAGAGGGGGCGTGGCGTGTGGACTGGACAGCGAGGGACGGGAGTGGCCGGAGGGCTGGGAGGGCCGGGAGGGCGCGCGGCCGCGTTTGTGGTCAGCACCCTGCGGGGACGGTGCTGGGCCGCGACCTGGCGGCCGGGCCGGTGTCACCTGTGACGCAGAGCGGGGTGCCGAGTCCCGAAGGCGGGTTCTGGGGCGTGGACACGGCGCAGGCCCACGTGACCACAGACCACGGCAATCTCGGGGAGAAGTGGCCTCCTTTCCTAAGAGCCGAGACACACTGTCCTGGGGGTCAGCGGGGTGCAGCGGCGCCCGCCTCTCCGGACCGGCTCGGTTCCGAAGCCCTGATGCGGCCAGCCGTGAGGAAGGGCCGCGGGCTGGGATGCGATTTTGACACTTTGGGTGAAATGGTGCAGATCACGGTATTTGGGGCAGGGCGGTTGCGTTGGGGCATCCGGCAGGTCCCACGAGCTGCTTTCGCAGCGGAGCTAGCTGGGGTTCAGGGTGCTCCCTGGGGCTGGGTGGATGCCCCACCCCCTACCCGGCTGGCGCAGGAGCGGGCTCCGCCCATGAACGGAGTGACAGGTCCCGAGGGGGGTTCTGAGCAAGGCCCGTGTGGTGCGGCCTTCGGGCTGGACGCTCCTGAGCTGGCTGTGGCCACCCCCAGACTTCAGAGAAGGTTCCGGCAACCCAGGCAGAGAGCGGCTCCCCTGAACCCCCAGGCGTGGCCATCTCCTTCCTCTAGAACGAACACGTGTGGGCGAGGGACAGTGGGTAAGAGCCAGTGCCCCGGGCCCTGGGCACAGAGCCCTTGGCTGGACAAATGCTGGGGCCATAGGCCTTTGCTGCTGGCTAAACACGCCCTGTGCGCCCGGGTCCGCAAAGCTCAGGGCCTCTGCTGGGTCCGGATGAAAACGGCCCGCCTGCTGCTTGTCACTTACTTTTTGCAAGGAAAGGAATGAAAGGTGAGGCCTCTGCTGAGCTGTGCAGAGAGACGAGGTGGGAACGCGGTGACCTTGAGGGTGGAACTCTGCACCGTCTGAAGAGAAGGTAAAAATCATTTAGCTGGAAAAGAGTCAGAAGGACAGACAGGAAGCTGAAAAACCCGGGTAAGCAAATGTTTACCACCCGAATGCCGGTTCTCCATTAAGGGTACATAGACGGGAGGTTAAAGGCATTTTTAATTTTGCTGCTTCAGGTTGAAAATCGGCAGCAGAAGAACACTGTCATCTCGTTAGAGGCAAAATGAAGTTCCGTGTGGCTGGGCTATTTCGAACTGCAAGGCTGAGATGTTATCGAGATGGAGTTTATCTGCTGCTAACCAGAAGGACTGTCTGTTGTCACACACCGCCGAGGATCAGAGTGTCTGATCGCTGACCCCTTAATGGCTCAACGAAGATCTCACACGTTACATTTTAATAACTATATTAACATTATGAAGATGAAAACGCTGATGACTAAAATAGAGGGGAATGCGCGCATTGTTTAACACCCTTTCTGTGAATTATGGCCGTCAACAGCACGTCCGGCCTCTTTAAAATCCAGTCGGTGGTGTTGTCTGGATGGGTCCCAGCACCTTAGGTGCACTGATGTGCACCTTGGAAAACTCACAACTCTAAACCGGTGGAGGTGTTTGGTACCTGTTGTGTCGCGTACCTGTACTATACCTGTGAGGCGGGTGAGCCTTCGTTCCCGATGTGGGGAACACGTCCCACGGATGTTTCTTGAGGTTTGGCAGAATTTTTCAGTAAACGTCAGAGCATCGTCACGCTAGACGTAAACGGCTCCAGGAAAGACACGTGTCCCCGTTCAGTCACACGGGAGCACCCCGTTTTTTCTTCCCGCTACGGCTGGGGCGTCTGTCACACATAGACAGTTACATTTACATGAAGAGTGAAGGTTTTCCTACTGCGTGAAGTGGGAAGTTGGCGTGATTGGTGTTTTTTAAATGGCGCGTTGTTTGAGAAGCAAGTGAATCAGTGGTGATTTCATTTGGGTTCTGAAGAGCTGTGAACGAGCTGGGTGAGTGCACATGATTTAGCAACGATGAAAGGAGATTCTGTACAAGGAAAAGATGGTATTTGTAGTTATGTATTTTAACTTGTGTGGCTATGAAAACATTTGCTTGCCCTGAGTTACTAAGGGAGCATTGCTTCGGCTGGTTTTCTTTCTTTTTTTCCCCCAAAGGGAATACTTAAAACATAAAGTGTAGCTGGGAAAGAATATCTACACTCAAATCTTAGAGACCAGGTATCATTCATTATAAGAAAATATCCCAATAGAAAAAATGTAGAAAATAATATAAAATATGTTATTTACATATATATAATTGTACACACCTTCTTATTATATGTAATAAAGAATAATTTCTCATAAAGTAGTTGTGTTATTCATGTTTTATCGTCTTTCCGAATGTGGCGTCCAAGGGGGGTTTCTCGTTACATTTTCTCAGTGATGAAATTTGCACTGACTATTTTAACATAAAAGTTTATGATTAGGACAGACATTCAATGCATGAAAAAATGTGAACTGTGGAAATAATTGAGAGTCCACCCACACGCCTCTGGGAGGTGGTGTCTTTGGGGTCCAGGACCCGCCCCCCCCACCCCCCTGCTCATCAGGAGCTGGCCCAAGTCACCCCTGAAACCTCAGCGCAAGAGGTCGACTCAGATGGACGAGACAGATACGCAAATGCTAAGAGGAGCTGTCACGTCAGACCCGTTCCTGCCGCTTCTCACGTCCTCTTGATGCGTGTTCTCTGGAACGAGGCACAGGTCCTCACGAGTCCCCGGGAGCTGCACGCCCGTCGGCAGTGGCCTCGTTCTTGCTGACGTCCATATCCACGGTCACGACCCTCTGGCTTCTTTGCCCTCATCTCCCTGCCTCCGGGAGCCCGGTTCCCCGACGCCCTGAGCAGGCCCGAGAAGGCTCCGCCCGCCGTCACCTCCTCTCTCCCAGGAGACCCTTAAGCGGCCATGCTCCTAAAAGGGCTGCGACCCACGCCGGCCTTCGCTCTGCTGAGAATCAGACCCCGGCTGGCTGCTGTCCCCGCCCCCCGCCCCGCCCCATCCATGCGGGTCCCCCCAGAAGGTTTTCCCGAGCAGCTGGTGGGGTTCACCGTGGTCTCGCATTACTTCTGTTCACAGCCCTCACGGCGAAGCGTGCCGCCTCTCCTCCTCACACGTGTGCCCCTGCCACTCCCCAGAGTTTCGCTGTGGGCGAGGTCCCAGGGGGCAGCACCTCGTCCCTGGTCACCGCCCTATCCCGTCCCCACGACTGCGCCCAGCTCGGGGCTCGCTGGTTCCGTAAAGAGCCCACACGAGGCCGGCACATAACGGGTGTCAACTATGTTTGTCCGTTTTCTTATTTTTTGTTTACCGAAACGCTGTCTGTGCAGAAAAGAATTTGTTTTGGTAACATCAGGAAAAAAAACACATACACACACACACATTTCCTACAGAAAAACCCAACCCGTGATTTACAGTGTCGCTTTACTTCTGGAAGCTGCAGGGTCGTCATCAGCCTTTGACTGTAGCGACTCGGACCCCTGAGCCGTGTGCCGGGCGGGCGATGGCGGCTAATACTCCACCCACTCGCCGCCGTTTTTCAAAGGGGAAATTCCGCATAAAAGTAGAAATTTCCATTTTTTCCCTTTTTTATACATCATTTAAAGTTAACTACATAAAAGGTAATTAAGCCGGATCCCTACGGATGCAAATAATTACATGAGAACAGAAGCCAGATACTGTCACGAAGCCGCGACGGACCGAGTGTTTGTGTCCCGCCAGAGCTGTGTGCGGAAACCTCGGTCCCCAGCGTGACGACCCAGCAGGTGGGGCGCGTCCCGCGCCCTTGCGGGACGAGATGCGAGCGCCATTCCTCGCTCTGCTCTCGCTCTGCGGGGACGTGCGCGCAGGCGGCCGGCCGCAGACGGGAGGCGGGTGGCGCTGCTGTGACTTTGAGCCTCCAGGACTGTGAGGAACACACGTTCTGTCATGGGGGTCCCCTCTCTGGTCACTCGTTTCGGTGGCCCAGCAGCCTAAGCCGAGAGGGCACGCTCCCCCGAAGCCGGGAGGGGCCGGGCTTCCCCGAGGTCTTCCCAGGCTTGATGAACGACCCTCGTTAAAGGTGAAGGGAAATTCACTCTCGTGGACTTTTCCAGGAAACAATACAATTTCTTATCTGAATGTTTCCCCTTACCTCTTGGCGGGCGAGGGCAGCTAATGGCGTCGTTCGTTGCTACGGATTCAGACGCTTGAGCATGTCCCAGAAATGGCGTGTAGCCGTGCGCAGCGTGCCCGGCCCAGGCCTGCTGCCCCAGCGCTGTGACATCGCGTTCGGCGCTGCACGCTCAGTCGAACCTGGGTCTCTGTGGGCTTTCCAGATGTCACGTGCTCACAGCCGCCCCAGGACCCAGCCCTTCCACGTCCCTCTCCCTCGGCCCTGGCATCCGGCCCGTGGTGGGGACGGCTGGCTCGGCCACCCGACGCTACGGACGAGCCGCCTGGCCCCGCCCCGCCTCGCCAGATCCCAGCGCCAGCTCATTCTCCTGCTGCGACCTCGTCCTGGGAGCAGAAAGGAGTTTCACGCCTCATCAATACGAAACGTAGGAGACGTTGCCCCAGGACACTTGCACCCTCCAATTCTCACTTCACTTTTAATGAAGGGAAGAACCCTGCGTGGCTGACCAGGCCCAGGGGGCTCTGGCCACAGCCCCCGGCTGCCCGGGCCTCAGCTTCCCCATCTCAGTTTCCACTGCTCCCTGATTGTTAGCAGGGCTGTCTGGTCAGTTTCTTCGACTCCCCTTGGCTTCGAGGCCTCTGCCATGCCTTTCCTTCTGTCCGGGGGAGTCTGCCTCCCGCCCCTCCACGTCTGAGTGCCCACGCCACGTCCTCCACCCACCCCGGGGCCAGCTTGGCCCAGCGCCTGGCGCTGTCTCAACATGACAAGCCCTTCGTACGACGTTTTCAGGACGCGCCATGGCCTCCCTCAGAGAGCTCACCTGCTCGATGCTCCAGCGGCTCGTGGGTTCGGGCATGACGTCTGCCTCCGCGGGCCTGGGAGGGCATGCACTCACTCCTGCGTGTAGCAGAGGGCGTCGGTGGGTGGAGGTGTGGACAGAGGAAACGTGGGAGGATCTAGAATATTCAGAGAAAAACATCTGTTAGGTCATCTAAAGGAAATCACGCTTAACCCCTGGAAAGCGAGAGAAAACACACCTTTCCTCAGTTGCTCCAGATGCCCTAAGTTCTTTCTTACTTGTCTCTTATTTGACGTTTGTGCCACCTGAAACCATTGCTTTGCAGAAGCTGACCAAGAACCTTCCAGGAACGGTGCAAGACAACCCACGGGCACAGTTACTCAGAAGACGCAATTTCTCCTCCGTAAATCAGTCTCCGCAGGTGCCGACTTGGGCATCTAACAGGAGCGTGCAGGACCTCCGGTCCGCTCGCTGACACCGGGAGGCACGTGTTTCGTGCAGGAAGTCCCAGGCCTTGCGAGCCGTGACGCCACGGGCTGCCCTCACCTCCGCCAGGACCCATCACGGCCACGTTATCACGCCGGCGGTTCCGATCCTTATCACCTCCTTAGTCTGGCCATGTTTCCGTCTCTGACTCAGACGAATGTTTTTTCCCCTCGGATGAGAGTAAAGGGCTTCCTCAGGCATCCTTACCTCTCATACTGAACTGCGAATTTGTCGTGGTGGATGAGATTAATCAGAACGGCCTCAGAAGAAAAATCTCCATGCTTCTCGAACTCAAATAGCTCCTGCCAATTTTCTTCTAGGGACTCCAGTTTCTGCAGCCTGTTCTCACACGCTGTTTTCATATATCTCATGCAGCTGAAGATGTATTTATCCCAACCCTTGGTGGCTTGAATTTAAACTACTGTTTAAATTATACCTAAGCAGAAAAGGCAAGGATTAGAAAACACCATGAGAACTGAAAGCAGGCAAGGGTTATTTGTTTCCAAGAGAGCAAACCATGTACAGTCCATTCGCCTCCTTCAAACCGTTTAGAATCACATATTTGGGGCATTTAATAAAAGCTGATCTGAATAATGGCATCATTACGAACCTAAAATACTACTCTCGAAAGAGTTCACCAGAATTTTACACAAATGAATGAATATGTGGTAACATTGCATGATTCCTTTTATCCTCACCCACAGCCTTTATCAAGAAAAGGAAATAATAAGAACTAACCCGCAGGACGATATATGCAAAATAACTTTAAGGATGTTGCTTATTAACTAAAAAAGATATTTCTCACATGCTTTGTCCAAACCTATAGAAAAGCGTATCTTACTTGAAAGTGTTTGTTTAAGATAAAAATAATCTTTTTTGCTATTCGAAAATAGCAGATATTTATTAGAAAAATAATAGAAGTGCACATTAAAGTTACATGAAATCAACTACAATCCTATCTGTATTTGTCCTGTCAAAAATGAGATTATAATCTGTTTTATAGTTTTTCACTGGACAGATGAATGTTTACCTAAGCTTAAGTTTTTTTTTTTTAAATGGCCTTAAGATCTCCATCCTATACTTTAATAAGTAATTAGCTTATCTCCTTTTCCTTTTTGAATATAAAAATGGCAAGGTGAACATCTTTGTAGTTTTAGCTTTGACTACATGCTTAACTATCTCCAAAGGAAAACTCCTGAAAATGGAAATGTTTGGACAACAGTATTTGTATTTTTTTTTAATGAAATCTGACGTGCACAGCTAGATTGTCCTCCAGCAAGAGCCCTAGTTTATATGTCTAGCCACAGGGAATGAGGGTTCTCCATTTTGCTCAATCTTCTCACCGATGGAGAGTGTACACATGCTCTGACAGTTTGATGGGAGAAAAATTAAAAAGAAATGTCATTTTAGTTAAAATGTCGGTATTTTCCTTTCATGAGATAGTTGGCTTTTGGAAGTCATATATTTGTTGTCTGTTTACGACACTTACCTTTTTTTTTCTTTTCTGTATTGTGGGTGTTGACCAAAAGTAAGAGCAGTTTTAAGTTGCAGTGATGAGCACGTTACTTTTGTCCAAACATTTCCATTTTCAGGAGTTTTCCTCGCCGGGGTGGGCTGGTCCCAGGTGTCTGCGGGAAGGCCTCCGGCACACACAGAGATCATCAGCAAATGGGTCACAGGAAATTTCCAAAATTATTTCATTTAGTATCAGGCACCGTTTCAACCAGCGAAGATATCTCTTTGCAAGCGCGAGACCAGGCTAGAATTTCGCAGGTCTGGTTTTCTGCCTCCCTGCTATTTTTTCTCCCATCGGCTCCTCGCATGCTCCCCTTCGGTCCTGCGGCAAACGTGTTTGGGAACAAAGTCTGTGTGCTGAGGCAGCTGCTTCGTACCCTCATCTTAGAACACAGCGATCGGGCCATGTGAACTTGGAAGTCTGCCACGATTTTCTGGCGAGTTTGTGGCCAGGCGGCTACTTGAGTAGCCAGGACCTAGATGAGGAGGGGGCGTGCGGGAGGTGGGGGGACAGGGGTGGCTCCTGTCCCGACGACAAGCAAACGCACCGGGGTGACTGGGAGCCACCGGAACAGAAGCCCCGGGCAGCAGCCGCTGTTCCCTCGGTTTTCCAAGCGAACACGTGAGGACAAAGAGGGGACGTGGCGGCCTCCGTAGTGAGCGGGGCCTCTGGGGACCTGCGGTCTCAGCGCGGGCCACAGAGAGCTGGGCCCAAACTTCCTTCACGTTCCCGCCTTTGCCGCAACTCCCAGCTCATGTTTATTTTTAAATGATATTTAAAAGTCCAAGAATCCTCCAAGCAGTGTATTTTTTTTTTTCTGAATTCACTCTACATAGACATAAACCTGATTAGATATAAACTTGATTTCTATGTTCTACCAGAGAAAACCGATGACATTTTTTCCTTATCTCTTAACTCATGAGTTTTTAGTTTCAATTGAATTTTGTATTTCTCTTTTCAAACCAAAGTAGCTGTGCAATCGCCATGCTTTACACCAATCAATAAGAGCGGTTCCATTGTGTAACCTCACGAAACGTTAACGGTAATTACTCCGACAGTATCGAACGCGAACTCAGCGTTAAAAATGATTCTTTAATTTTTTCCATATTAAAATAAATTTACATCGTGGACAATCCGCACCAAAGATATTTTAGCAAACTCTGAATGTCCATTAAAAAAAGGTCACAGGCAGAAATATGCAACAATTACGCGTCTGGGAAAACAGACAATCTGTGTTTAAAAACACGCGAATAGATTTGACAAATGCTTATTAAGCACTTAACACCTCCGATGCTACCAAGAGAAGTAGTGCCTGTGCCCTTCTTTCGAATCCTAAAGGGAGAAACTTGTCACCTATGTCCCTACCCCACGCAGTGAAGCAAGAAAACCAACATCTAACCAACACGTGTTTTAACGGAGAGAAAAAACGATCTAATGGCAGCAGAGAAAAGATGGGTGAGCTGCTCGCGGTGAGTGGGCCGTGAGCTGTATTCGGGCTGGGCACAGACGTCCACGGACGTCCAGTGCCCGTGGCCAGGCACGGGGCGGGTGGGGACGGGGTCCACAGGAAGCCATTGGCCGGGGTCCGGACCATGTGGGCTGCAGGTGCAGCGAGGCTGCTCCCCCCCACTAGCCCCCCTGCCACCCAGGCTGCTCGTGCGGGAGGCCGTCCTTGCCAGCGTGGGGCATCCAGACAGACGCTGGCTACGAGTGGGGGGCCTGGCATGACCGTGGAGGAGAAGGGGTGCCCGGAGCGGCTCTGAGGGTTTTGGAAAATGGCACGGCTCCCCCACCGGCACAGCCTGTGCCTATTGACCCCGGGCGAGTCCCTCCTGCCCCCTCCCTCATAGGGCACGCCCAGCCTCGGCGGGGGGCCACCCCACAGCCAGCGGGGTGCACTGGAGCTGCTGAGGAGTCCCCTGGCTGGCCGCTGGCCTCGCGAGTTGGGGGAGGGAGGGCGCAGCGGATGCAGGCGTGGGCTCCAGCGAGGTGAGAGCTGCAGCATCTCCCTCTCTTTCTAGGACTCTCCAAAGCGAGTCCAAGGCGAGACGGGACCGGGCTGACGACGTGATAAGTATGTGAAATCGGTGCCTGTCGAGTGGCGGGCCGTCTTCCCTCCGACGTCACTCCAGAGGCAGTAACTGCACAGCGTCAGGACGGTGCACGGTCACACCGCTCGGGCGCGCACGGTGTCCCCTCCAGGCTGTACCGAAGCCCCGAGCCCTGCACCTGTGAGCAGGACCTTAGCGGAGGCTGGGTCTTTGCAGATGTGACCAGGTTAAAGCGAGGTCGTTACAGTGGGCCCTGACCCCGTGTCACTGGTGTCCTTATAGAGGAGGGACGTAGGGACACAGAGATGACCACAGGGAGAGGGCCGTGCGCGGACGGGGAAAGCTCGGTGCAGACACTAGCCCCGGGTCCCGCAGAGCCACCGGGAGCCGGGCGCGGCAGCCCCGGGTCCCGCAGAGCCCTTGGCGGGAGCGCGGCCTGTGGACACCTTGGCCTGTGGACACCTTGATTTCCCGCTTCCACCCTCCAGGGCTGGGAGTCGCGGGGTTCTGCTGTTTTAAGCCGCCAAGTTCATGGCGCTTGGTTGCGGCGAGCCGGGGGGTCACACACCCGCCGCCGTGCAGGTGGGAGCCGTGGGCTCTGCAGGCTGCAGTGGCCACCGAGGAGGGGCCGCGCGCCCTCACGGCCTCGGCTGTGAGCTCCAGCTCCGTGCGGCGGGGTCCCGTGTCTCCTCCCCAGAGCGCCCCGAAATCACTCAGCCTGTGATAGTTGTACTCCGGATGCACTGGAGAAATAGATTTGTGTGCAACGCGATGACGGATTTAAAGCGGGACCTGAGGAGATAGTTTAGTTTTGTGCTGTTGCTTGACAGGACTCGGGCGTGCGCCGTGGCCTGTTCACCCCCGAGCGCCCTGTGCCCAGCCCCGTGCCCAAGCGCTGCCCAGGGGTGGCCGGAGGCCTCGTTCCGGCTGCTGAGTCGTCGGGCAGACTCTCCGCCTCTGCTGCCAGAGCTTCCTGGCCTCTGTGCTCAGATGGCGCTGTGTGTCTGGGAGCGGCCCCTGCAGACGGGGCCGACGCGGAGAATGACACGGATTGGAACAAGCCGCCTCGGTCCCTATTGAAAGTCCGCGCGGGGCCGCTCCCTGGGGGCCGGTTTCCTGGGCTACTCCGTCATCCTCAGGAAGCGGGGCAGACGCTGTGGCTGTGATGGCAGCTGGCGGCTCCCACACTGTGCGCTGCGCTGGGGCGTGAGCACTTTCCCAAGCAAAATGCGGGGCGACGGCCAAGGATTTGCGTCCCCTGCGGCTTCTGACAATGGGGACCGGCGTGGCTCATGCCCAGGAGGGGCGGGCCTTGCCAGTCCTGCAGGGCACATGCATCGAGGGGCCGGGGAACCGGGACGCGTCGGCGTCATAATGGTGGGGGCTCGCCACCCCCCTCCCCGTGCGTCTGTGCACCGAGCACCCGGTGGGAGCCCAGCCGGAGCCGGGGAGAGTCTGGCCTCCAGAACCCCTCCGGGACGAGAGCCACGTGGGCCCCTCTGTAAGCCAGGCTCAAGGACTCCAGATAGAGCGGAGCCCTCCCCGGAACATTTGGTGTGTGGCTCTGGTCTAGAAACACAGAAGAGAGGGCAATTCTAAAATGGGGTGTCGGGGGGGGGGCGCACCTTTTCCTGTCACCCCTGGAACATAACTTTAACCTGTAATGTGGACACAGTGGCTTTTGATAGCGGCGCCCAGGTAAAGCGAGCATCAGCATGCGGGGAACACTAAGGGATGGTCCTAAGCTCAGGAATGTCTCCGGTGGACTCATAAAAAAGGGTGGTAATGATCTGGTTTGCATGCGAGCTCCGTGAAAGCCAGGCCTCACCGTTGCCTCCCCCGCCCAGGCCTGGGACCGACGCCTCCAAACCCGGAGAACAAAGGATGCGGCGAGGACAGCGGGCCCTTCCAACGGAGGGGACGGTGAGCCCGGACGAGGAGGGGACGGGGAGCCCGGACGAGGACACCGGAGCTCCAGCGAGCTGAGCAACCAGCGGACGACACACCCGGGGAGCGCGGGGGCCGCTCCCAGCCGCGGGGCCGAGTCTGCAGGTCGTTCAGGTCCCAGCAGCCCAGGGCCGGGTCACGCGGCCAGAATCGTCCGGCGGAAGCCGTCGCATGAACCTGACGGCGCTGCCTCTGCCACCGTGATTTCCCTCGTCAGCCGACTTTGCTCACACTGACAGATCTCTCCGTTCTCTTTTCTTGCGAAAACATTCAGTTTCCTAAGGAGTTTCATGCTCTTAAAGGCCCTGATTGTGTTTGTTTGTTTGTTTATTTGTTTCTGTTCCAATGCAGTTTTGAGCAAATGCTTACGAGTGACCCGTTTTCTTTCCTACCTGGCCTCTTCCAGCTTCGACAGTGCTGGTTTGGGGATGAGGTTATGAAGTTTTGTCCCAGAGGAAAAAGCTCGCATGCTGAGCATCATTGTTTCCCCTCTGCAGGCTTAGGACTTTTTTCTGGCATCTCCGGACAGAGGCTTGCCGGTGCTCTACGTTCAGCCTGGCCTTGGGGAGGACGTGCTCACCCACGCGTGTTTGGGGGAGACGGCAGGGAAGCCCCCTACTTGTCCCTTAAAACTCACAGCTCTTTCAATAATAATAATAATAATAAAAGACATAATGACGTCTTGTACTGGTGTTTTCCTCAAAAGTTAAGGTCTCTCCATTTAATCAAAATGGGGAGACAACATCAACCTGCTCCTGCCTGCACCCCCCCTCCCGTTTTAGAGGTTTGTCCGTTTAGTGGGAACGCCCCCTGGCGCAGGGACCCACTTTACATCTGGAGCCACACGACAACTTCCGTGGACACTGGGATTTAATGAAACGGCGGAGGGACGTGGACGATGCCACGGTGAAGGTCACGCGACCCCCGGTGGCCACACCCACCGCCGAGGTGGGGCGCAGAGCCAGGCACGGGGGGCGTTTGGGGTCCGGAATCCCCGGCTGTGCTGGGGGACAGCCTCGCGGGGGACGGGCTAGGAGCGTGTCGGATGCAGCCGCGAAGGTGAAGGACACAGACGGGAACCGCAGGCCCAGGCAGGACCCCGGTCCGCGCTCACCGTCCGACACGGGGGCGCTCCCGTGGCACCCACGACATGCGGGGACACGTGTAAGCTGCTGGCCGGATGGAGAGGCGTCCCGCGCAGGGGACAGCTCTGCGGGCTGCGTGGCGCGCACGGTGCCTCTGCCCCGTCGCTGTGGGCGGTAACATGAGGCCCGCGGCGATGCTCCCATGGCTCTGAAGCGCCTCGTTAGCGTCCGTGCAAATGGGTGGCAGCGCCTTTTCCTCACGGAAACTTACGAAGGACGGAATGTGTCGTTTACCAAAGTGTCGCTCAAAGCGTCCATGGAGCGCCTGCATCAAAATTACCTAGGAGGCCTGTGAAACATTCAAAATTTGGGGCTTCGTCTGTTAAAGCGAATCCTCAGGTGTAGGAACTGACATTTTAACAGCCATCTCGGTGCCTCTTGTCACACTAAAAAGTTTCATGGCCACTGCCTTAGAGTCTAAGAAGCTGCGAGGAAAATATGGCTTCAAACATTAACTAACGCCTTTATGTGGAATTGCAATCCTCTTCCAAGGACTATCTCATCACTTGGTTAAAATAATTAAATTAGCTTAATGTTGCTTATGCTACTCAACATCAAACAGTGCATAAATACTTAAGGCAACTCAGCGTCCAGAGAGGTGAGCTGGAACAGTGACAGTCAAACCCCGATTTCCTAAAACGTCAAAATAGCACGCACCTTGTGGGGCCGGGTTCCGAAGGGCAGAGTTGGCGTATTATCAGAGCTGCAGCTGCGACCTGGCGTAATGCAGTCTGAGGGAGGGGTGGCCTCAGTCCCGTCCTGCCAGGCTGGTTAGCGTCTCAGGTCGTACATACACCTGCACACATAATCCATCTCCTGCAAAAGGGCTGGCCCGGGCCCGGGGCAGCCTGGGGGCTGGGCCTGGTTCTCCCTCCTCCTGGGGGTCACACCGGTCCTATGCGGCTGACCTTGCAGAGGTCATGCTCACTCACCTGGGCAGAGGATATTCACTGGATTTCTCTGTTTCCTAAGGATCTAAATGTATCGTTATTGTGCACTAATTCTATGCAGGCTACTGGTTAACAGTTAGTTTAGAAATCATTAACTTGTGTGATTCTTCTTAGATCTGTATACATTAGCTCCAAATAAATAGTTGTCATGGATACTGGCCATTGCAGTCAGTCAGACCCCTTCTGACCCTCAAACTGCAGGAACTTAATATCATGGGAAAGGAACCGGCCACCTTAGTCCGGCTTGGCCTCTGGCCGCCCGCCCGGAGAGCTCTCTATAAATCCATCAGTACGTAGGCGCAGGTCAGTCTGAGGAATGACAGTGGAAATACCCCCGAAACATCTCATGGTCACGTGATCGCTCTCTTTTGCTCAATAAAATTGTTGTAATTCAATGACACAGTTAACAGAATAGTATGTTTACGCGTGACTTGCCAAGCGAGAGTCAGAATCCCATTCATTTCTCTGAGTGACCCAGTTTTAACTGGTCAACAAAATTTTCTTCCTGTTCTCTGTTCTACCCATAAAACTGCTTTGCTGTATTTTCAACTTTCCAAAAATTAACTTTGTTTCAGTCGATATACATGGGTTTTTGAATTTCCAGGTATTCCCGCTGTCCAGCCCTCAGCCCTGGCTTTGTAAGTCTAGTTAGTGCCGTCCCTGGAGACGGAGCCCCAGACAGATGGCAACCAGAGGAGAGAAGAACCCACCAGCGCTCGAACCGTGGGGTCCCGAAGTCATCTGACAACCAACAAGGACAAGAAGAGGGGGCACCTTCGAAATAGGAGAAAAGTAACCTCTGACCTCTCTTCTCTAAGTCGTTTAGTCGTGACTTTTTCACCATTTAAAGAACTCTCAAGAGTGGAGTTAGGCTCCGGGGCTTAATTACGGGGACGACATTTATCGTCGGCGATCACTGGCGTTATCGGTTCCTCAGCGAGCGTCAAAACATCTCAGGACCCGTTATTGGATTTTCAGCATACGGTCGCCTATTCCGATTCCGTTTGGAGGCGCTTCGGGCGTTCACCTGAGGCTTCGATGTGTTTTCTCGACAAGGCATGCCCGACGTCGATCTCAGACGCGGGGAAGCGGGTCCCCGCCGTGCGCCTGCGCGTTCTCGGCTTCGGGTTTCTGCAGAGCAGGCGGCTGGTGAGCTCCTTCTCGTCAAGCGTGGGGCTCCCGCCGGCCCCTCACCCCCACCCAGCCTCAGCCGGCGGCATCTGGGTTTCGGATCTGAGTTTGAAGTGCATCCAAAGCCTTTTTACTTACATCAGATAACACTTCACCTGTACAATTTCAAATCTCATCACCCTTCCAGGGACTGAATGTACTGTTACGTTTCTTTATGGTGGTTTATGCTTATTAAATATTAAAACCAAACGATACCACTATAAAAAGACTTTTACAGCCACGGGCATTTTCCCTGGTAATAAAATTTTGCTTAGTTTTATTATTCCTTCTGTAGGGCATATCTGAGATCTCAGAGAAACTACTGAGCTAGAAACAAATAACGTGTAATAGCGAGGAAGGGGCCGAGCTGTACGAGACTCATAAAGAGCAAACTAAAAGCTGTATGAAATTCGACGTGAGCATGAATTAACTACGGGAGAAAAACTTCATGTAAATGCAGGTACAATGTCATGCGTTCTTTCCAAAAGACCACCGTGTGATAAATCTCCAGTGGACTGAAACTTATTCAATTATTTCTATTATGGAGTGGCAGGCACTAGCCTGAGCTTCTACCACATGAAGGTACATGAGGCGACCCCCAACCCTCACTCCCCTCACACAGGTCATTATGCACCTTTACGGCTTAAGGTGTTTGTCATCCATTTGGTCTGGGATCATAGGCATGGCAGTGTTCTTTATAAAGGCGTTTTCATGGTCACAGATTGTATCCAAACAGGAGAATTCTAGCACCTTACGATATGGCAAGACCACAGGCTGCCTGGATGACCCTATATAAATCTTTCCCAGCATCAACAGGACTTCAGCATGCATGAGGCTTCTGGAAGGGTTTCATGGTCCCGTAAACACCTCAGCAAAGCCCTTTGAATTCAAGTGAGATGAATTATTAAATGGAAATGACCAGCTCAATTTATCTTTTACCTGTACTGAGTCCAGGAGCTAGACCCTGCTTGGAGGCCGTGGGAAAGTTCAGTCATGTGCTAAAGCTCTTCTCTTGTCAGACCCGGCCTTGGACTGAGAGGCGAGAGGGCTCCGGCATGGGGGGCGGAGGCCGCAGCCGGGGTTCCACTGGGGCGTTCTGAGTCACGTGCCTGGGGCCCGGCTGACGCCCGGTGTCCGGAGGGGACTCCGCCGCACAGGGCTCTGCGATGTCCCTGGGGACAGGGCGCCCAGACAGGCGGCAGGTCGTCCGCAGTCAAGAGCGAGGCGGGACAGGAAGCTGGTGGGAAAGTCTTCGTGGAGGGGGAGGGAATGGCTGTGAGGAGGAAGGGCCGGGCACTTGTGGAAGCGGAAGGAAGGAGCCATTTGCCGTGACTTCTCAAAAGCCTGTCTCAGTCCTGCTGCCAGTACCAGGCGGGCGGGGGGGTGGGGGGTGGGTCAGTCAGAAGGTGGCGGCTGCATCTGGGAGTAAAACCACGTGGAGGCAGCGGGCTCCTTGGGTCCCACTGGAACGGCGATTGGCTCCTTGGGGGCCACAGAGCCACCCTGTGCCAGTGGGGGGCTCCGTTCCCGAGGACTGCGCCTTGAAGGCCAGCTCAGTGCCCACTAGTGCTGGGCGAATGCAGGTCGGACCTTTGCCTGGAATCAGTTGTGCTTGGAAAACACCCAGGTTTTACTAAGAACAGCGTCCATGCTTTGCCCCTCACAGACACATAATCTGTGGGGAGGGCACTGGGACAGAAACATGGGGTGAAGTGGGGGTGGCTTGCCCGGGGCAGGGGGTGGGCTGAAAGGCAGCCCGCCAAGGTGTGTGCACGTCCTCATCCAAGATACCTGCGAGCTGAGCTTATTTGGGAAAAGGGCCTTTGCAGTTCCAGTGACCCCCCGGGGCCCTAAACCTAGAGACAAGTGTCCTTAAAAGAGGAGCGGGCGGGGGACGCAGCGGAGGAGGCTGTGCGGGGCAGAGGCAGGGACGACAGCAGTGCGGCCACAAGCCGGGGACTCCCGGGAGCAATGCACAAGACACAGGAAAGAAACCCTCCCTAGAGACTCCCGAGGTCACACGGCCCTGCCAACACCGCGACCTTGGCCTTGGGCCTCCAGGGCCGCGAGAGAACACACATCTGCTGTTTTCAGCCAGCACCGTAAGGCCGTGTGTTACAGCAGCCGCAGGACACTGACACGTCCAGGACCACGGAGCCGATGGGAGGGATCTGGCCTGGGGAGGAAGGCGGCCAGGGCCGCAGCCGCCCGGGGCCCTTTGCTCCGAGTGTCCGGGCAGCATGCCTGTCCAGCTCCCTGCCCCGTGTTCACAGCGAAAGGGTGTCGAGGCGGCCGTCAGATCACCCATCAGGAGGCAAAGCTTCCTTCCTTCCTCCTCTCTCCCCTCCCTGTCTTCTTCCTTCCTTCTTCCTTCCTTCCTTCCTTCCTTCCTTCTTCCTTCCTTCCTTCTTCTTCTTTCCTTCCTTCTTCTTCCTTCCTTCCTTCCTTCCTTCTTCCTTCCTTCCTCTTCTCTCTCTCCTCTCTCTCTCTTCTCTCTCTCTCTTTTTCTAATATAAAATAATATTGACGGTCAACTCTAGTTGAACAATAAAAAGTAAAGTACAGAGGCAGACATCTGCCAGAGCAGAAGCATCGGTCATTTTGGCTGGCTGCACCTGTGAGCCAGGTCGGAGGTGACTTTGGAAGGTGTGAGTTTCATCTTTGAAATCAGGCAGGTGTGGCAGGTGCATTGTCATGCCCAGAGGGCGGGCCCTGCACCAGACACGGGATGTCTCCAAGGGATGAGCACAGGGTGGGTGTGAGGACATGTACTGGGACCTGGTGTCGGTGCCAGATGCCGGCACTGGTGACTTGTGCATCTCTTTCTTTCATTTGAACCTCGCAACTAACTATCTCACGAGGTAGGCAGCATCGGATGCTTCAGAATCCCATGCTCGTGACAGTCCCCACCCATCCCTGTCCCCACTCGACCCCATCCCCACCCCCAGCCCAGTCTCCACCCACAGCCCAGGCACCCTGCCTCTGAAACGGTGGGCCAGCGAGGTGCCTACAGCGTGATCAGTACAGGCCTGGGCGTGGGTGCCGGCTCGGGGGACACGTGACTTTCCCGAGACACCGATCTGTTTAATTTACCGGTCGCTTGTAGCTCTCATCACACCCCAGGCCCGTAAGGCGGGTACACGAGTCACGTCTCCTTCCAGACCGACACCGTGTTGGCCCACACGGGTTCACGCTCATTTCACTGAAATGCACTGTCACGAAGGCCCGAGTAGAACACAACTCAGAATAGCTAGGTCGCCGGATAAAAACGTTGTCCGAGCTATCATGAGGACGAACACACAGTAAAACATAGACTTCGGCGTAGAATCAGTTTCGAAATGTGTCCTATGACAAGTACGTCGTTTTGAATGGAATATTTTTATTTTTTTTTATTTTTGCGGATCTTCAAACTATGTACATGTGCTCCTCAGAGGCATGTTCGCAGGCGGCCCTCGAGTTCTTCACGTGTGGTACCGAGCGGGGCCGACTGCGTGGCACGTTTCCACACTGACCGCATCGCAGAATTGTCATAAAGCCTCACTTCATGACGTCGGATGGACAGGCACGCCCCGAAGACGGAAATCCACCGCTCCGTGGCGAGTCCGCAGCTCCAAGGCCGCGGATCCGTTTACGCTTTCGTTTGGTCTCCAGTCTAAACGCGACCCAGCCGTCCCTACGCCGGTCACGTGCTCAGCGTCGCGTGCCGGGGTTGCCTCTCTGAGCAGATACGTGTGTACTGAAAAACTGGTCCCTCCACCCAACAGTAGCTCTTACAGGTTTAGAAATAATTTAGAACCCAGAAACTCAATGTACAACCTCACGTGGCTTACCTAAAACGAGTATAGCTAGTTGAATAGTCGATAATGAATATTTTAAAATTAATACACGATCTTGTTCATGTGTTCTTTGGCGCTCAGATAATCAAAGTGACATTTTGGAAAAGCTTCAAAATTCAAGGCACCTCTGCAGCTTTGAGAGGGCTCTCTCTCCCCTCCGCGAGGAAGTTGGCTGTCTGTCACCACCGTGAGCAGGGGCATCACCATGTCACCGGATCTGCGACTCGTGTGAGCACGGCCCCCGTGGGGGGGCAGCGGATGCAAATGCACTTCGGGGACACGGGACTGTTTGGTGGCCCCGGGAAAGAAAGCTCGGCACCCGGGCGAAAGTCTCACATGCACAGCAAGTGCCTCAGCCGTGTGCGCGCGCACGTGCGTGTGTGCGCGCGCGCGCATGCGCAACTTTGTGCCGTATTGAACAGAGTTGCTCTCCTGTGGCTTTTTAAGCTGAATGTACTGTCAGTTATAAGTGACCCTGTCTGGGCTCTAGATGTAGATCCAGGGGTCGGTTGCCCGTCAGCGACCCCCCTTGTTTGCGTGGTCCGTCCTTACACGGCCTCCTTTTTCCTGCCTTCTCTGTCGCTCGGGGCCCGGATTTCTGCGCCTTCACCCTTCATCACGACATTTCTGGTGTTGCTTTTAATCTGCTGCTTCCGACCTTTGGTTCAGTGGAAACAGGTTCATCAAGTTTGTTTAAATTATGTGGAAAAACATTACATAGATGCAGCCGCTTGGAAAAAAGTCTGGCAGTTCCTTACAAGTTCACCAGAGAGTTTTCCGAGGACCCAGCCATCTCACACCTGGCTCGTCCCCGAGAGGAATGAGACCACACGTCCACGCAGAGACAGGCGCGTGACTGTTCATAGCAGCGGCGTCCACGAGCGCCAGAGTCTGGAATGATGAGTGGATACGCCGAGCACATGTGGCGTCCCCTCCCTGCCGGATGCAGCTGGCCCGGGAAGGAGCGAAGTTCCGGTCCGTGCTGCAGCAGGATGAGCGGCCACGAGCGGCCACGCCTCCTGTGAACACCCGGGGCGGGCATCTTCCTAGCAAGGAGACCAGTGGTGGCCTGGGGTGGGGCACGGGGCGGGGGCGGGGTCAGTGGGGGCCAGTGGGAGCAGGGGCGGGGCCAGTGGGGGCGGGGCGGGGCCATTGGGGCGGGGCGGGGCGGGACCGGCCAGGCCATCACGCTCCCCTCTGAAGTTGGCCGTGGCGACAGCCGCAGGGCCCTCATGTGCTGGAGGCCGCCGCGGCAGCGGGCACCGAGGAAGAGCACAGCGTGTGCCTCGCGAACGGTGACTCGGGAAAGCCGCTGCCCGGAGCGAGCCGGAGCGTGGTGGGCACGCTGGCTCTCCGATGTCACCTTTCCCCGAGAGGAAGTGCGTCCTGCCGCATTCGAAGGGTGATTACTTCTATGCGAAGAGGAACGTCACTGTTTGGGGACACATCTTTTAGCGAATGGGACTCTCGATACTAATGATAGAGGCTGTTGAGATGGCCAGGCAGCGTGGTATGTTTAGCGGGGCAGGGACGCGATGTGTTTTTGGGGTGGCCGGGAGGGGGCTTCTGGGGGTGGGTGGAAGTGGCCTCACAGGTGGCTGAGCAGCTTCTCACAGCGTTGCCGGGGCCGCTTCCACACTGCGCCCCAGGAGCACGTCGTCCAGGTTGGGACGTGCCCCTGCCCTCCTCCTGCCCCGCCCTGCCGATGTGCACAGGGGCATGGGCGCAGGGGACAGGGAGTTAACCGCTGGAGCCACCACAGGCCCAGGAGGTGTCCAAACGGAGCTTCCAGCGCACAGGTGACCGTTAGGGAGGCCGCCAGCCGCCAAGATGCTCCTAACGAGTGGAGACGCGGTTCATGAAGAGGCAACCCCTGTGCCTGGTGAACCCCGCCGCAGGCGGGCAGATGTCCTGGTCCCCGGCGGCCAGGCGCTGGAATCGGGTCTGTGAGTCTGTCTATCCGGATGACTGGCCTCAGCTTCACGTGTGTAAGTGGAACCCCGCTGAGCTTTGGCCTCTGGGCGGGGACGGTCACAGCCACCACGTGGAAGGGCAGAGAAGGAAAGTGCCCAAGTTCATGCATCTTCGCTCCCGGCTCCGAGAGGGAGCAGATAGATCCCCAAACTACGCGAACGGCAGATGCAAACGGCAGGTGTTTCATGCGCTGAAACGGCTCGTTCCATTCACATCACGTTTTCAGAAAGGGAAAGAGGTAAACGACAGAGGAGTTAAGTCTCTGCCCTGGGCCGCGGGCCGGCCATTCCCTCGGAAGCCCCCGGGGGCTGGGGCAGGGCTCCGCCGCTGGTCCCAAGACTTCACGATGACGCTGAGCACACAGACGACCCACATGTGTCCTCACGGCCGCAGCCCCGCGGGAAAGCGAACCCTCTCTGGCTTTCCTCTAAGACGAGACGAACTTAAATTAAACAGAAGTTCTTTGTAAAGACGAGGATGAAGGAGATGACGAGATGAGCGTGAAGATGGAGAGAATGAGACGGGGGAGCAGGTGCAGGGGGGAGGAAGGGGCCGCACTGGCGAGGACATTAAAACGCAGAGGACGCTGGCGACGGCGAGGCGGGGGCGGCCGCTTCGGGGTGCTCGAGTGCGCAGCCGGGCGTCGCCGCCCGCGCAGCGCGCCTTTCCGCAGTTGCTCAGCCCGCTGTGGATGGAGGAAAATAGGAATAAGCATCTTCCGACCACAAACAGATGTGCTCGATAAAGAAAATGTCAGCAAAAATACTAAAGCCACGTGTCACAGCGGCTTCCTGACAGTTAGAGGGAAAAGGTAAAAAACGTTCTATCATGTCCGACAAGGTGTTCTTTTTGAGATTTAAAGATCACTGTGCAACTTTAAGCGTGTGTGTCACTGTGGCTCTGATGGCGCTATCGGGGCTTCAGAAGGGCCTTATCAGGCGGCAGTGGGGAGGAAGGCGGCCCGCTCCCATTTATCTCGGCTCGCTTCCCTTCAAAGCCAACAAATAAATTACAGTGTACATTTGATACAAATTGATTTCTTAACTCCAGTAACAATGTTGTCCTCCTGGCTGGGCCATGTGTCACTCATTCGCGAGGCTGAGTGAAAGCCTCAATCTGTCTGTGTGACAGAAATAGGCCTGACTCTGCACACCCAGACGCGGTAATCACCCCGGCCGGCCGGCCTTTGTGGGCCAGCCCTGATAAGGAGGATCAGGCCGCCCTGTCACCCGCTCCGAGGCCGGCGCGTCTGTTCCAGCAGCTTCTACGGGCCGGGTGTTGCCATTCCTATTTCCTGTCGGAAAATAAGGTCTCTCGGCGGTGGCCGCTGGCAGGGAGCGGGCACTGGGCCGAGGGGTGGGAAGCCCCTCGAATATCTGTGGCTGATCTTATCGGCCTGGGGGGTGGGAAACGCGATCTCAGCACAGGGCTGCTGAGTGTCTCAAAGCTGAGCAAGTTAATGAGGTTGGGAGGTGGCCACACGCTAAAGAGATTTGCCCTGGTGGCGGCCCACTGCCGGCAAGGCAGGCGCAGGGGACCTTTTTTCTTTGTTTAACGTGAAGGCAGGAGAGGAGAAGAAATCACGCTGACCCTTTGGAAGCTGAGAGTGTCTTCCTGAGATGCCGTCCCAGTGGGTCCCTGTCACCCTCTGCGATAGAAGTGGCGGCTTCTGATTTTCACTGAGGAGTGTTTGACCTCGCGCCTCGGTTGGGTAGGACCACCTCAGAACCGCAGCGCCCGGAGAGCCGGCGGGGGCTGGGGCGGCCGCTCCTTCGGCCGCTGGACCTGGGCAGGGGTCCTGAACTGAGCCCCCGAGGCGTGCTCCCAGGGGGTGCTCCGTGTCCTCCGTCACGGGGAGTGCGGTCTGCACACCTCGCACGTGTCCACACCGGCGATGTGGTCAGCAAACGGAAAGTGTGAGGACGGGTGTGCTGGTTCCTAATCCGCCTTCGCACGCCTGGGCCAGCTCTCACCTCAGAGCCTCGAGGACGTGAGGGATTGTCACCCTCCTCCCTCCCCACCCCCCACAATCTTCTCCTCGTGGGGGCACTCATGGCTTCTGATACTGACCTGTGATTAACGCTGACCTTGGGCTAGAGAATGTGGAGACTTCAGGATGCTGAGGTGACAGCTGGTACGATCACTGGTCATCTCACCCACGATATATTATTTCAATCATTTAACATTCAACTTTCAAGGTGAGTTTTGATGAAATATAGTTTAAAAAGGAACTTAACATCACTTTGTGTTGTGTAACCTCTTTAGTGCTGTTAGAAAATATTGTCACCCTCCGAAATCCCTAATCCAATAATTTAGCTCATTCTTTCTTCGGCTCCAATGATACACTGTCCCCGGGAGAGAAACGGCACGTTACCAATTCTCTGGGTGACAAATGTGTGATTTCTCCAGCACCTTTTCCCAGGTTCCTTGAAAACACCTGCGTTACAGACGTTCACCTCTTAGCCAATAATACAAAAATAAACGGAGTTGTGGAACATTTCCCCGGTGGGCGCGCAGCGAGCACCAGGCTAAAACCATACTGGCACCTTCTCCTCCTGCTCAGCATCATCTGTCAGGGCGGTGGCAATCAGGGTGCTGGGTGGGAGTTCCAGAGGGAAAAAGAGTAGCTGATGATCATCGTCTCGGGGTGCACGGTTGAATTTGCTTCCACGTGCCGCCGCCCCCCCCACACTCGTCCTTCTGACCCGTGATGCTGTTGAGTACCTGCCGGAACCAGCCGGTCCTTCAGGAACGGCCCCGCCTCTTGGAGAGGTGACGTGGAGACAGCTGGGTCCGGGGATCGGAGTCTCCCCAATGCACAGGACGTCCTGGGGTTCCCACGTGCCGTGGGTGACGTCCCAGCCCAGCGAGTGAGGCTGCAGCAAGAGAGGTAAAGTTGCAGCATCGGGTCCTGGCATGGGTGGCAGGAAACAGGTGTCACCCCTAGCAGTCTGCAGGCTGGGCATCTGAGGGCGGTTGTCGGGGGCCCGGCTCTTTCTGAGGCCGTGGGAGAATCTGCCCCCGGCTCTGCTCCCCCGGCCTCTGGTGTCCCTGGCCTTCAGCTGCCTCGCCCTGACCCAGGCCTTCTCCCTGGATTAGGACCCAGCTATCCAGCATGGCCTTGTCTGGACGAGCCACTCCTGAAAGAACCCATTTCCAAAGAATGTCACGCTCAGAGTGCTGGGGCTTCGCATATGGGTTTCTGGGGGAACTCGGTTCAACCCGTCACAGGCAGGAAGAGCTGTGCCCCTCCCCTCAGAGAATCCAATGGACGTCATCAGCCCGTGAGTCAGGGCATGACAGCTGCTGACACTGGAGAGTGACTGCCACACCAGGGATAGCGCGGGAAGCACCTGACACCTGTGATGACCCCTGAGGGGGAGACGGGTCTCATTTTCCAGATGTGGAAACAAAACAGAGGCTCAGAGAGGTCAAGAGAGTGACCCGAGGTCACACAGTGACACGCGAAGGGGCAGGGACTCGGGAGCAGCACAGGCCGCGGCCACCTGTCAAGGAGGTCCCAGGCGCCCGCACACTGGCCGAGCAGCATTTATCCACCAGCGGACGGGGCGCCAGAGCACTGCTCAGGGCTGTGTGTGTGTACGTGTGTGTGTGTGTGTGTGTGTGTGTGTGTGAGAGAGAGAGAGAGAGAGAGAGAGAGAGAGATTAAAGGCATTTGTCTAATTGCCTACTAGAGACTTTTGTCCCCAAAGCGACCATGGCGCTCAACGTTCTGCTTATTCCAGGTGTCGCTGAGGAGATGGGAAATATGAAATCAAGCCTTGCTGGGGGAAAAAAAAGCCCTGAATAAAACGCAGCATCGTGAACGTGTTCTGAAGCAGGAGACAGCACATTCTGTCAGAACAAACAGAGAAAAGAAAACAATTTAAACCAAACGTTGCTTCAAATTAAAATGCAGGTTTATTGTAAAGAAAGAAAAATCGGCCCCCTCGCTGTCAGTGTCTGGGACAGACCTCCGGTGTGGAGTTGGCTCTGCCTTAAAACCTCTCCTGGGCAACGACTTCCCCTCTAGCAGTGCGAGGGGCGTGTTGTCTTTGGGCTCCTATCAGCGCGTTGTGGAAGCGCAAGGAGGAGCCCGCGGACGCCAGACAGAAACTTCAGTGACACATCGGCAGAGTCACAGCAAATCGACTGTCCGTCCCTCGAATTACCCTTAATTCGAGGGGACGGACAGTGTATGCGTGTGTGTGTGTGTGTGTGTGTGCGCACACGCACACGCGTCTTGGCAGAGACGAGACGCAGCACAATGAACTTCCTCCTTCTCCACCCTGCACACTCAGCCTCACCGCGACGCTCAGAGAATGAGACTCAGGGAAAACACTCCATACGTTTTTTTTTTTTTTAATTTTTTCAAACATAGTGTCATCCATTATTTTCTCAGAATGTGGTATCCTGTGATACTCTCCAGACAGCGTTATATGGTTTTGTTGCAAAGTCTTCTTTTTACAGCATTCAGAGAAAAAAGAAATCCCAAATCAAAACCCTAGTGTGCGCAGATCCCCGTGCCCGGGCACCCCCCCGTGTGTGTCTCAGCTGCGGCGAGGGCGTGTGCAGCTGCCCCGCAAGACAAACGGGCAGGTTCTCGCAGGCAGTAAAGTTAATTATCCGTATTTGTTACATATACAATATTTTACGCATTAAGTGCACCATTAATATATACAAACACTTAATGTTGTACAGTATTTATTAAATTCACTTATCTTACCCTTTCACTTTATTATTACATCTCAGAATACAGAGCACTACCAACATCTCCTGTGTCAGATAATTGCATTTCTTTGTTTTATTCCCTCCTCTCAGAAACGTAGTACACTCGCAGAATGTCTGAAAAAAATACTTCATATTCATATCCAACTAGAATTGACCGAGTATTTACTGTATACCAGACATGGCAGCCAAGCTTTGACATACATTATGCCATTAATGAGGGAAATTATTGTCAAACCGAAGTTTTAGACCAAACCACAGCAAGACAGCGTCCCTAGGTGACAGCACAGATAAAGACTGGAATCAATGTCCCAAAGAAATTCTAATCACAGGATCAGGGTGTCGTCCTATACCCAATGGGTCTTCTTCACCAACTGTAAGACAGTTGGGAATTTGAAAACTGTAAGAAAAATATCAGTACATGCAACTCAATCATAATCGCCCCAGTTAAAAAAATGGGAAAAGGACTTGAACTGACATGTCTCTGAAGAAGATATGCAAATGGCCACAAGTACATGAAAAGATACTCAGTGTCACCAGTCATTAGGAGCTGCAAATTAGCATCGCTATAAAATGACACTTCATACCCATTAGAGCGACTATTGTTAAAAAAAAAAAAAAAAAAGAAGAAGGAATTCAATAATGCGTGTTGGTGAGGATCTGAAGAAATTGGCACTGTTGCATATTACTCATGGGAACGTAAAATGGTGCCGCCATTGTGGAAACAATTATAACAGTTCTTCAAAGAAATTAAACAGAATTACCACGTGATCCCGTAGTTTCACTTCTGGCCACAGACTCCTCCAAACTGAAATCGGAGGCATGAACGGACGTTGATACGCCCATGTTCACGGCGGCATTGCTCACCATCTTCATGAGGTGGACCAGGCCAGTGGCCACCAGCGCACGGGCACATGCCCGCAGCGGGCGCATCACTCCCCCTCGAAAAGCGAAGGGGTGGAAACCCTGCTCCTACGCGGACCAGCCTGGAGGATCGTACGCCGAGCGGCGTCAGCTGATCCCAGAAGGACAAAGGTGTGAGCCGACTTAGAGGAGGCACCGCGAGGAGCCAAGTTCATAGAGACAAAGAGCCGCGCGCGGCGGGCGGGCGCAGGCGCGGGCGGGGGCGTGCCTTGGGGCGCCGTGTTGAACACGGACTGGGTTTCCGTTCCGGAGAATGAAAAAAAAAACTCTGGAGGTGGAAGGTGGGGGCAGCCGCGCCACAATGCAAATGTACTCGATGCCACAAAACGGCGACTTAAAAATGGTTAGAACGGTCAATCGTGCATCGTAAACTGCCGCTACCCAAGTTGAGGGAGAGCACTTGGCATAGAAGGCGTGTCGCGCGGCAGAAAGCGGTGGAAAACGCCTTTCAGACCACAGAGCTCCTGGAAACCGCGGAGGAGAGTAGAACCGTGAATTATTTAGTTGTCTATTTAAATGACAGCTTAACTGGTGTGAGTAAATCTCAATGATCCGATGCACGAGGGTTTTAAAGGCAGCGGCTGCTAACTCGTCCCCGGGGAAGGGGCCCGCGCCATCTCGGTGATCGCGGCCGGGTAATGGGGCTGGCTCCTGCCCGCGCCTCCCTTTCTGCTGGGAAGGATTGTCTGCCTTGGGTTCCGAGTGCACTGTTCACTAATTTCTTCCTCCCCCTCGCTCTCCAGGCTCTTGATTGATCGATCTCTTCCTCCGTGCAGTGAGCCACCAGGTGTAAGCGCCTGCCCGGCAGGACTCCGCGGGTTCATCTTCTGTCCCCTGGACGAGAGTTATGGGACCGTGACGCCGCGGAGACAAATGACAATGATCCCCCCTTTTGAGTGCGGGCTAAATACATGACCTCCATACCAAAAGCTCTATCAAACAGAGCAGAGAACAAAACGGCCATACAATGCTTAGAACGGGATGGCCGAGGATGCTGAATTGTTGGCCTGACCACATTTTCCCGTCATTGCATTCAATCTGGGCGGAATCAAAGAAGCTATTCACAGACAAGTCAAAGCTGGGGTACGTCGCATTGCAGCTGAGAGTCACACAAGCGTTTAAGGTGAAATTATTCCCTTACGAGTACGTCTCCCTGGAGTAAAATTGTAATGGAAACAAACACCTCTGTAACTCAATTTTCCTCTCTTCTCAAAGGCTTCTTCGGTACAGTGTCAACATGGAAAGAGAGAATGACTGAAAAGAAAGGCTCGTGCCATTTGCTTCGATTGAAAACATAAAACAAAACAAAAAAAACAACCTTAGCTGCTGAAGATATGAAATAAAAGAGCGATGTTCCAGGTGGTCTGTTTTCAAAATCGTGGTGAGAAACACCAGCCAAGGGGCCGAGACAAGGGCGGAGGCCAGAGAGCTCCGGGGGAAAGCAGGAGACAGGCGCCTGGCTGCGCGCCCCGATCAGGCCTGCGTGCGAGGGACGGGGACAGGTTGCCCGCAGCTGTGTACTCGAAGGGCCGTCCGCCACCTGCCCGTGTGTGCGCACACTGCGTGGGGACGTTACACGCTTCAGGTGTTCCTGTTTCCGGTGGCACAGAGCTTCGGGGGCTGACTGGTGGCCTTGGTGCCCATCTCGTCACCGTGGCTCCGCCCACATGGTCATCATTTCACGAAGAAGTCCGCGCGCACCCCCGGTTTTCAGCCGGGCCGGCCGCGGGGCCTGGCTGGCGCCTGCATTGCCACCGTCCCACCGTTCCCGGGTGAGCTGGGCTCAGACTCAGTTTCACACGTCTTCTGTTCGCCACCACAGGCCGTCGGCCCTGCCATCTCGCATCGAACACTGAAGAGTAGATTGCGCCCAGAAAGGGCAAAGCGGGCCTCTCAGACACCATGGCAGGGAGCTCGGGGGCCAGGCTGAGCCTGGGGAAGGGGAGGTCGCCGGCCCCGGAGTGCCCGGGACCACACGACCGCCAGGTGTGAGAGGAAGGGAGGCAAACCGAGAGGTCACAGCAGAGGCTGAGGAAGAGCACGCACTGGCGGTCCCAGCTCGGGACCAAGGCGCGGCGGGCGCGGCGTGAGCAGGAAGCGCGCAGCCCCCGCGCTTCGCCGGCTGTTCCTCCCGCACGCAACGAGCCTTTGTGACCCGCCCCCGTCCGTGCAGCAGCGGAAGAACTCGGACTCGGGGGGCCGGGGGACAAGGAGTCACTTGTCGTTTTGCCTGAGACTACACACAGAAGACAATTTCAGACCCAATGAAGAGTATTCATCAGTGATCTTATTTTTGATATTTCACTCAAAATTTTTGTTTTACAGATTACAAGACTACTGAATCAATCGGCACTCATAGTATAATGTCCGCGCCCAGAGCCGCCCCCGCCACCACAGTCCTCCTCCGAGCCTGTGCGCCGGCCCCTTCCCTGGCTGATGCATGCCGGAAAACTGGTTTCCGTCCGGAAACTGAACGCTGCTTTTCTGTGGGAGGTTCGCTGACCTTGAGGACGTGGAGGTCCAAGTGTCCTTGACAAACGCCCTTCGGATTTGTTAGACTTTTTTTTTTTTAAAAAAGATAGTTCTAGAAAAGATGGTAGAAGTATATTGAATTTATTATTAAATGTCAAAAGTGCTGCATATTGCCTGTTATATTTTTAAAATTCTAAAACCTAGGTACATTCCGGTGCCTTCTACCTGTGTGAGGTGAACCCTCGTACTCCAGCAGTGAGAGGCGCTCTGAGGTTTGTATTTGATGAAGATTTTATCTCCTCTCCCTGAAGCCCTCTCTGGCCCTATGTCCCTCCCCCACCGCCCCTCCCCAGCTGTCTAGATGTGCGTGCACACACAGACACGCACGTGCACACACAGACACGCACGTGCACACACACATGCACAACGAATTCTTTGCTATTGCACATATATTGTCTTTTCCGGATCCTCAAATTTCTAATCTTACCCTCTACGACCCAAGGGAATTACGACTGAAGCCCATTCGAGGAAAAGTCATACTTTCTTGCCCATTATCAATCAATGCATATTTATTGTGCGCACGCCGTATCCATCTCGCGCAGGCGGGCGCAGGCGCCGTGGCCCCCACCCTGGCCTGGCACCCCATCATGCATAAATGCAGAAGGAGCATTTACGGGCCCACTCGTGTGAAGCGGGAGCAGGCAGATTCATGAAATTCGCCGAGATTTGGATTAAATTTAAACCATTCAATACAGCTCGACTTTTGATTAAGGCTGTGTGTGCAGTGAAAACCTCACATTTGAATAGAGCTGGGGTCTTTAAGAACTTTGAATGTGCGCAGATCTAAATGGAGCTGAGCTCGCTCTCGAAATGTGCAGGGCCAATTTACATGCGGTGCTGGGGAGGGGAGGCCACGGGCGATAAACCCCATCCTTTCAGAACTGTAGCCTTGGATCAGAGTTTATTAATATTGGGATCAACACGGGGACCACTCGCTCCACTTGCCCTTATTAAATTATGGGACTTGAGGTCCCTTAAACAGAAAACGCCAGCAAGACAATTGAAACCAGAAAGGAGAGGAGAAAAGGTGCCCGCGCGCGTGTGTGTGTCCACACGCGTGTGCCCGCACGCTCATCCCTAAAGGGAAGAGCTTAACGGGTGACACGGAGTGGCCTTTCAGAGTCCCAGGAATGGATATTCCTCTTTTTTATAATAGTACCCAAGGACACATTTTATCATAATACTTTAAAAAGGAACCATTTTTGATCTGACTGTGCTAACCTAGTCTTTTCCCTTTACATAAAATTTTACATTTCTGTCACTGTTCTCTCTCTCTCTCTCTCTCTCTCTCTCTCTCTCTCTTTTCTCATCAGCAGATGTGGCGGGAACATCCTGAGCCTCGGAGCTTATTTTAATATCTTTAAAAGATTCTCGACTTGTTCTCCAGGAGTCATAGGGAAGAGATGAAGTCACACGATCCATGGCAAGGGGCAGGCGGCATCCGTGTGCTGAGCAGTTACGGGACAAATCAGCTGGAGAAGCTGGGTCATCGGTGTCATGCGCTGCCCAGTTCAGCGAGCAGACATGCGGGCTGGGAGGTCCCAACGAGGATTTGGGGGGTGTGAAGTCCTAGAAGGGGGCCCTGGCTCCAGACTGGTAATTATGTGGACAGTGAGGGTGGACAGGGTGTTTTGCTATTAAGAGTTGGCACGGCCTTACCATTTATAACTCTTTCTATAAAGACACGTCCACATCACCTCTGACGAGATTCTGAGCTCCTGGGCCACCACCGGGACTCCGGGGCATGTAGCGTCTGTCTCCTTCTGTTTCCAGGCCTTGCCTCTCACCTGACTCCCTCTGCGTACCTCCAGGTGAGAAGACGAGGCGTGCCCGTGTACAGCCGGACCAAAGGGAGGATCGGATGAGGCCACGCGGTACAGACTTTTGGAGCAGAGATGCCAAGCTTGGCACAGAGAACGACACCCCCCCCCCCAAATAGTTGAAGTGCTAAGTGACAGAGACTGGACACAGAAAGACAAATAGCAGATGACTTCACTTATATGCGGAATCAAAAAACGCAAACGAACAAACGAAACGTAAACAGGCTCCTAGATACAGAGAAGGACCTGACGGTCGCCATGTGGGTGGGGGTTGGGGGCTGGCGGAAAACGGGGAAGGGATTTAGAAGCACAAATTGGTATTTCCAAAATCGTCACGGGGATTAAAGTAGAGCTGAGGAAATGTTGTCAATAACAGCGTGATAATTGTGATCGGTGCCAGGTAGGCGCCAGGTTCGTCGGGGCGATCACTTTGTAAATTATGTACATGTCCAATCATTATGCCGCACACACCTGAAGCTAATACAATATCGAATGTCAACTGTAATTAAAAAAGAGAATGAAAGAAAATATAGCCAAAGCAGAGTAACCGAGTCATCTCGACGCAGTTACTCCGTAATGGAGTTTTGATTTGTAAGTGTGAACTGGAAACCACGACCCGGCCCTTACTCTTTTACTGATCGTGCAGTGTGTCAGGCTTATTATCCTGTGTGTGGTGCACAGTGTCCAGATGTTTCTTGCCACCTGCAGAAATGCGCACCGCCCCTCACGGTGGGAGCCCCTGGCGCCTGGGGTTCACAGTGCGGCCTGAGGCAGACGCCCTCCAACCCGGTCTGCAGGAAACAGCACCATTGTGAGCTATGATGTCGCTGGTGCTTGAGCAGCCCCGTGAAGGGCGTGCTTACCCTCCTGTGGCTCTGGCTGACAACGCACGGAGAGACCCATCCCCTGCCGGGTGCCGCCGAAGCCGTCAGCGCTGGACCTCGCACGTCAAGGGACCGTCAGCGCAGACGCCGCATCAACACAGCTCACCAACACGGCCCCCGAGCGTCGGCTGGGGGGTCAGAGGGCGACCCGGGGGAAAATACGGAGTCTGGTCCGGGGCCAGTCCCCGAAATTGCCGGACCCACACTGCAACCAGAACACGCGGACGTCTGACGCGCACTGAACGGAGGAAGGACCCGGGGATGGCAAGGCTTTGTGACAAGACGGCCGGACGAGACCTGACCTCCTGGCCCAGGTCTTCAGCGGACCATGCGAGTTTGAGCGCGACATCGGCTTGTGCGCATGCCCGGTTCCCCATTCGAAAACCGAGAAGGCCGTTTTAAATAATCCCTAGCAACGTCTCTGGGAGTTTGTTTCTCGGCTAAGCCGCCGTATTCCGACACGTGACTCCCTGCGCGTTCTGCGAACATCCCGGTTTATCGCACGTGTGTTTACCTGGGCTTCCCGCCTCTGCACGCGAGACTCGCCTGTGCTCGCGACGTCACAGGAGTGTCCCCAGTCCCGTGGAGACATTCAGTGCTTATTCATTTCCTCACACGTGGACAGTGGCTTTTCCAGAGGTCCCCGAACTGGGACATCCCAGCCGATGAAATACAGAAACAGAGCGATCATCCAGCTGCTTTCTAGCATACGGGACCCAAACGAGATTGTCAAAAATGAGGAACGTTGAAAAAGAAAAGGAAAGAAGAAAACGCGCAGACTCAGTAACGGCCTTGGGGTGAGAACTGGCCCCGCCCGGCGTGAGGGGGGAAGGGAGAACAGACACTCAATCGGATCCTCCGCAGTCAAGGCGTTCTCAGTCCGTTTTAGTTTACGCTGCAAGTAATGTTATGCCAGATGGTTTTTACGAATGTGTCCCTCGTGGGGACGGTTCTTTCTGGGGACGCTCCGGGGCCCGGGACGCAGTCACTTCCGGCTGCCCTGTGGGTTAGGATTTGACCCATGGATCTGGGAGACACAGTTCAGCCCATAGCATCTTCCTGGAAGAGTAAAACGGGGGTCAGATGTCTGGAAGGCCGAGGTAACCCCACCTCCGCGCGCCGACCCGGCTTTTAGTTCTGCCGAAAGCCACGCCCCAGGCCTGGAGGGACGAAGCCGCACCGTCACACCGACCTGGCGTTTTCCCGGTGTGTGACGGATGTAACCGAGCTGGCCTGAGGCTCGCAGCAGAGTACTGTGAAGACATGTGGTGAGCCGGCCGTTTGGGGCACCGCACACCCCCCGTAGGTGGACGGCGACAGCCGCCAGCATGTGATTGACGCGTAAGCTGCCTTTACGTGAACAAAACAAAAGCTGGCAACGTCCTTCCTGCGTTCCCGTTGTCATCATTGTTACGTCGCCCAAGGGGTTGGGATTAACGTGAGTACTGGGAAGTGAAGAGCCTCGAAGTCCAAGAACTCTGGAAGAATTAACTTAATGTCCTGTTTTTTCAAAGTTCGTCGGTGAAGCATCTTCTGAGCTTGGTAGCCACAGTGTCCCCAAGAATTGGTGTACCCAGATCTCTAACTTCAGGCAGCACCTCTGCGACGGGTGACGCGAAGGGCGGGTCCGTCAGGATGGCATCCGAGTCTCGTGCGGCCTTCTCCGCAGACCTGGCGCTTTCGCCCTGTGGCCATCAGGACTCTCTTGTCAGCTTCTCTTAAGATGGGACGTGGCTCTGCTCCCGCCACCGTCCCCGCGGGAGAGAGGCAGAAGTGAGGACACGCTCCGCTTCAGAAGGATGCCTGGTCAAGTTTAAACGGGAGACTTTGGATTCGCGGGCTCCCTGGGAAAGAATGAGGCCACAGGTGACATCTCGCAATGATGATCCGGGACTTTTGTGATCAAACAAAATAGCATCTGGGACGGTGGTGGGGAGCGCCCAGCCCGGACCCTGGTCTGCGGCCAGGGCCACATTCGTTCACGTGCTTGGGATCTGCGGAAGAATTGGCGAGGCTGCGACGTCCTCGTTCCCGTGTGACAAACACAAATAACGTAAATATGCTAATGAGAGCCCGGCTGGCTCGGTCCTTCTTTTTGTTTGTCTGTCTCGGAACGAAAGTCGCCTCTTCTGTGGGCTCACCGCCGTAGGGAAGACCAGCGAGGAGTGTGGGGAGCAGTGAAGGGGGCTGGTGGCAATGCGTGGGGGAGGCCGGTCACTGCCCTACGCACGGGCACAAGGCGAGCTTATAAATTAAACTGCAAAGCTGAAACGTACTCAGTGCTGATGGTGTACTGTGAATGCAGGCCACTTGTCACCGGTTCCGTCCCTTCTGCTCTTCAAATGCATGTGGCTTTGTCTGTGCAGCGATTCCTGGAATTACACACCTCGGGGCGGGGGTGGGAAGCTAATTGTCATCTTGTCACGTCTCATCCCCATCTGCACCTTCACCCTCCCGTCCTTAAATGCATGGAAATGGATTCTATATCTTTTCAAAACGGATGCTGTACAAATGAGAGGAGGAGAACGGAAAACACTTAAAGGTACCCCCCACCCCTGTAAGGGTCGTTTGGGGTATTTACAGCAGGAGAGAAGGTTGCTTTCTGTCACCGTCCGAATGTATAAATTTAACTTGATCACCTTCTGAAGAATTTATGAATCATGCTTAATAATCTGCTTTCGGCGCTTCTGAGGGAAGAACTGCATTTGGGAGCTACAAAGGTCCCCCAAATAGCCCGTGGGGAGTGACCCTGCTTCCCATTAAATGCAGAGACTCAGCACCGCAGGCCTGGATGTCAGAGCTAAACCGCATCAGCCTCAACTCACTTCAAAATGTCAAGAAGCCCTTGACTCGAACACTCCATTAATCTGCAGGAAGCAGAACAGACAGCTCCTTCACGGGGAAGGAAAAAATAACGTCTTCTTCTTTTTTTTTTTTTTTAACTTTTTCTTTAAACTTAAAACAAGAAACCAACCAACCAACCAAACAAACGAAAAAACCGAAATACTTCTCTTTCCCTCTCTTTCCGTCATATTCATTATTGTCTGCCGTTAAAAAGGCTTTTATCTGACTTTTATCTCTTCCATATGCCCGTGGCAAATGCCGGCATCTCCTTCCCATTTTACAAAGCAGCCCAGGTACAAGCTTTATCTGCCTCACACCGGCTTACTATTTTCCTATTTAAATGGTTGATGCAGAATCAAAGTCAAAAGTGAAGGTCAGGAAAATGGTTTCTGGAGCATCGTGATCTAAGACACAAATAGGGCTTGCTCGCTGGCAGAAACAGCAGCGTGGGGGTTCTGGGCAGAGAGCCACAGCTCCCCCAAGGTCAACAGAAGAGGGTTCACTGTCCATAGTCACAACCTCAGTTTGGAGCGACTTGGGCTCTCGGTTTGCTTTGTCTTTAAGTCTTATAAGTAATAACTGATAACTATTCTAGTTACTACATGTTATGTCTAATTTGTATTGATATACTATTAATTTATTTTTAACCTTATTGCAATTAGTAAGATGAAACACTCATTCGGGTCATTTGAGTTTGAAAATAAACCACGTCCCACAGATTCTACAAAACAATAGCTTATTTGGAAGGCATCGTAGAATCTCTGCAATTCCCCTAATTATAACTGTCAGGTTATAGTCATTCGATTTCCACAGCAGGAAACATTAGTCCCAATTTTGATTCCTTTGTTCTGGGAATTTCGTCGTTCAACGTTGTCTAGATATGTAAGGAACGTGAACGCGAGGCAAGCCCCAAACCGCGTGATCGTTCCTCAGTTGGGGTGTTTATGTTTTCTGCAGCTACGGGTCTCGGCACGCACGGGCGCGGGGCGTGTCCTGATGCCAGGCTTACGGCGGACGGTTTCCGGCGACGTGATGAGCCTTCGCCGGCTCTTTCTCCCGGCGGTCTGCGTCAGCTCCCTCAGAGGGGAGCGCGGTTTCTGGGTCTTGGGGACCTCGCACCCTTTCAGAGCGTCTCCTCGTTTTCGTCTCTGAAGTGCACTTCAAAATCTGCACTTACGCTTCTTACCACGCAAAACAAACAACCGCAAATGAAAACAAACAAGGGACGCCGAGACTCTGGGAGGTGGTGGCTGTGGCACCCCCAGTGTTGGCATAAACCCAAGCTTATCCGATTGAACGCACACGACGTGGCGGTTCTTCCTATAACAATTACGACTCCATGAAGTTGTTTAGAAAAAGGAGCAAGCGTGTCTCGTCCACGCAGGGACGTGTGTCGTTGGCACGGGAGCGGGCATGTGTCATTGGCGAGCAGCAATAACACCGGCCGGTTCCTCGGGTCCAGCCCTCGGCCCTCACTTTGCACCCGGGCATGGCACCCCAAGCCGATGGGTGAGCGCTGGGTCAGGAGGACTCTGGGGCTCTGTGAGCACACCGCACCACAGAAACTGGGTGCGCTGTCCCCGCCAAGGGCTCGGTCCAGCCAGCAGCCTCCCATCTCTCCCCACACGTCTCTGAGAACCCTTCTGCATGGAACTCCCCTCAGCAAACGGCTCTTGAACGCCGGGCTTTGGGGGTGCTGGCGGGGTGGCCGTCAGCTCCACACACGCAGGAGCCGCCGTGGCCCCAGCGCCAGCTGCTAGGAGCTGTGGACCTTGGACATGGCCCCCGTCTGTGGGGGGCTGGCGGGGCAGGTCCGTGCGCGACCGACTTCGGGCTCTCCGGCCTCCTCAGACGCACGCGTGGGTTCTCTGTGACCCCGGGGAGGGAGGCGTCTCTGCGGGGTGCGCTGCCCTGTCAGCTTCCTGCTCTGTGGGCAGCAGGGACAGTGTCTCGATCCTGTGGGAGTGACAGGAAGCCACTGCCTGGCCGCCTAGCACCGAGGGTCTTCGGGCCAACGTGGCTCCGTGTTCGGCCACAGCAGGTCTGGAGCTCGGGCTGCCAGGCCTCTGAGCCCTCTGTTCCCAGCCACCTCCCTGTCCACACAGGTGGGCCTGGGGGCCGTGATGCTTACAGTGGGGCTGCAGGTGCGGAAAGCTGTGTTTTCATTAGGTCTCAGCGAAGCAAACACAGAGATGAAAAGGCTTTTTGAAAGTCCCCCTCTGTTGTGATTGGTTCCTCGTCGCTGTGATGTGAAGGGTCGGGCACATCCGTGCCTTGGCTCTGGGATTTTATTAACATGAAGAGGCAGATATCACGTGACTGCAGGGTTCTCTCCTCTGGAGATTAAGCAGCCTACAGAAGCAGGATGGGGCACTCAGGCCACACTGTCCGTCCCCAGCTTATTAGACACGGGACAAGTAATAGACGGAACTTTCCCTTGACAAGGGGCTTTTCTACTCAGCGACACTGAAAAGGCACAATTCGGGCTTTGTGACTGCCAGCCTCAGTGTGGAGGGGGGCGGGCTCCCTGTCCCTGCGTTAAATGGAACAGAAATGTCACCTTCATCATAAAATAAATAACCCGCTTTCTCTCATTAAGATAAATCCGGACTCGGTTGAACCGCAACAGCAGGCTGAGGTCCAGGGCGCGTGTTAGCATCGTTTCAACCCCGAGGGCCTCTATCTGGGCCGCGGTCACCTGCGGTCCCACGGCCAGCTCGTCCCCACCACCCACTGAGGGCCACACACGGCCCCTGAAGCTTCATGACCTGAGCGGGCAAGGAGCATCGTCCTAGCACGGGGTGGTCCCCAGGTGCTGAGTGCACACGGGACAATGGCCGACCACGTGACCATGGAACTCTGACCCACGGCCGCTGCAGAAGTGACCAGGAAGCTCAGCACTGGCTCCATGACTGCAGCCGCCTTTATGTTTGTCTCCCCCTTGCCACCCCGGTCCCCCACTTCCCCCGCAGGCCCAACCTGATGACAGACAAACACAGTCCGCGCCAATCACGTGAGGCCTGGCGCCGAGTTCCCGCCTCCTGCGCCCCCAACCCGAGCCCCCTTTCTCTTCACCCAGAGCAGAGCAAGCTCAGCCCCGCCCACCGCCCGCAGCCCCGTGGTGGTCTCCCGCGGCTCCTGCAGCACCGTGGGTGGTCGTTCTGCGCACGCGCACTGAGCACTGATTGAGCGCTGACCGGTACCCGGCGGCGCCCTCGCTGGCGCGCGCAGACGCACAGCTGCGCGGACAATCGAATGACCCTGCGCTGTCTGCCCTGGGGTTCCCAAGGGAGTCCAGGGCCATTAGCGGCCAGAGTGCCCCGGCCTCGTGGACCTTGGCCCATGAGATGGCTAGTGTGATCTAGCCTGAATCGCCCGCCACGCCCATAGCCACGAGCCATCCGGAGAAAGGTGACTTCCAGCCTCCGGCCAGCGATGGACAGCCCAGGAGTCCACCCCCTTAATTGTAGTGTCTTCACTCCACTGGTCTGAAAAATGCCCGAACCGCCCGCTCCTTCCCTTGACCTCTGAAGCGATCCCAGAAGAGCTCTGCCTCCTTCTTCCGGCTGACCGTGGCCGCCCCGGCCCAGCTGGTCTGCCTTGCGCGGGTCTCCGGGGCCACGTGCCCCACGCTGGCCTCCCGCACGCCCAGAGCGAGCTGCTCCTCGCATCGGCTAAGGACATTCAGTCTCTGTTAGCGTGACCCGAACAATCTTCACGCCTGGGGACCTCGCCGCGTGAGGAATGGTTCTTCCGGCCGTGTGCCCAAGACCGTGACCTCTTCTGCAGTCAGGTGCGTGGTTGACCCTATCTCAGCGGAACCCAAAGCAGCAGGCCTTTGCGCGTGCAGTTCGACATCCCCGCCCTTGATCCGTGAGTGTCCACACGGGCCTCCGTTCTCGTTTCCGCTGGGCGCAACTTTGTGTTGATTGGGCTCTTCGCACCAGCTGGGGGGCTCCCAGGAAGGAGGGCAGCGTCAAGTGCGCACTGCGCTGAAGAACAGCGCCTGGTGCTGGGTGCCGGTGGGCACCGCCTCTGGGCCACGCGCCCTGAGCGCCGCCTTCAGGGTATGCCAGCGCGCCCCGCCAGCTGGCCCACCGTGAGCGCCCTGACACAGGGGCGCGGACCCGAGACACTCAATAGGGGAGAGACATGTGTTTCTATATTTAATTTGAAGGATCCTCTGATCTGAATATTGACAAATCGTGTCTCGGCGAACATGAAACTTAGGGTGCAGTGTGGGAAACACTAGAGCAGGTGTGGTTTCACTGCCATCGTCATTTTTGCGGCGATAAGGCTCTGACCCAGCTTTGGTCCCCGGGATACGGAGGAAGCAGTGAGGAGAGCCGCTGGGCTTGCTCACACCGCGGACCCGTGCGTGTCGCCCACGGTGCCGTTTGGGAAGAGCACACGGCGTTTGGAAAAATACTCCTGACTGCGAATGAGGACAAAGTTAGAAGGAAATGGCTTAGTCCGCTCGAGCCGCCATCATCGAGTAGCACAGACGGGGCGTCGACACCCGCCAGCCCTGGAGGCATTCTGGGGGTTCGGTCAGCGCTGGCGGGAGCCCCTCCCGGCTTGCGCACGCCATCTTCTCGCTCAGTCCTCGCAAGGTGCAGGGAGAGTGCTCATTTCCCGTTTCCTAGGGACACTGACCCATCCATCCCAGAGGCCCACCCTGGCGACCTCCGAACCCTAATCACTCCCCAAAGCCCCACATCCAAATGCTGTCCCGTTGGGGTTAGGGCTTCAAGATGTGAATTTTTGGGGAGTGGACGCAACTCAAACCTTAGCAAATGATTATCACAAAAATGTGTGGAAGTAACTAACGCAACAATGGGAGGAGAGAAGTTTTGAGAAAGGATATGCAAATTGGCACAGGTGAGTCACAGAGCGAAAATCACTGCGGTGGTCCTGGCTCCCAGGGGTCTCTGCCATCAGGGCTTTGGTCCCTCCCCAAGACATACTTTCTCACTGATACTTGATTCTATGGTAATAATTTAAATTCTTTCCATATCTCACCATTTAATTGATTAAGTCTTCCCCAGATCCCTACGGAGAGCCCTGTGTGCCAGGCGTTCTGCGGGGCGCTGAGGGGCAGTGATGAGTCATGGGCGCCGGAGAGGCACAGAGACCACCCAGGGCCACGCAGCCCGGCGGGAGCTTGTTACAGGAGGGCATCCCCTCCCCAAACCGGCGGGGTGAGGGCTCGGGGCGTGTCCAGGGGAGGCTCCGCTGAGGACGGGGGGGGGGGGGGGGGGGGGGGGGGGCTCGAGCTGGAAGGTAAAAGAAGCGGGCAGAGTGCACTGGGCGCTGCATAGCCCGACTTTTAAGATTGGACAATATGTACTTTGATTCACTTGTAGATGTGCATTTAGATTACTTAAAAATGCATATTGGCATCTGTACACCAACCGTGAAGTTTTGAAAAGAAACGTAAGAGGAAAAAATGCAAAAAAAAAATTAAAAACCTACAAATAAATAAATAAATAAATAAATAAATAAACGAGCAAACAAATAAATAAATAAAGGCTAAGATTTGCTAAGAGAGAAATGAAGGGGAATTGTATAATGTCCTATTAAAACCAGCGAGGACAGAAGAGAGAAGCAAAGAACAAATGCGACAGAAAAAATATAATTACTAATTTGGTAGAATTAATCCAACTGTATTAATTACCACTTTAAATATGAATGGCCTAAATATGAATTAAAAAAAAGATTGTCAGAATGGATTTAAAAAGTAGATAAAACCCTATTTTTGTCTAAAACGATCCTTTTAAAATGTAAAGACACAAAATAGTGACAAAAGGAAAGGAGGAAGGCACGCTGGGCAAACACTATGAATGGGAAGTCGGAGGAGCTAGCGTAATTCCAGACAAAAGGACTTCGGAACAAGAGCGTTTTTCAAGGATGAGCGGTGTGTCGCTTACCGGTCAAGGGACCGGCTCTCCACTGAGCTGCAGCAACACGGACTCCAGGTGCACCTCGCAGCAGGACGTCAAAACCTGTGGCCAGACACTGACCGAAGTAAAGGGAAATGGCTCTCAGCTCATTTTCTTGAGGACTTGAACACCTTCCTGACAGAAGCAGATCAAGCAGAACGGAGACCCGCAAGGACCCCTCTGACCACAACGGCGTTGTTACCCGCGTGTCCTCGCTGACGTTTACAGACCGCCGCCATCCACCGGGAGCAGAGCTCCGTGGCACGCACAGTGACGAACCGCCCGGTGGCATTAGCACGCACGCACAGTGACGAACTGCCCGGTGGCATTAGCACGCACGCACACGCTCAGTGCCGTGAACCGTACAAAGTACGTTCTCATGTCCCACTGATGCAAATGCGAAGTTGATCACAGAAAAATGCTTGGACACCCCTAATTATCGGGAAATTAAGCAATCCCTATCTGAAACACCTATAGGTCATATGAGAAGCCTCAGCAGAACTTAAAACCATCAGACAAATTCCAGCCGAGGGACATTCTGCAAAGTCTCCGACCAGTCCTCCTCACAGCTGACAAGGGTATCAACTGGGGGAGCCTGAAACCCTGTCATAGCTAGGAGGAGCCAAAGGACACTTGGCCACTAGATGTACCATAGCAACCTGGATGGCGTCCCGGAACAGGAAAAGGGTGTTAGGGAAGACTGAGGTGCTCTGAGCCAACTATAGACTTTAGTTACCGCTGTATTAATTTTGGTCCTTTAATTGTGGTAAATGTAGCATGCTAAAAGTCAGATACGAAATATGGATGGATGAGGCCATGGGCATATAGGAGCTAACTATACTATCTTTGCAATTTTTCTGTAAATTTAAAACTTTATCAACTATGTATTAAAAAAAAAAATTGAGCTGTCGATTCCATCTTTCCGTTAGCGAGCCCTTCTTCCCTTTGAAAACCATGCTGATCACCGTGGATGGGGCTGAGGAAATCGGTGGCCTCTCGGCCACCTCCCAGAAGCTTTAATTTGATGGGCATTATTATTTGCTTAAGATTAGCACTTGCAAATTTACAGGAATTAATTTCGCTGGATGCTGATAAAATCCCTCCGGCCCTAGGTAAGTGGCTGGTGTTTATGGTGCCGTGTCTATGTAGCTACAGCAAATAAAAATAAGTCAGAACCAGGCCTCAAGATAATAACATTTATGAGTTTGGAGGAGCGTCGTAACAGAAAAAGATAACAAGACAGCCAGCCAATAGCCGGAGTTTGGGAGTCCCCAGGGCCAGCTTAAGTGTTCTTGGAGGTGGGGGAGGGTGCCCCCCAGTCACACAAGGAGCCCGTGTGCAAGCACGCCCTGTGCCGGCTGAACTGCTCACCCCCAAACACCAGTTTATTTAAATTCAATTACTTATATGACCAGGGCCAGCGATTTCTAAAAAGGGGCCTCATGGACTGTGATAAGTGTTCTGCCAAAACTCAGCATGAGTTTTGTTTTCTTTAAAAACTACCATTTCCATATAATTGGATTAGCCCAGCGTGTGACTGCGGCCAGATGTCCCTGCTTCCAACGCTGGCCGTAGGTCCCTCCTGTGACTTTTCTCAGGCTTCTCTCTTTAATGGTCTGGGGGTTAAAACTGAGCCACTGGCCAGAAACCACCTTAAAGTGTCCTTAAGAAGTTATGACTCTCAGTCGGAAGCAAACCGGCCAAGGGCTCAGGGGAAGTTTCATCCATTCCAATAGCCACGGTCAGGGCCAGGCCTGTGCGTTTATTAATTGTCTGATGCAAACTTCACTTTTGCTAGGATGCGTAAGAGGAAGAGAAATTCAAGTAATTATTAAATTTACAAAAAGCGTAGTTATTTGAGCTCTCACTTCTCCTTTTGAAAATATTTCAACTGCTAATAATCCAACTTATTCTTTCTCCAGCGTCTTCCATCTGTCCGCTCCAGAGTCAGGCCTTCAGGAAACAAGCAACATCTTACTACATGCTGTGAATGGGAGGGTTTTCAGTGTCTGTCCTCAAGAGACTTACTCTAGGACAAGAAAGGCGGAAGAATAGAGACAATGCAGTGTGCAGAAGACAGGAGCGAGGCTTGTGCAAAGGCGGGGAGGGGCTGTCTAGGTTGAGCGAGTGGGTTTCATGGGAACGTTTCCTGGAAGAAACAACATTCAAGCTGGGTGGATTAGACTTCCAAGCCCGAGGCGGTCTCTCCATGATGGGAGAGGTGGCTTTTCCACACGGTGAGTCGCCGTGTGGCTACGTCATCCGAAGCCTCCTGGGGCTCCGGGAACTACAGTGCTCTCCGGACTTCGGCTGAAGATGAGATTATCGTATCGTCCTGGGGACTTCCTTGAGGCGCCACATCATTCATGGCAGAGGGACGATGTTTGCAGATGTAGCTCCCTGGGGCATCCGTAAGACCTTTCACAGCCTGTTTTTGAGGAAGTGGTCGCGGCCCAAGGACCACCCCCCCCATCCCTCACACACACACTCGGAAGACCCTCTCTCAAAGGATGCCCTTGGATGAATGAGCTCCCTCTGAGGGATGACCCCAGGGGCGTCGCTAGCCCCTGTCACGCTTAGTCACATTTTATTTAAAGTATAATCTTTAGAAGAGGCCAAGGACGTGGCGTTTGTTCCATTTGGCCAACTGTGCCTCTTCGCGTGGCCAAGTTCCAGTCTGTCAGTTTAGAGACATGGTCTTCGCAGCATAGGATGGGCCCTTCCCTGATTTCTGTCCTCTCTCGAAGCTGGCCGCACTTCCACCTCGCATGCCCCGGAGAGCGTCAGGCCTGCCGCAGAGACTGGCTTCTCCACGCAGTCGCTGAGCGATCTCAAACAGGTTACTTTATTACCTGACACTCGATTTCTTCTTCTGTAATGTGGCCAGGCCCACAGCCCCTGCATCACAGGGCGGCAGTGAGCGCACTCTGCAAATCATACAGCGTCCTGCTGGTCTCAGCTGCCACCACAGGCGAGTCCTCGGCCAGCCGCTGCCGACTGCGCAGGCGCCGCAGATGGCATGGTGCGGGCGACCGCGTGTTCAGAAACGCTGCTCCAGGCGCTGGGATCCTGGGGCCTTCGCAGGATCGAGTCTGCTCTGGAGTTATGCCTCGGGGCAGGCATCTCTCCTGAGGTGCAACTCAGCTCCTTGCCTGGCCAGGGGCACACGCGCACACACACGTGCACAGGTGCGCACACGTGTGCACACACGTGCACACATGCATATGCACACGTGCACACATGCACACACATGTACAGACGTGCACACACATACACACTCGCAAACAGACCGTCCATCTAGCGGGCGTTCCCCGCGTGGAGGGAGATCATAAGGAAAGACCAAGAGTCCATCCATAGCAGAACTCTGGATCAAGACAGGACGGACTGGTGGCCTGTCCTTCTGTGTCCCAGTAGCGATGAAGACACACTGATTTCAGTCACGGCGTCACTCGCTCAGGGCACCTGGCTTCCCTCGTGAGCCCCTCCGTCTTTCCTGCGTCCCTCACTTTTCGCCTTCACCACCCCCCACTGGCCCACGTGCCTGGACCCCGGCGCCTCCCTCCACCCCCCAGGAGGTTGTTCAAATGTTTCCGCAGACACCCTCGGTCCTCAAGAAGAGGTTAGGCCGGCGATACAAAGTAACAGTCGCACTTCGCAACACACTGACATCCGCACGCGAGAAGCCCTGGCTGCTTCACCCTCCGCGTCAGAGCACTCTGATGCCGGATGAGCTTTCCTCCTCACACCAAGAACTGTTCCAGCTCTCCAGACACCAACGTGTGTGTCCTACAATTCAATTCGATTCTGACACCAGCGGCCTGGAGTGCGCAGACCCCACACGTGAAGGGCTCCGTCCCTTAAGACTGCTCTCCTCGGTGTCAATCACAAGTGCCGTAGTCACCTGGGCTTCCGACTACCCGCCCACGAATTGGGGGTTCCTCGGCTGTGAGAATTTATCAGGATGGCTCCTAGAACTCAGGAAAGTACTCTGCTTGCTGTTACTGGTTTTCATAAAGGGCACAACTGAGGCATGGCCAGCAGGAAGACACACCCAGGGCAAGGTGTGGGGGAGGGGCCCCCGGAATCCCTTCAGGTAGGGGTCTTCGTGGAGGCTGCATCTCACAGGCATGCTTTATAGATGCCTTGGCTGTTGGCGATTAACTCAACTGTCAACTCACCCCCCTTCCCCTCCCCCGGGGTTGGGGGCGGGCTGCTAGTCCCAACCCTCCAAATGCGGGCTTGGCTCCCCTGGCCACCAGCCTCCATCCCACGGTCATCCAGGGCTTCTCCAAATCGCCTTATTACATAAACTCGGCGATGACTGAAAGCAACTTGTTATAAAAAACAGGAGGCCTTTCAATGTATCACTGAGGAAGTTCCAAGGGTTTGGGGAGTTCTGTGTCAAAAAGAGTGACGAAGGCCAATGTATTTATGCATGTCTTATGACACGTATTGTGATAAGAGGCACATGTCTGTGCGTCACAGACGCACACGCAGATACACGAGGACTCGACCTCTTCATTTCCACCGTGACGTGACCGCTGCCCCTTCACTAGGCTCCCGCGGCCCGGACGCGTCCGTGGCTTCTGTCGAGACCCATCCACCCTGACCACGCCACGCCGGGGTGTCTGTGTTGTGTCGTGTTTCGCTCGAGGCCGGTTGTACTTCCTGAGCCTGGTTACAGGAGGCGAGCAGGTGTCCCCTCTCTCACAGGGCAGGTGTCACCTCTCTCACAGGGCAGGTGTCGCCTCTCGCACACGGCAGGTGTCACCCCTCTGGCCATCGCACCTTGTTCTGCCTGCCGTTCTCTTCACATTTTCCGTTTCTTGCTTCCTCTGATACAACCCCTGGGTAACTTACGGTTCCCCCCTCAGTTTATGAACCCCTCGTCAACTGCGCCTGATCTGATGTTTAAGCCAGCCCACCCACTATGTTTTCACTTCCCCAAACACAGTTTTAATTTCTGAAATTTCTCTTTGGTGCATTCTCAGATTTCCTTGTTTGCCATGATAAAATTTAGCTCTGTGATACAATTCAATTTTTAAGTATTCTTATTAATTTTTAAAACCATTATTTTATAGACTATTTATCTATCTATATACATATATAATATAATAAATATGTAATAAATATACATATATATTTAGATTACATGAGCTTTTTTGGGGGTAACTATTGTTACAAAACAAGACAACAGGTTCTTCAAAAGGGGTTGGGGGTAATGCCGCCTTAGAAAGAGCCGAAAGGGGTGATGCAGTCACCTCTCAGCATGGGGACCTTTCTGTTCCATTCCCCGCCCCTCCCAGCAGCCCAGTCCCGGGCTGCAGAAGATGAAGGGCGGGCAGCATCTCACTCACGGCCCAGCCAGACCCGCCTCTGCTGTCCATCAAGGGCAGAGGCAGAGGCTGGGCACCTCTTCTCCTGCCTCGGGCACCCCACAAGGTCAGCCTTGTGACCTCCCCCTCGAGGCTGCCTTGTGCTTCTTGGGAGTGGTGTGTGTGGTGGCACAGGGCTGGCCACCAAGGTCATTGAGGACAGAAGGGGCTTGGGGCTGGCCCACAGCAGCAGGCCTGCCCTGGCACCTGACAAAGGCCTCTCGCCAGTTCTTTTAAAGCGCATGGCTGGTGCCCGCCACAGACCTACGTTCCAAATCACCGTTCATTCACTGCATAAAATCAAGGTGCAAGTCCACAGCCGCGGCTTCGGGATCCCAGTAGACCAAAGATGCAGGTGTCTGGGCAAAGCCTTCATCACTGGCCAGGCCTTGGCCCCGGTCACAGCTCGTCTTCAACTTCCCTGAGCATTTTGTTGGCACACACACAGTGTTCATTACTCTTTCATGTCTTCCTTGGGTTCATGCTCCCTAATGATACTTTTCAACATCCTTTAACAGCTGTGTTTCCAACCATTAGCTATTTGCAGCATCATGGGATGGTGCGAACTGCACCACGGTGTCGTCACGGTCCAGGCCCAGCCCGGGCCCATGGACGGAGCTTCGTTCCACGCTTGAACACATGGGATGTGCGCACTTGACCCCTCTCTTCCCAAACAAACAAAGAACACTTTCACTGTGGCCAATGCGTTAATGCGCTCTGCAGAATGCGTTTGAGGCATTAAACGTTATCACTGTCTCACTGTACATATAGTATCACTTTTATTAATTTATATACACACTGGCATATTTAAACGTATAAAATAATCACCGTAAGAGAAGTTTTATCTGTGTGTATAACAACATTATTAATTGTTAACCCAAGACCAAAAGTAGCTGATCTGGGTTGAAATTAATTTTACAAGATGGAGTTTAACATATGTAGAATTTGAGCAAAGAAGAATCAAGTTCCCTAAGATGAGATAATGGTTTATTAACCAGAATAGAGTGAGAAGACTGTTATAAATATTTTGGCTGAGGCGATGGGATAGTTTGAACAGAGCTATAGCCTTTTGTTTTCTTTTTTCTTAAATAGCCAAGAGATGGAAGCAGCCTAAGTGTCCTCCAATGAATGATTGGACAATGATGATATCATCCAGAGATACTATGAAACACTACTCAGCCACAAAAAGATGGAGTATTGCCTTCCAGCAACATGGATGGGTCTTCAGAGTTTTTATGCTACGTGAAGTAAGTCGGATGGAAAAGGACAAGACCATTTGATTTCACTCATATTTGGGCTATAAAACAGAAAGCAATAAATGAATAAAAAACAAACAAGCAAAAAATACAAACTCACAGATATGGAGCACAGAATTGTGGTCACTAGAGGGAAGCGTGGTGGGGAGGACCAGGAGGGTGAAGGGTCAAGTTCACAGTGACAGAGGAGAGGAGACTGGGTGGTGAACATGCACAGAGTATACAGATGTCCTATCATGAAGTTACACCCTGAAATTTATGTTATGAGCTAATGTTACTCCAATAAATTGTTTTCTTGTTTCTTTTGGAAAGAAAATCTCTAACAAGGCTGATGCTTGGGCCACGTGGGTTTTCAGTTGTGTTTCCACCGATTGGACTAAAAATGATATAGACTGTCAACGGCCACGCCACCCTGAACAAGCCCCATCCTGCCTGATCTAGGAAGCTAAGCAGGGTCGGGCCTGGTTAGTACTTGGATGGGAGACCGCCCAGGAAGACCAGGTGCTGTAGGTGTGGAACAATAACAACAAAAAAATCCAATGGAGATTGAAAATAGGCACACTTTTCTTGAAATGAATTTAGAAAGGATTTCAGGATTTTACACCCCTCCCCCCCCAAATGTACAGACTCCCAGGCTATTGCAATGTAATCATGCAAAAGTCCACATAGAAAAAAGGAAGTCAAAGCTGTCGCTGTTGGACAGCCGGCCCTGTTTCCTTACGAGCTGAAAGGCGCATTGGTCACTTCCAATGAACAAAACGAGAGGAGGTCCTGCAGAGTGAGAGCAGGTCGCGAAGACCCCCGGGTGCCTGTCGCTGAAACCCAGGCCCGATTTGGCACAGGCGGGGTGGGGGTGGGGCGGAAGCGGAAGAGACCAGAGCAGGCGACCACCACGGGGAGACCCGAGTGGCCAGGGAGGGAGGCTCTCAGGAGGATAAACAAACAGTCTGGGAAAGAGATGGATTAGGAAGGGGCTATCCAAATAATCACAGGAGAAGCACCGGGGTAGTTGGGGGAGGAGGTGAACGGGTGTGTGTGTTGGGGGCGGGGGTTACAGGGCTGATTCGACTTGGAGCCGCTTAATTCTGGAGCTGAAGCGGACATGCCTGCGTGGCGCTGGCTGGGATGGAGGGGAGCAAGCGTGAGCGCGAGGGGCGCCCCGAGCTTGCCCCAGGCTCGTGAGGGAGGGGCGTTCCCGTCTCCGCGACCACCGCGCGGCAAAGCAGTAGCGTTGACGGATAACCGCGCATGGCAGCTGCGCGAACTCTAAATGGGGAGAAATGGGCGCTGGTGAAATGCCACCTGCCAACTGGCATCCAGTGGGGTTTAACACCGGAAGGGCATTTGCCTTATTCGGACCCCCGACGTTCTCATTTGTGAGGAGACAGCAGGACACCCTTCTGGCCTTCGAGTGTACCCGAGATGAAGGGGCGTCACGTAACGACTGCACGGAAGAAAACGTCAGGACGCTGGCGATCGCCGTAGGACCCACGTCGCTGTTTCACTTATAAAAACCTTCACAGTTTGGGCCGAAGTAAAATAAATCAGCCATGTAAAAAGGTGAAAAATTAAACGACCTGGATAGAACTCACGTTAGGGGTTCCCGACAAGTTGAGCGCCTGTGAGTTTTTGTGACTCGCATCCTATATTCTCACCGGCCCCTCCTACCACATGGTTGACGCCCTGCGCCCCTCTGCCGCCGATGCTAAACAGGTCGGCGATCTGCCCCAGCCTCTGGGAAGCTGGTTGGTGGTCTGGACCCCGGCGGCCGGCGGGACTTAGCCGGGTCAAAGGGGCCTTCACACCCTGCGCGGTCCACTGAACTCTTCTGCCTGATCTAGAGCCCCCGGTCTATGTGTCTTCAAGTGAGGAAGTTCTCCCCGCGCGGCGCAGAGACATCGGTCAACCACGTGGCGGCAAATGTCTCTAAGCCAACAACGAACGTAACAGGAATACGATTTTTATACCAAGTCGCTCGTCTTTTTCTTGGTCAGAGAGTTTGGTGACAAATAAAACAACAGAAATTACTTTACTCAGAGTCGCTCGTCTTTTTCTTGGTCAGAGAGTTTGGTGACAAATAACAACAGAAATTACTTTACTCAGAGGAGAATAAGAGTGCACGGGTGACTCGGTTCAGGAACAGTAATGTGCCTCGTGTCACTTCCTCTCCTTCTATTTTAAAGACACTTTTCCACTTATAATAGAATGACAAGCTAATTTACCATAAAAATGATTTTTTTTGTATTTTTATATATTATACAGTAATTTTCAAAAGTATATCGGGACAATACAAAATATTTATCTACTCGAGGCAACCCTACACACACACAGACACATGCACATGCAGGTGTTCCCTTCCAGAGTAAATATTTTCCTCCAATTTACATGAAAAATTATTCATAATCGAGTGGCCAGTTTTTAGCTTTGATTGATATTGTCTTAAATTGGCAACATCACATAGTTTTTAACACTCCTTACATTTTCAGAACTATGGGATTAGAAATATAAAGAAAAAAGCCTCAGAGTTACATATAAAGGCACAGAGCTGAAGCATTTATTTGAATGGATCAAGGCAAACACATTGGGAGGAGGTGGTGTTCTTGTGAAGACCGCAGCTGAATTTCCTGCTAAATTCACCAAACTCTTAAACAGATTGTTCACTTACTACTATTGACAATTCTCGGTGGATGGGATCTGCATTTTTCTTAAATTATGTTCCATAATGATTATGATGATTTGACAAACCGATGGCCAATGAACTCGCCAAGGTCGTGACAAGACCGTGTAATCACATCCACACTCGCAAATAGGCTGTCGCCATTCTGTTTCTAGTAAGCTTGAATGCAAGTCTGAGTTAGGAAATACTGGGCATCTACAGATCGTGGCTATCGTAAAGTCCTTGAAAATGATACAGACCAGTGGTTACCAAAGTGTACTTTACTCAGAGGACTGAGTTCAGGGCAAAGGCGCCTGAGGTGATAAAGCAACAATTCACACTCACACGCACATAAGAAACATCCCCATAATTATTTTTATAGTGTTCTTCCACCCAGATTTCCTTTAAATAATAGGTTTCTCAGCTTTTAAATGTTTGAGAGTTATCGTAATCTAGACTAGTGTTTCTGAAATCATGTTAAACCCAGGCTCTGATCCCGTGGGTTAGGGGCAGCGTGGACACCCTACACCTCTCACAAGCTCCCAGGTCATGTTGCTATAGAAAGGAAATACAATGTAAGCCACATCTGCAATTTGAAACATTTTAGCAGCTCCGTTAAAAAATGGAAACCATGTAAACAGTGAAATTATTTTAATAGGCATTATACAAGACAGTGTTGCTAACATATTGTCAATCAAACATGTAATCGTTATAAAAAATGCCAGTGAGATAGCTTACTTTTCGTGTGTGCATCCTAAGTCCTTGTAGTTAATTGACATCCCCCACATCAGGCCCATCTCAGCTTGGACTCACCACATGTGATGGGTCCAGTGGCCACGTGTTCTAGCCTACTGGAAAATACAGACCAAGGTCAACGACTGAGCCCACGGTCAAATGCTTTCCGACAACGTTCTGATGAGGCGTCTTCAGCCGCTTCCCAAACGTTTTCAAACGGCACGAAACCTATGCTTTCTGAGATGGTCGGTTTAGGATGTCAGCCTCCTTACTCTTTCCCCTGCTACGTCAAAATTCCTCTCTCTAGTTGCCATGCATTGTCTCCAAATCTAACTCTGCAGCGAATTAAGCTGATTTATTTTGGACATAAAATACGTTCAAATATTGGGGGGTAGGGAGGGCGCATTCGTATATATATATATTTTCAGAGCTTCAGCAGGCTTTCTCTTCTCTAAAGCTACATGGGCCTAATTTCTTCCTTCTGACCTGTTCTCAGTTCTTTGGCCCATTTCTCTCTTCTCTGGACATAACTCATCCATGCTTCTCTTAAATCCGGAGAACCACGCTGGTGCACCCAGCTAGCTGTGATCACGCAGGTCAGGTGTTCCTGCTCTAGGAGATGTTTCATCAGTGCAGCCTGGGCCCCAGCTCTGCCTCAGCAACCACCCCTCAGCCCTCGTCCTGGTCCCAGTGAGCCTGGGCCCTGAGGGCTGCCATGCGAGGGCCGCCGGCAGGGTGTGGGCTTCATCCCCTCCCAGCTAATGCTGCCTCCTCATAGTCAGCTCACTGTCTAAGCCGGAAAGATGCTTTGGATGCTGGTTCTATTATCAGGGGACATTATTATTACTTCAAGCTATATGTCATGCAAAAAATTTGGGCAGCTTGACCTCAATGCCCACATCCAAGCGATGGCAATTTCCAGCTTGGCCTGGAGCCAGCGAACAGCGTCCTTGGGGAACCGGCTTTGAACGAGTGAGGAATCTAAATTGCATTAGCATGCCGACAAGGCTTCTCCCTCGCGGCCAGAGGGGAGGAGCAGGATTCTGCAATTGCTTTGCTGACATCTGCACTCCGCTATTGTCTCTGTTCCCTTTCTGGTCTAGAGATCCAGGAAACTTGTGGCCAAAGATGACGAAGCCCGCCTGACTAGGTCTTATGAGCCTGGTTGACCACAGGAGGGACCTGCCCCGGGCCATCCCTGTCCACCTCTGAGCATCCCGCACCGTGGCGTGGCCTGGGGCAGCCCGAGGTCTCTCCCTGCCTACCAGCCTGTCCTCCTCACTTCTCCAGGATGCACTCAGCCCAGGTGGGCGGCGAGGACCAGCTCCCGCTCAGGAGGGGGCCTCTTCTAGTCTATTAGACATCACTCCCCTGTCCCAACACTCATTTGGCTTATGTCTTTTAGTCCAAAATCTCCTTGACCCCAACAAGAATGCGAGGGCGAACCTGTTGTCTTTCAGTCACCTGGACAAAGTCTGCCATCGACACCGAGCAGTGAGCAGAGGGCCTTTTCTGTCCAGGGCTTTTTTGGTCCTCCTTGCTAGCCCATGGGTCCATAAGTAGTCTGTCAACTGGCTCCTATATATAAGGAACCATCGCAGGTGCCGGGGGACAAAATGAATAAAACCAGTGGAGTCACCGTCCTGAGAACTCGGAGTCCAGTGGGTCGTCAGCTGCATGGGAGGGAACCGGAGCCGGGCTCCTGGGGTGTCAGTTTCCGATTGAAGGTTCTAGGGATGGGCGGTGATTGCTGCAGAAGTCGGGAGCTTTCTCGGTTAGTGGGAGGCATGCGAGTAAGGGGAAATCGTTATTTCTGTGTCATTCTGTTTCTTTTGGTTTAATGAGATATAGTTCCCTTGGATCTAGAATGTAGACTGCGTGGAATTAGCAGTTTCATGATTTTAGGCTTTAATTTGATGACCTTAGTCACATTTTGCATTTGTGGTTTGTAGCTGGGTAATGTGTTGCTTTTGCAGACGTTGTATATAATGAAATCATATTTTATTAATTTATTTTCAAAGCACGTTTGAGATCCACAACAGATTTTGATATAAGGCCAAAAATGATATAACAGCTATCTGAATCCTTTTTAACTCTATGTGCTTTTTCTTTCTGATGATTTATTTAGCATTTATAGAGTAGACATTCTTAAAATAGAGTTGAAAGCATAGGATTTTCAAATATTCAAAATGGCTAATTTTGCTGGGGTTTTGTTCATTAAAACATTAATATTTTGCCAAAACTTGTGGTCGCATGAATTCAAATTGTGTACCAGTTTGTAGTTTTATTAATGCAATGTCAAAGAACTTTCTTTGAACTCATATATAAGACTATGCTGGCTTATAATTTTATAAAGCATAATGTTATACGATTCAAGGAAGCCCAAAACACTCAGTTAATGGCATGCCAACATCCATCACAAAACAATTGTACCTGTTGAGTTTTCCTTGTTTTATACACAAGAAAATGTGGTATGTTAACATTATTCTTTTGAGTACTGAGAAATGTGAAATAAATGTAAGAGCAGGGAAAAGAATAATTTATTTTCAAAATAGTCCTCTTTCATTCTGCAGGTATGAAATGGGTATTTTTTTTTAATTTGCCTTTCAAAAAATGCAGAACCTTGTATGTCGTGTTTATAACAGGAAGCAGCAGCATTCCATGGCCCACATGCAGATATTTTAATATTCAGTTTATGTATAGTGCTGTGATCCTAAACCGAACTCAGTTGCATTGTTCCTTGCAAAGTGACATCTGCACGGGGCCTTGGGGAAGAGCGGCTTCCCCCGCCGCCCCGAGTGGTAGAGCCCGGGCGACTCCAACGCAGCGGGGAGGCGATCAACAAGCGAGGCGCAGGCTCAGGTGCCGCCCGCCCACCGTCTCTGCGACAGCAGCGCCTCCTCTTTGCCACCGCAGAAGGTGACCGGGGAGGATGAGGTGGAGAAAATATCAAGAAAAAGTACTCAGCTTTACAGGGTAGGTAAGTTTAGACCAAACTCACAGGTCCATGCATAATTAACCTAAATGAGATTCCCATAGAGAGAATTTCTACACAATCTACGAGTGCTGTCTGGTGTGTGCGCGTGCGCGTGCGCGCGCACGCGGTGGGTTTGGAGATGCAGATGACATATCTACGCCTTGTGTGCCATGCGCTTCGACATGCCTGTCTGCTGTGAGAAGCTGGATATAAAACGTGGCGTTCGTTCCAGACACTGGCGTTGTGTGGCCCGGGATAACGAGTACCACACCTGCGAGAAACAGCCCTGCCGCCTGCCTGCTGGCTCTGCTCTGCGCCTGCGTGCTGCACAGGTGTGAGAGACGCCGGACTCGGTGGAACCGCTCAGAAAAAGGGGTGGCCAGGGAGGAGGGAGCTAATTTTCCCGGCTTAGAGTACAATCATTCAACTCCATTGTTCTTTGATGTCACTCAGAATTAGCACCTACCTACACAGCTCCTACTGCCGTCACTAACGGAGTCCCTCCCGGGAGGCTGGCCCCGGCTCTGTGGGTCCCGGCCGTGGTCGCGGGCTGTGCGCAGGGCCTGATGGGAGGTGCCGGCCTCCTAAAGCTCCGTCTCCCCCACAGGAACCCGCGTGCGTTCACCGGCGGGGCGGGCCCAGGCGGCGTGTGCTCCCGGGCGCAGTTAGAAATATTCTGTCGGATTTGTGGAACGCGTTCAAAGGCATTTTTAATCTTGCACTCATTTAATTCTGGCTCAGAGAACCCTGTCTGCAAAACAGTTCTCTCTAAATCCACGTTAGTGGCTTCTTACAAACAAGGGGTGGGGACAGAAAAAATGTCAGTTATGCCTTTTATATTGCAAAGCCGGGCGAGTGCAGCTTGGAAGAGGGCGGGGACAAGGTCCGCAGTCAGAGACACACGCGCCACATGCAGCAGGGGTCAGAGGGCACGGCGTGCTGCGCGGGGCATCGGATGGGCCCAGAACCAGCGACTGTGGTTCATGGGTCCTTTCTCCCTGGCCCCCACCTGCCACTACTGGCGGGAGCAGGGTCCCAGCCGGGTCGCATGGTCCACAGTGCTGCGAGGTCAGGCGGATTCCACGGCGCGCGCACAACCTCGGCTACAAGCTCTGGGCCTGGGGAGCCCGCCCACCCGCTGCCTCCGTCAGACGGCAAACTCGGGGTGGTGGGGAATGGCCTGCTCTTCGTTCACAATAAACCAACGGTCCCTAAGAAAGCACTTGGGGCCAGCGGCTCCTCCGCGCCTGCCATCAGCAAAGACCACCGCCCGTGGCCTTGACCCCGCCCGGGCCGTGCGTGCAGCAGCCCTTGGCAGGGCCCTCGCAGCTCTCCCCCTCTGACAGCTCCAGCCCCTTCAGATGGCGGAGACCAGGCTCGGAGAGATGAAGGTCGTGGAGAACCCAGCGGTGATGGAAAAATACCTGCGAGTCGGGAGGCGGGACTGTGGCCCCCGAGTCATAATTACACCACGATCCCCAGAAATGCAGCCATTACCAGCAGTTAATGACGACTTTGTTGGTTAACAGCTCGACCCGAAGCTGAGGGTTGTTAACACCCCATCAAACCCCTTGTTACGAGCGCGGGGTTTTATGGAAACACACTCGGGTCGCAGCTGGAGAGCTGGGCGGGCATCCGGCGGCCCCCGGTGGCTAATGACCGCGCGTTCCCGTCAGTCAGAGCACCGGGCGCATTCCACGGTGTTTACATAATAGCTGTTAACTGCCGCGGGCTGGTGCCACCGCGTTCGGGGACTTGACGTGACACCGGGTTCAACCCCTTTTCCTGCCCGCGCGTCGAAGGCGCGCGTCGTCGCCGTTCCTGTCCTTTGTTGCTGGAGCCGCCCGCGTTCCAGCCTCTGCGGTTCGTCTGAGGCCGATTCCTCGCCGAGGCTCAGGAGATGGCTCGCGGCAGGGGAGGCGGGTCCCCGGCGGCAGCACGGGGTCCTCCCGATCCACGCTGGGCACTGCTGCGGCCTCGGCCCTTTCCTCCGAGGGCAGCTGGCCGTCGAAGTGGCTGTGATCAGAGCGCATTTGCGGCCAATCGGCCGGGAAAGAAAGTTTTACCTGTTACTGGACCTTCTTCCCGGGAGCCCACGGTGGCGGCTCTGGCCTGGTCTCCCATCCACAGAGGTGAGCGGCGTGTGCTTGAGAGCATCAGCCTGTCTTTCCTGAAGTCACAGGCTCGCAGTGACAAGCTGCAAGGAGATGGGCGTTTCAGATGTGGGGTCCGGCGCTGGAGTTCTCGACCATCCACTCAGAACCGCAGAACTTCTCACTTCTCTGCCACTCCCGGGGCCGGGCTCGGAGATGCTCAGGACGGTGGCTTCTGCTCGCAGCGCCCTGCGTCCCCGGCCTGCTAAGTCACCACCCAGGGCCCCGCCCCCTCGTCGTGTGCGTCAGAGGCCCCCTGACTGCGTCACCATGCAGACCCGGCCGCTGCCCCATCCTCGTTTGTCTTGAGGGCCCCAGGAGCAGGCGGTGCTCGCGGCAGAGCAGACGGGCCGGGCCCTTCGTCCTGCTCGCTCGGGAGGCTGTTGTGGGAAGCAGCCAACCTGCCTGTCAGGCAGAACATGGTCGCGCCATTGTGCGCTTTTAATTGTTCCTCTGTACACGGACCCCGAGAGCTCGCTGTGGATATTCAGAACAAGCGCGCGGAGCCCTTTGCCAGACCAAACAGATGTCCTGTGGCGCCCCCACACTCGGCCCCGTCCCCTTTTGCTCCAGGAAGGGTCCTTCTGACAGAGCAATTAAAAAGTATGATTTATTTACAAAACAGTCTGTGCAGAAGCCGGGACCATCTCTCCCGTGTGGGTGTCTTCACAACGAAGCAATTACTTCTGCCCCTGTGGTACGAGGCGGCAGACCGCTAATTAGAAAGCTGACCGCATGCGACAGGGGGAGGGAGCAGCCCGCGTTGCGTCCTCCATGCGCGTCCGAGGCAGCGTCCGCAGCTGCCTGTCCCCGCGCAGGACGCGGGGGGACGTTTCGCGTGGGCCACCGCAGGATCCGCACGTGCTGGCGTCTGAATTGGCGACCTCATTAGGAACACGGGTTATCTGTTAAATGCGGAGGGATAGAGGTCTTCATTTTGGTTCACGGTTTATTTATTTTAAAAAGAGCGAGTTTAAAGTAAGTGTTTTTTTTAAGTAAACCGGGATCAAGACCTGGCTTGGTCTCAGGTGCAAAGTCAAGACCGACCCCAGCCCATCGTCCCCGCCGCCTAGCGCGTCCCTTCCCCTGCCATCCGTGCTGCATGCCGTGTCCTTGGCCCAGAGACCCCCTTGGCCCTGCAGCCTCCTCCTACACGCTGGCCACCTGCACTGCCTCCCACCTACACCTTCGGCCGCGGGCCGTCTGCAGGGCTGCCCGCCACGCCCACCTCCACACGTTTCTCTCCGCCCGGTGGGGTCAGGCGGGGTCAGGCGGGGTCAAGTAGCACGCAAACGTTGAGACCGTTCGCCCCCTGCGTGGCTTCAAGGTCACTGACTTTCAGTCCCCAGGAAAGGACTCAGCGGAGGGCCCACGCCTCGTCTCTGCTGTCCCCGCGGCTGCAGCGCGGCCCCACCGTCGCCGACGCCCTCGCCCCGGCCACGAGCGCGCGGCCAGCTCGCCTGTCCCCAGCCGCCTGCGCACCAGCTGGGATCACTATGCCTCTGAACCCCGTGGCCCGAAACCCCGCGGTCCGAAACCCCGCTCCCGCGGTGACCTCGCGTCTCCCCACCTCCGCTGCGCGGCGCGTGGCCGGACACATCTGCCCCCACCCCGACACTTCCCACGGGGCGCTGTTGACTGTCGGGCACGGGAAAGCGCTTGATGCGCTCTCGGACTGCAGCCGGGATGCGGACTGTACTTCTGTTTTGCAGGTCGTTTTTCTCCGAATATGTGGCCCCCTGATGGTCATTGTCCCGTTGTCCGTTGTCCGCAGAGAGCTCACAGTCCGCAGAGGGAGCCGGTGATCGCTGGTTTCCTGGAGGGGTGTGTGACCCAGCTGGACGCGGAGCCCTTGGCGCCCTTGGCGTCCCCCCTCCCCCCCCCCGACCAGCCAGCTGCGCCTTCCGCTGGCGCAGTGTCCCTCCGCGCGGCTCGGCCTCCCCTCGTGTGCCGCCTCTGGGGGGACCTACCCATTGCTGGGCATTCTTCAGCACCCAAGCTGCTGCGAGTACCCCCGCTGGGTACCCCGATGTTGGCTTCTGCCCTCGTGCTTGTTCAGAGTGTCCCCGGGGAGGAAACCCACGGCCCTCCTCATCTGCCCTCCGGCGTGGCCCAGGTGAGGGCCGCTCCTTGCGCATCTACACAGCGGCGAGCAGGGGGCCAGGCGCGCGGGGGCCAGGCGGGGTGGGGGGCAGCCGCGCCTGTCCCCACCAGAGCCCTTCCAACCTCCGCTGCTGACTCGGAGGCGGGGCTGCCTGTCGCTGCGTTTTCCTCCTCCCCTTCCCCGGCCACCCTGCTCGTCACTCTCTTCCTCTCTCCCCGCGTGTCCCTTGGGGTCTCGTGCTCTCCCCCTTCGGCCACCCCCTCTCTGGGAAGGACTTCCAAGTGACCGACTCCTCTCTCAAGCCGTGAGCGTGAATCCCCAAATTTCTAGGGAAAGGACTTGGCGATTCAGAATGCAAGCGTCTCCAGCCAGGACGGGGAGCCGGTGGGTGAGGCTTCGCTGTGAAACCTGCACAGGTCGTTGCCACACTAGTCACGGGATGACACCACCCTCCTCGTCCCCGGTTCTCAGTTCACAGGTGCCCACGTCTCCCATCTATGCAGCGTTTCATTCGAGGAAAGAGCCCTGACTGCACCTCCTTCGTGGTCGAGCGTCACGGCGGTCCCGCCGCTCCTTGGTTTTGGGCTCACCTGTCCAGCCTCGGCGGCTTCGCCTCTCATCGTCGTCACACGGCTGTGTCCGAAGCGGAGGACGTGGGCAGCGGGCAGAACGCGGCGATGCCCACACGTGAGTTAAAAACAACAAACCGAAGCGTCCCGCGCCCGCGGGTGCCTGTGCCGGGAGCGGGCTGCCCAGGTTGGCTCCCCCGCCCCGGGAAGTGTGTCGGCAACGTCCGTTTGCACAACCCACACGCGTGAAATGCGCCAGCGCAGCGCTGTGGGCGCGGCCACGAGAGACGCCTGCCTGAGGCTGAGACAGAATGCCGCCGGGAGGGAGCTCGGTTCCCCACGGCACACTGTCTTTGTGGCAGACTCAAGGTCAAATGAGGACGAGCTGAGATGCGTCGGGTCCCATTCGGACATGCTGAACCACGTAGAGCCGGAAGGCACCAAGAGTGACGTTGCTGGGGACAACGGAGGTGACCCATTTTTCGTGGTTTTCCTTTGTTTCTGCTCTCGCCCCAGCCAGTTCCCATACGCCAGGGTCCCTGGGAGGAGGGGCTCTGGGTCTGGCCCGGGGTTTCCGGCCACTGGGATGGACAGGGGTTCTTTCTGCGACACTCCGCGCGAAGGGCTGGACGTCGGACGTAGGTGACTCTACAGAACAGCGCTACCCCGCACGGCCCGGGGGCCCCGCCGTGTCTGCGGCCGAGACTTAGCAATGTCCACAGAAAAACGAAATGCACATCGTGCAATGAAGGCAGGGCTTTATTAAACTTCTTTTTATAAGGTGGTGAGGGACACCTGGGAGCAAAGGGAAGAGGCGGGGGACGGGCCCACAAGGCAGAGGCAGACGGGGAGGGACCCCTTCCTTTCCTCGCGGAGAGAAGCCCTGCTTCCGGTCTGGCCTCTGGGAGGAGAGTGGGTGGGTGGACATCGAGCTGAGTCTCCGTGGTGACCCCAGGGGAGCCCGGGAGAGGGCAGGGTGCGGCTCCTCCGGGGAAACAGAACCGATGGCGAGCACACCCACGCACAGAAAGGCGCCAGCGCGCGGAGCTGGGTCCCCCGCATCATGGCGCTGGAAGGGGCGATGCCCGCAGTGCGCGCGGGCCGGCCTGAGGCGCAGGAGAGCGGAAGACGCACGTCCGGCCCCAGGGAGGGGAGACTGGCGTCCCCGTCGGGACTGGACAGGCCCCACCCCTGTGCCGGGCTGGGGACAGCCCGCCTGACCAGGGCTCATCTCATCTAGAAACACCTCGCCGCGCCCCCCAAGGGGGGCATTCCGCCAGGAGTCTGGGTGCATATGGCCTGCCCAAGTGGACACACGGAACCCAGGATTGCAGAGCGTAAGAGAGGTCATGCAAGGCTGGTCGCTGCCAGGCGGGTCCCCCATCTCTGCGGGCGAGGGCCCCGCTGGAGAGGGCTCTGGGCGCTCTGAGAGGGGGAGGGGACCTGCCCACCCCACACCCGAGGCCAGAGCCCACGCAGGGAAGAAGGGCCGCATCTCCCAAGTCCATGGCTGCAGACGCTGGCCGCTGTGTGGCTTAGGGCCCTTGTGTAAGGAATCGAGTGACAATTTTCTTTCAGAATTAAAGTTTTAACAGTCTCCCTTGATGAGCAGACACGTGCCCTTCTGTCAGACGATGGGCAGTCACAGCATATTACATTTTCTTCTTTGCGATTGTCACCAGAAAATGTAGAATTAAATTCACCATAACTGAATCACGACAAATATTTTTAATAATTTTCTCTTTTTCTGTGTTTTAAAGTCATTTCTTAAATTTCCACTTACACCTTATTATGTGAGTTTTTTTTTTTTCTCAAATACCATCACATCTTTGAAGAAAATAAGGACGGGATTCATAAACACTGATGCGTGGGCATCGGGGCCGTGCCTCCTGACAAGGCAGGGCGCAGGGGGAGAGGCCGAGGGCGCAGAGGGGTGCCCGCCATCTCTCCACCCACCGCGGCATTCGAACAGCTGTAATATGGCAGCTTTCAAGTAAACTGCTTCTGCTCTACAAATGTGAGATCCTTGCATGCCTAAATATTTTGTCAATTCATTTGGCAGCAAATGGTTGAATATTAAGCCAATTTGTTCCTCTCACTTGAGGATAAATTCTGGATTCAGACCAGTAGAGCTACTCTTGAGAGACTATGAAAATAGAGTTTTCCGTTAGTGAAAAAATCTTTCCCCATAATATTGAGACGTGAATTGTAGAAAATCCTCCTTTATTTTCATACTAAATGCCTTGTGATTTGTATTAATGTTGTCCTGTGTGAGTCTTTCCTCTTAAAAAAAAAAGGCAATGAAGCAAGGGCTTCAGCATCCGTATCTTCCCTTACTTGGCACAAAGGAGCAGGTGTGTAAGGAGCACATGAAACCAGGCAGGTGTGTAAGGAGCACACGAAACCAGGACAGGCGTGTAAGGAGCACACTAAACTGGGACAGGCGTGTAAGGAGCACACTAAACCGGGCAGGCATGTAAGGAGCACACTAAACCGGGACAGGCGTGTAAGGAGTACATGAAACCAGGCAGGCGTGTAAGGAGCACACTAAACCGGGCAGGCGTGCGATTGCGCCGACTCCCCGAGTTTCATGGACGGAGCTGCTATGCTCTGCCACTTTCTGAGAACAGGAATTAATTTTCTGTCTTAATACATATTTGTGTTTTTGAAAACCTTATTTTTTTACAAGGTTTATCTTGAAATTTCCAAGGACAGTGTAGCCCCAGGGATGCCTACAGATCTAAATAGACATTTTTATCTGAGAATTAAGCAGGAGACGATTTTGCCCAGACGACGTCCTCGGTGCCCGTGTGTGTGTGTGTGTGTGTGTGTGTGTATTTAGCATCAGTTATGCCTAACGTGCTGCCCCGTGCTGCCTGAGGCCCGCAGGCAGACACCCCTGCTCCACGCCTTCCTCCAGGGAGGTCCCCAGCCTGACGGACAGAAGCTGGGGCCCAGGGGCCCAGAGCAGCGAGGTGTCAGTCACAGGAGATTGAGCTGAGATGTCCCTTCTCCTCGCCCACCGTCCTCATCTGCAAAGTGGTGACCCTCCATAGGGGACACAGGAAGGGCACAGACTCCACGTTTTGTGAGACGTTTAGGGCCGAGTTGTGACCTGAATCGCAGTGGCCAGCTTGTCCCCTGATGGCACAAGAGACACAGGCAGGTTTCTCAGCTGCCGGCAGGAGTCAAGGTCAACCTGCTCCAACGGGGGGAGCAGGGAGGTGAGGGCCACCTGGAGCCGGGAAGAGAACCCACGCCGGTGAAGGCGCCTCCTGGCCCCGCAGCGCGGCCGCGGGCGGTCGGGCCTCGGCTCCGACGCAGTCGGGCGATCGCGGGGCATCATGGGTAGAGTCGTGGGACGTGTCTCCCCTTGAGGGGAGCGTGCGTGGCAGCAAGAGGGAGGGGAGCGTAGCGCTTTGCAATAACACAGATGTAGCTTCAGACTCTGACGGAATTTAGCCTCGGACTTCTCATTTTTAAAATGGGGATGGGGGGCTCGTCCGCTAAGGATTTTCATAGGAATTAATCACAACTGTGACTGTGAGAAATCACCCCGCACATGAGTAAACAGTCATCATAGTGACACTGGAGGTGGGGATCAGCTGGCTGTGGCATGACAAACGTCCCCAAACTCAGGGACTCTAAACAAGAAGCATGGATCACTGCTCTGTGCCCGTGGGCCAGCCCGGCGACTCCCGCCTCTGGACTCGGGGTGGGTGGTGGGTCCCCCTCCAGGTGCTCACTCATCTCTGCAGGTTACTCTCCACCTGCTCTCCTGTCAGAGCTACCTGGATCCGAGAGGGAGAGAGAGGGAGAGAAAGAGGGAGAGAGAGAGAGAGAGAGAGAGAGAGAGAGAGCGAGCGTGCACAGCTCTTTGAGGCTCAGAACTGAGGCGACATCACTCCCTTCTTTTCATTAGTCGAAGCAGCCTGATTTATTTATTTATTTTACATATTATTTGATTTTATTATTTTATTATTATTATTTTTTTTTAGGCGAGGCAACCCTTGGCTGACCTCACAGATTGCAAGGACCTCGTCAGCTTACAATCCTTATTATTTTATTTTATTTTCTTTGCGCCTACAGCACCTGGTCTTCCGAGGTGGTCTCCCATCCAAGTGCTCACTGGCTGACCCCGCTTAGCGGGAGATCAGCCGGGTCGGCGCGTTCAGGGTGGTGTGGCCGTGGACAAGGTCGGCCTGATTTAGAGGATGGAGCCACCTTGGAGGTGCGCCCCCCAGATGTCTGTCAGGAGGCTCAGCTCCTCTGTTCCGGCCGCGGGTAGGGTGAGTCAGGGCGTCGGCCGGCGCGCCCGCAGGGAGCGGTGCTCGGCGTGTGAACCGGCAGCTGGGTCTCGGCCTTGTAGTGCCGCGGCCTCTCTCTTCCAGACGCGGTGTCCCTGTGCGAGGTCAGCGTTTCTGACCCGTCCGCGGACGCCCCCCAACACTGCAACGCACAGGTTCAGGTATCGGAAAACGCATCGGACGAAATGTGAAGATTCCCCCACGAAAATCACGCGAGCGCAAACCACGCGCACACGCCGACGTGCCGGGTTTGCTTTAAAATGCGACGTTATCACGTCTCTGCTCTTTGGCGGGGCCGTGTGGGGGGGGAGCTCTCTCAGAGCAGTCACCCCCACAGGTGTGAGTCGGGGTCCTCCCAGACGATCCGCGAGGCCTTCGTGTTAAACTTCTGCGTTTTACAATTCGGCGGAGGATCCAGCAAGTGTTGGAAACCATCCTGTAATCGATGCTGATACGGAGGCCAAAGGCGGGTCCCCAGGACAGTCGCTTCCTCTGCCTTTGCGCAGCGTTGAGGTGACTTGACCGGCTACGTGGCAGGGGACTGTGGGGACACTCCCAGGGCGGGCTCTGCTCTGGGCACCCAGCCCGGCTCTGGATGGCTCTCCCGCAGCTCAGAGCCTGGCCGGGCTGTTTGCACACACATTCACAGTTGTGCTTGCTTTTCCAGCCCCCCTCCCTGTGCGGAGACGCTGTTTTGAAGGTTGGGGGGGGGGGAGGGTAGCTTTCTGAAACGTCAGAACCTGCAGACACTCACAGGTGTCCCGGATGCCTCAGAAATAGCTTCGGTCTCTCGTCGGCATGACCTGACAGCGGCAATAAATCCCTGCGTTTGAGACCCGCGTTTCCATGCACTGGATGGGCCCTGCTGGGGCAGAGTGGGGTGTCCGTGGTCAGACGCACAGCGTTAGAAACGTAACTGGATGCAGCCGGTGGTAGCACGTTCTTTACAACGTGGGAGCCCACCTGAGGGCTTGTCGTCTCCCAGCTGAAATGCAGTTTCCGTTCAGACTGCTAAGCTGCGTGCTCCTGGGCTAGGCTGCCGTGAGCCTGCAGAGGAGAACCGAGCCGGTGAGTGCCAGGCCGGGGGAGCTGGCGGCAGCGCCTGGGCCTTGCATGAAACTCAGACCCTGTTCCCTGCGCCAATGGCCGCAGGCTTGGAGCAGGTTTGCTGCGGCCCATACGCAGCCCCGAACCCTGAGCCCCGTGTTGTTGTTGCTGTGCTGGGGAAATACGTAATTATCACATCAGGTACCAGACGTGGGGCAAACAGACCTCTGCTGTGTGTTTATGTCGCTCTGGCTGGGAGTTGGGGCTGTTTCTTAGTTTTTGCCGTAGGTGGAGTGCGAGCGGCCTCGCGTTCCTCCATCCTGACCCCCCGACCCCCCGGCCCTGGTCCTTCCAAAGACGTCCCGTGAGAAACCCTGCCTTGCAGACAGGTGCTTTCCAAACTGCTCATCTTACCGAGCTCCGTCTTTGTGGTGGCAAAGTGTAGCGTGGAAAACCGCTCTGCGTTCCTCTGGTTAGAGCTCAGCGTCTCCTGGTCTGCGTCTCGGGGCGGGACCCCCCCAGAGCCCTGCCCCGCCCCCTCCCTGGCCAAGGAGAACAGAGGTCCCCATCCATCTCATAAGCCCCTGACCCCTGACAACTATTTACTTATTGTCTCAGGTGAGTTAAGAAGGCTAGGCGGGACTGGAATGGGAGTAAAGCCCTTCTCTCACCTAGGGTAAGGAGTTCTAGAATATTCTTTTCCCCTGGAGCATAGACCTTTGTTACAGAAAAGGAGTTAGACTAACTCATTAGAAAGAACTTCACCAATCAAGTTCAATAAGCTTTTTCTTTGCCATTTAGCTTCTATTTTCTTTCCTTTGCTATGAGTTCTTTGCACTTACATCGTTTTCTAGTATAATTTCCATTGTGCCTAAAATCTAACATTTAAATAACGTTTTTAAAATTTCGAAGCCTGGGCAGGAATTTCTCAGCTCTGGGGCCCTCGCCGTCTTTCCCGCGTGACGCAGGGGGCTGAGTCAGTCATGTGCTCAGGTCTGTGCCGTGGAGAGGCCTGGGGCACTTAGCCGCAGAGGTGGGCTCCATCAGCCTTCCAAGGTCCTTAGGCATCTGGACAGCTCAGTGGTTGTGACCCAGTGACTGATCTTCTCGAATGCCTGAATCGGCCACTCCCGGCCTGGCGGCTGCAGGGAACGGCAAGAGGCTCGTGCGCCCAAAACAGTGAACAGAACAGACACTGCACCCCAGTGAGAAAGTGCTTCCTCCTCCCCTTCCTGCCGGGACTCGGGGAGCCTTGCATGGCCCTATCCTGCCTTTGGGGAACACACTCTATTCTTTTTAGAACCACCCTATTTCATAGCCTGTGAGTCGTTTAGGAGGAGAAGAGGTGGGCGTCTCGGGTGGGGCCCGTGAAGACAGTCCGGTGACGTTCTCGCTCCTGACGCCAGCCTCCCGAATGTCACCCCGTCTGCCCTTGGCGTGGGAAGAGCACGCCGTGTGCTGTGCCTGCATTGAATTCTGTTGGGGACATGAAGCAGCGGGATTGTTCCCGAGCCAGCCCGTTCGCACGCCTTCAGCGAGGCAGCAGACGCTGAAGCTGGAGGACACTTCGCCCTCAGCCTCCTCCCGGCCGCCCGAGGACCTAGGCCAGTGCCGCTCAACCAGGGGCCGTTCGCCCCACTGAGGAAGCCTGGCCATGTTTGGAGACACCTTTGACGGTCACGACTGAGGTGGGGTGTGCCACGGGCATCCGGAAGGTAGAGGCCAGGACGGCCCCCACCGGAAGTGTCTGGTCCCAAACGTGAGCAGTGCTGAGCTGGAGAAACTCAGGTCTGTACAGGTGCAAACGTGCTGAAAGACACATTTTTTTTGCCGCGACAGACCAAGAGCGTGCAAGCATTTCTCAAACAAACGTTCGCCTGCAGTTCCAAGGACACACAGGGACGGAGAGAGGGCGGTTACGCAAGCGTTTCTGTGCACACCACAGAAGTTTCTTCGGTGCCATCACCACTCACACACCGAATCCACCTGTGGTGGGAGCCAACACGGAGATTCACTCCGCACGTGCGTTCTTTAAGGCGAGTCTTCGAAAAGCAATACATTTTGCATTTTATTATTAACTTAAGATTACTTTATTTTACTTCATATTTTGCAAAAGAACTTAGCCTACTTTCCTACCACTTACCGACATTATCTATGCGCATATGTTTATTTTCCTTTCCCCTAGCTCTGTTGCTTGGCCCTAGGTTTGCAAATTTGACAACTGCTTTCTTCCTTTTTTTTTTTAAGTTCTATATCAAGTTAATAATTTTAAAAAGTGTTTCACAACATGGCGTTTTCCAAAGATTCTCCGAGTCTGTTTGACAGCTGCCAGGTACATGCGTTCGCTGTTTTACCAAGTGCTAAGGACGGCTCCTCCAACGTGGAAACTACATCATTTCAAGGGTGACATTTGTGACTTAGAGAGTAAACGATAATCAGTTCCTTCAAATCGAATGTAATGTTCAATGTATATTATTTGGACCGTGTTACTGAAACCATTATCATTTCACCTATAAGTAAAAAATTTTCCTGGGAGGAGAATGACTTTCCTTTAAAGTACGTTTTAGTTCTTTTAAGACAAACCGGAATGTGTCTAGATCAATTCATCGCAATCTCTGGACCTGGTTTTCCAAATGCACACTTTTGTGAACCGTTTTTGAGCCTTAATTTCCACGCTCTCGCTTCTCTCTTGCTGCCTGTCCTTCGGGTTTCAGAATGTGGTTTCCTCTGCCGCCTGGGGTGAACCTGACGCTGAAGGAGTGAGCAGCGGCCCATCCTGGGGAGTCGGAAGCCCGTAAACGACAGGAGAACCTGGGGACGTGGGCACGCACCCCGGGATGGCCTGCGGAGGGCGGGAGGACACACGGGGAGGGTGTGGGGGGTGGGGGGTGAGACGGGCAACTCGCCCAGGGACATGGCGTCAGAGCACGTGGGGTGGGGGGGACACAGAGACCCCGGGAGGCGAGCACGTGTCAAAAGGGAGGATGAGAAAAGGCATGAGACGGCCATGGGGTTGGTGAGTCAGGTGAGGACTCTCATGTGACCTTTAAAATGGAGAAAGAGACGGCAACGCCCTCAGCTGAAGACATCGCAGTGGCGTGGGGGGCTCAGTGCAGTGCAGGGGTGACCGGAGCGGAGGAGGGGGCGTGTGTGTGTGTGTGCACGTGTGTGTGCATCCAAACGCCTCTGGGGGGCACGCGGATGGGAAGAGGTGACGAGGGCGTGGCTGGCCAGTCAGCAGCACAACTGTGTGTGTGTGAGTGTGAGTGTGTGTGTGAGTGTGTGTGAGTGTGATAGAAACAGAGACAGAGCGGGAGGGAGATTCAATCTCATGGGAAATTACGATTTTTTTTTTTTTAATTTTAAGTGCTCTAAATTGACCACACTTTTCTGCCCAGAACGTTTTCATTTTAACAGAACTGACGTTTCTCAGACATTTTCCTCTGCAGAGCTCCTGCTTCCATAAACATTCACGCTTCTTTTTTCTTCCTCAAGGCAAAAACTCACATGACAAAGCAAAACATAAGCCACGCAAAGGCAGGGGACGGCTAAATTTATCAACGTATACTCAGTTTACGCGAAGCATTAAGTTGAACCTTAATTGATGTGTTTTGTTTATTTTCCTTGGTTGATTCGCCTCCATCAAGGGAAATTTATCACAGAACAAAGAATGGTATCTCCAAAGCTTTATGCAGTTCAGCATATTTCTCGGTGAAGACCACAGGCTGATCGCATTGGGGATCCGCTCAGTTTAGGGCCTCGGTTTGAATCTGCGAAGTTGTATTTAAGGTGACTTTCTGTTTCTGTGTCTTGTTTTTAAGCGAATGGTACATTTTTAAAAATCGCAAACTTTCGAGCTGTCAGCGGGGATGCTGAGATAAACATAGAAACATGCCAGGAAACACAGCGTCACCCTCACGTCGGGGGAGATGGGAACGGCGTCCCGGCGTTGTTGGGTGGCTTGCAGGTCACGGCCGCCCTGGTGACTGAGACTAACCGCAGTTCTGGCTGCCTCCCTGCGAGTCTCCAGCAGGCAGGGGTCAGCGCACGGGCTAAATGGTTTACCAAGCCCACCCAACCATAAAAGCGTCTCTTAGCCAAGCACGGCGGCTTCCGGCACGCAAGTTTAATTTCATGCAGTGGAGCTGTGTACAAACAATGGATTCCGAGGTCTAAATTAAATTCTTGGCATTAAACGGCGTTGTGGCAAACTTCTTAATCCCAGGGTTAAGGTTTTCAGAAGAGAGCTGTCCGCTTCTGAAGGCATAAGATGTTTGGGCTTAGCCTAGTGAAATATTGATAAGGTTCTGATTTGCAATGATTTCCTGTCTTTGCTGATTTTTTCCGTCTGCAGTCAGTTCGCATTTTCCTGTGATTTACACACATCCGAAGTCAGATGAAATTAGGCCAGAGCTATTTCACTGGTGCCCACAGCGACAGGAATGTCCCCAGATATAGAACTTTGCCGTTACATTGCTTCTTTATTCGGTCCACCATAAATATTTCATTCAGCCCTAAACGAGGCAGCTACTTCTTGTGACACAGTGTCGGAGAGTTAGCAGTTCACTCAGAGCACACTAACTTTTAAATGGTCTGTAAAATATGAATTTTGGACATTTAGATGAATAAGTTAAAAAAAAGGATGTTATGAATTAAATATTCGGTTAAACTACATAAATTTGCCAGTGTTGACATAAAAAAGCCAATTTCTTATAGCCCAACACTAATAATATTTCTATGATGCATGTGAGTATAAAAGAGACGAGAAAACTTTGTAACAGAGCTTACAGTTTTAATGGAACAAATAAGAATACGTAACTTACTAGAAAGACTTTAATTGGGATCATTTGTTTTAATGACATTTTATGCATTTGATAGTGAAACTGTAATTTTTTAATGGAAATGGGCCATAGGGGTAAGCATTATAACCCCTCCTAAAACTGAAAGGCCAAGGAATGATGTGATTCTCAATTTAAAAATAGGCTGAAATTCTGAGTGAAGTGTTTATTGCTTTAAATGAAATGCGTTAATCTGTATGAAGTTTTTTGGTTGTTTAGTGAATTGTTTTAAAAAGTTTGCAAAAATACTAATAAATAAATTTATAGTTAGGCAATTAATCAATAAAATTTAATCTTAAAAAATATTTATACTCCTAATAATCACAGCCAACAGTTTCCAGGCACAGACGAGGCTGCGTGCCCGTCGTAAGTGCTCATTTGTTAGACAGTATAGTCAATGTAGCAAACACTGTTTTTAATCACCATTTTATGGCTGAAAAAATTGTGGCATGTCAAAGTTAAGAAACTTCCCCAAGTCATTCAGCTTTAGCATTTTAACCTGGCAGACTTTAGGGATTAAATTTTGTGTGCGCATCTGTGTGTGACGTGTGTGCGTGTGTGTTGTGTGTGTGTGCATGTATGCATGTGGGTGTGCATGCATGTATGTGTGCATGTGCATGTGTGCATGTGGTGTGTGTCTCTGTGTGCGTGTGTGTGTAAGTCCAGATATCTTAAAATGCTTTTGACTTTGCTACATCGTGTGCAGGGGGCTCTACCGGCTCCGTATTTCACATTCCCAAGGTTGTCCTCACACACGGAAATGCAAATTAGCCTAAAGGGAAACCACCGGGAGCCGCAGGAGGAGCGCGGCCCGGGAGGCAGCGTCTTGCCCGGACCGAGGCGCAGAGCAGGGGCAGAAGCCGCTGTTGCAGGGCGCTGCTTCTCTGGCTTCTGGTTTCTCCACGGCATGGGACACAGTTCTCAGCGACGCCGGCTGGCTGGGAGACTCGGGCCCCGCATCGCGGTAGGGTAAGGAGGCGCTCACACTCGCCTCGCACACTGGGTGGGTCTTGTCCAGGGGAGAAGGACAAATGGCATGAACGGATGGAAGAAGTGACATGAACCGATGGCGGGCGAGGCCTGGCCCGGCCGCCCTGCTCCCAGGGAAGGAACGAGGGACCGGGGAGCCGCCCCGGCTGGTCTGCGCATCACCATGGCCCACCCATGCCGAGCGTCTCGGTTTTGAATGAGCGCAGGTCGGGCAGGTCGGTTCTCTCGCTGTGCTTGGCGACGGGCCTCAGTCTGACGCAAACGGCGTGGGTTGTGGGTTGCGGCCTTTGCGCGTTCGTGCGTAAACTCGGGCAAGACGCACGGCGGCGCAAGATCGGATGTGGTCAGGCAGACGCGTGGAGCCCACGCGACAGGGCAGGATGGTGACCACGGTCACCTGGTTGCAGGCCAGCGTCGCGCCTCTGGGGAAGCTGCCCGGGTGTCAGGGTTGGGCCCTGGGGACGCTGGCCGACAGCGGGTGCTCCCTGGAGGCTGGCAGCCTGTGTCCTCAACCCTGCTGCTCTGTAAGGGAGCTTGAGGCTGGGATCGGCCTTTTCTGCTCCGATTCCGAGGCCGCCGCCCGCCGGTGGGAGAGGCCGGCTCGAAGGGTCGCAGCCAGGATGCGGCGCTTTCTTCCAGGTCCTGGTCCAGTCCTCTCACGCTCCATCCCCCCAGAGTCACGGCCCCCGCGGACGCACTGCGCCTGGCCTTCCTCACGAGGGTCGGTGACAGAGCAGACACGGAGCCCGAGCGGGACGCATCCTCCAGCATCCCCGAGACTGTGGCCGCAGCCAAGGCCCAGAGCGGGCTGCAGCGCACGCCAAAGTCAGAGAAGCAGGGAACTAAACAGGAAACACTGGCCCGGGCGTCGCCACACCTTCCAGAACGTTCTCAGAAACAGAATAGAGGTCGCAGACCGTGCCCCCGCCCCCCAGACAGGCATGTCAGGCTCGGGGTGGTGCGTGTTGGGGGAGCATCTTTAGGGAAAAGTAGTTAGGAGTTTTAAAATACTCAGAAATTTCTAAATTATTATCCTACCAAAGTTAATTTAAATATCCTTTTTATTTGTCCTATTTGTCAGATTGCAATTATTATATAGTTATATTGTTTCATTGACTTTGCTTTTTTTTATTTTTATCTATGTGTATTTTTTTGTTTTATGTATTTATTTTACTTACATTGTTTTATTTTAAAAATTGTCACATATGTTACACGGTGACCCATCACCGTGAGCATAAAGCCACACCCTGGCCTGGATTGCAGGGCCCTTGAAGATAGCTTATTCTGCTCGATTTGTACCTCTAATCTTTAATGTTTCATAGGAGGATTGACTTGAATGTCAATGTCGATGAAGTATAATGTAACAACTTTGCTGAGGTGATGGACAAAGCTGTCAATCACACGCTGATCTAGGAGAGGGGCAATCAGATTTCAGAGATCACACTTCTGGTTCTTATGACTGGTTTAATGGCTTGGAAGATGGGAAGACAGTGGCCAACGATGTCTTCATTTTTTGTTCAGTTTGCTATTTAAATCACATGGTGTAAAAGCAAATCAAATACTAACAGACCCAGGGCTGCATATTTCGTGCACCAAATCTGCTCTAAGTCTGTAGCCATCGGTACAGGTAAGTACCACACACACACACACACACACACACACACACAGACACACATGATTTTTAAACTGCAAAAGAAAGGAAAGACAGAAAAGCTTAAACTGATGGGAAATGGAAGACCCACTTTACCTGTAGGGCGGCAAAGGTCAAATTCTAGCAAACTTCTTGTATGAAACCATGCAAGCAAGATGGAATAAATATGTAAGGGTTGATAGAAAAGAGAATTACTAACCTGGAATTCTACTTTCTCACAAAAACCAGCAGCTTTATACACAACTGGCAGAAACCAATAGTAATTAAGATGTCTTTCAGTGGAATGACTCAACAATTTGTGGTACGTGCGGTAACATTAATTAAGTATTAGTGATGAAAGAAATGAGCTAACAAGTGTCACAAAGCATGGGTAAGTCTTAAATACATACTGCTCAGTGGCAGATGCCAATTGGAAAAAGCTACAAACTATATCACACGTCCGTGACATTCTGGAGGAGGCACTGCTGTAGAGGGGACACAGGAGGCGAGTGGTTGTCAGGAGTTCAGGGGCTGAAGAGGCAAAGCATAGAGGCTGTGCTAGGGCACTGGGTGTTCCACACGTCGCTGTGATGGTAGGCACATGGCACCGTTCGTTTACCAAAATCCGCAGAACTCTCCATAATAAAGAGTAAGCCTTACTGTATGCAAATTTTTTTTAAAAAATTAAGAGAAATGCCATGTCGGGATGCACACTGTTACCAGAATCTCCACTGTATTACAATGTTCGAGACACTAGTTCACTGCAGGAAGCGGTGGGGAGGTGTTCGCCTACGTATCTCTGGAAATCAGTGGGGGCGTAAGACTAGAGGCGAGGACGGACTTGCCTCGAGGTGATAAAGTTGTTTTCTACAAGAATATACGTTAACAACTCTGAAGAAAGTCCATGTACACTGACATTCAACAGTGAAATGAAAGGATGGTCGATAGGGAGCCAGGTTTCCCGCTGTCGGAGCAGGGAGGGGGAGCTCACAGCCGAGCCAAAGGAGAAGGCGAAAATCACTCACGTTGTGACGAAGCAGACTTGGAGACTCTGATAAACCGTGGAAACCCATGTTTAATGTGTACAGATACAGACGGGGCCACGCATGGAAACGCATGTGGATAAGCGTGTATACGTGGGCAGGTATACACGCAGATAGCTCCTTGCCTCCAGAGCCTAGAAGCAAAGACAGCCCAGTAGCGACAGGGGCAGCTGACACTCAGACCTTGGTCTCCGATGCCATTCTCCAGGGGCAGGAATCAGGGCTGTGGGGAGCATCGCCGGCGATCGGACCAGGGCAGGAACTACACAAGATGAGCCCGGGCCATCCCGTGTCTGTAGTGCCAGGAAAAGAGGAAGCACGCGAAGTCAAGAAGGAGGCACACTGACAGAGGACTGTCAAAGGGACACGGCCAACGAAGGACTGATAATCAAAGGGTCGACAATCTGAGCAACACAATAAATACAACCGTACGGGATCATAATCCAGAGGGTAAAATAATGTGTAAAATATATGAGTCCACACTGACATCAATGAATGGATAAGTAAGTCAATGAACGAACAGATAAATGAATGGTAGGTAATAAACAAATCTGTGCAGACGAATTCCTAATATTTTAGTGGACTTTCAATCCTGAGGGGAGGGCAACCCCCCCCCCACACCGTGAGGGGAGCTGCACAGGGCGACTTGATTCCCCAAATACAATACAGAAAGGGGGGCGCCTCACCGTGCACAAGCCTGGCGAGCGGCCCCTGAGCAGGCGAGCACGGCAATGCCGCCAGGTTCACGGCGCGTCGGCCGCGTCTGCGGCGGAGAGGATGCGATCGGTAGGTCGAGAGCCGCCGTGGGACTCCTGCCTGAAACACACAACCCGTCTGGGCACCAGGACACCAGCCGAAGGGCACCCCGCAACGCGCCTGGCCCGTGCTTTTCCAGTTTCCCAAGACCATCGAAAGCAAGGACAGGCTGGGGAACCTTACAGCGGAGGGGATGCGGCGAGATGTAGGGTCCCGAAAGATGCTCAACAGAAAACTGAGCAATCTGGTTCGAACTGAGGGACCTGAATGAAGTGTGGTTTTTACTTAATGAAAATCTATCAATATTGGTTCATTAATTGTGATATGTTAATAATAGGCAAAACTGGGTGGGAGCCATGGGGGAGCTCTCTGTACCCTCATGATTGTTCAGTAAAACTAAAATGATTATAGGATTAAAACTTTGTTTAAGCCACTCACTGAATGGGTTTACCAGATGTCGATCGACATCGGAAAAAGTCATGAATTTGAATGCAGATGGATAGAAATTTTCCAATGTGAAGAGCTGAGAAAAAGATTGAAAATAAATAAACTGATCCTCAGGGGCCCGGAACAAACTTTTTTTTATTAAATGAATAATTTTAGGCCCAGAGGAGGAGAAGACAGAAATTGGAACAAAAACAAATAAAAAAATACTGCCTCCAAATTTCCCAAATGTCATAGAAAATATCAACCTGGACAACCAAGAAATAAAACAAACAAACAAACAAACCAAAACGAACAACCAAGAGGGAACGATACAAATGGATCTGAACCTGTGCACAAAACATTGGACCCACAACCGTGTGCCGAAGATAGAGCGACCAGCGAAAACTCAGCCACAGGAAAGAAGTCACCTCGTCTTCAGGGAAAGAATAAAACACCCTGGCTGACTTGTCACCGAAGACGACTGACAGCGGAGTCGTACCATAGATGCTTCCAGTATTGAAAGAAAGAAGGACCCACCCGTCTAGACGACGCGGCCTGCGACTCCTCGGGGCGGCGCCTGCCGAAGAAACGCGGCGCGCTCCGGGAGAACGAACCGGACGGGAGCGAGCGGACGGGAGCGAGCGAGAGCAGCGGCCGCGTCACGACCCAACGTGCAAGACCGTCTCCTGAAAGCCCGGAACGGCGCTTTGTGTTAACGGACCGTTGAGGCACAACGTGAGACTAGCTTCAGGTGGACGACGCAGTGACTCGGCGTTTACACGCCTCGCGACGCGAGCCCCACGATGGGTCTAGCAACCACCTGTCGCCATGCAAAGCGGCCGTTGCTGACTGCATTCCCCACTCCGAGCCTCAGCTCCCCGTGACTGTTTACTTCACAACTGAAGTTCGGGCCTCTGTCCCCCTTGGCTTTTCACCCACCCCCAGCCTCCATCATCAGGTTCTTCGCTGCATGTATGCATCTATTTATGTTTTGTTTGCTTGATTATGGTTTTTTTTTTTACAATCCCATGTATGATTGAAATCATAAGGTATTTGTCTTTGTCTGACTTATTTTACTTAGCATAATACTCTCTATTTTTATCCATGTTGTCTCAAGTGGCTAGATTTCCTTCATTTTTACCAACCTATGTCTTTTGATTACAGCATTAGTCCGTTTGCATTTAAAGCCATTTCCGACAGGTGTGCCTTTCCTGCTGTTCTGTTCATTTTGTTGTTGTTTCTGTAGTGCTCTGTTCCTTTCTTTTTCTCTTGATTTCTTACTTAGTCGTTTGCTCGTTTTCTTTTGTGTTATCTTTAGGTGTCTTTCCCTTATTTCTTGCGCGTCTTTTGTGGGTTTTTGGTTTGTGGTTACCATGAGGTATATGATCTATTTAAATAGATAGGGGTTTAAGTATGAACACTTTCTAAAAACATTACATTTTTACTCCCCTTCCCATTTCCTGTTGTCGACACCCTGTTTCAGATGCATTTGTTCATGTCTCCCCAATTTACTGCAGTTGTATTCGATTTTGCCCTTTTTGTCTTTTAACCTTCACGCTAGCATTTCAAGAGGCCAATTCACTGCTTTTACTACGTCCTTGCCCTTATCCGTGAGCTCTTTTCTTGTATATAATTTTTATTTCCGGTTATAGCTTTTTCTTCCTGCTTAAAGAATCCCTTTAAGCATTTCCCGTAAAGTTTCGTGGTCCTTTAGTTTCTGTCCGGGAAATTCTCTCTCCTTCGATTCTGAATGCTCACCTTGCTGGATACGGTATTCTGGGTTGTATGTTCTTTTAACACATGCACTACATCCTGTCACTCCCTTCTGGCCTGTAAAGTTTCTGCTGAGGAATCAGCTGACTGCCTTTTGGGGTTCCCTTGTATATAGCTCCTTGTTTTCCTCCTGGTGCCTCCATGTATCATACGTATATAGAAAACCCGTAAGAAGATAATAAATAAAGCTATGAAGATTTTAAAATAAATAATAGGATAATATTTTTATGAATCGGTGGAAGGCAAATATTTCTCAGAAAAGAAACAAAAGAACTGTAAAAGAAAAATAAATTGATAATTGAAATTCATCATATTAAAAACTTGCTCTCATTAAAAGATATTTCTGGGGAAATGAAATGATCAATCACAAACAGAAAATATTCAAAATACACATATCCATAAACATATTGTATAATAATGTTTCACAGATCAATATAAACAACAAAGAAACCAAAAAAAACAGGTATACAACTCGAACATTCTCTTAACAAAAGAGATAAAGAAAACATCTAAAAAGCTCATGAGTATACACTTGTCATACTTTGCCAACGGGAATCTACTACATGTCATAATCACTTTGACGTAGTATTGGCAATTGCCACTAAAGTTAAGCTTATGACGATACTATAATCCAGAAATTCCACCCTATCCATTTAGCCAAGATAAAATTACACACATGTATACACACACACACACACCATATATAATATCACATATGATGTAATTATATATATATGTACACACACACACAGTCATATATAATGTCACATATGATGTAATTATATATATACATATATATATATATATATATTCACAAAACTCAAGCACATTATTTAGCTTTATATGTAATAACCAGACTGGAGACAACTCAGTGGCCATGATGTAGAGAATGAATAGGCGAGCAGATTTGCTTATAGTTAGGTAATACTTAGACTGCTTAGTAGCAGAAAAATAAGCTTCTAATACATATGTTAAGTGGATAAATCTCACAAACTTTATGTGGGATAGCAGAAGACAGATATCGAATAGTAAATATCATATGATTCCATTCATAGAAACTTTTAAAAATTACATAGCAAATCCACATTGACCGAAATCAGAAAAGTGGCCGCCTATGGGGTGTGTGGGAAGCATGGAAGAAATTTCTGAGCTCATGGAAATGGTCTGACTCTCGACGAGGGTGTGGGCTGCACAGCTCCCGCGTGTATAAAACCCATTTAATTGTACACCTACTAATTCTTCATTCTGCTCTGTGCAAATATCACTTCAGCAAATAAGTGAATTTAATTACTTTTTCATTATTTCTGTAATCTAGAGCTCTGTGTATATCATCTTATCTATCTCTCACAAGTATTGATACATAAAAAAACTATAGTTTTCTCACATTTCAAACTGTTTTCCTTCATGTATTTTTAATACTACTTGCCTGTAAAGTTAAGTGAAATGTTGCTCAGCATTTTATATGAACATTTTATCAATAGAAATTATTATTTTGTACCATTTAGATTTTTGAATTTTGAATTCTACTTTATCTGGCACAGATAGTACTACTCTGTTTGCTAATATTCTTATTCACTCTTTTATTTTTAACTCTTCTATATTTTTTAGCTTTTGGCTTTCCTCTTATAAACTGCTTTTAATTGTGCTTAATTTATTTTCTTAAGGTAGTTGTTTATTTCTTTTGCATCCATACTCATAACCGATAATTTGAATTATTACCTTCTTTATGGTTTATTCATTTATTTTTTAGACTATACTTTCTTTGCTGTTTTGGTCCCTAGTGATTTATAAGGTAAAATCCTAACTATAAACTAAAAGATGCCTCGAAATTATTTGTTTTAAACCATTAACGTGAAGAATAAAATAGTAGGGACTCCACAGAAGATGAGCAACGCAGGCATCCTCCTTTGCTGGCCTCACTTTCTCTCCCCTCCATGTCTTAACTCTGATCGATATGATATGAGACTGAGCGATTTTAATCAACGTATTATGTTTCTGTTGTCACTATTCTTTCAATTCTTTATCTGGTGACTGTGGATTCCAGTGTGAAGAGGACACCTTCTGCTGGAGACCTTGGAATCTGAGCCTGTCTCTCTTAACCTCTCCATTTAAAGAGCAGGATTAAATGGATAATTAAATGGATAATCACTGTCAGCCCTGCCTGTGATTAAACATGTAGGGCATTGAATTCCTTTTTTAAATGTTATTAGATTCCTTTTGAATAAACAATTCATATTGTATGTATGCTTCGTTTTAGGAGGGAAAAAATGCACTTACAGAAGGCACCCATTTAGAAAACCAAGGTCCAGGATTGCAGGCTATATACACGCCCTGCAGCCCAATGGCAGCACAGAGCACGGGGCTGGCGTGGCGCTGTGCCCCACGCTCCCGAATGTGCGCGCGGTCCCAGACGCACAGGGACCTGCGGCCGCAGCGCTGTTCGCTGCGCGGTCTGTACGTGTAACTGGTACCTGCGTGGCTGGAAGGAGCATCCTGCGGCGAGGCTTAGGAGTCGTAAGACGTCGCGAGGGACGCGGAACGTCGTTAACACGCGCTGGTAGCTGCCGAGAAGTCCCCAGACTTGTGGTTTTCAAAGGTGAATGTGGAGAAGGCGCGTGCGCTGTGCGCGGGCTCGCGGCTTCTCGGGGGGCCGGAAGCGGGGCCCCGTGTCTTCGCCCGGGTCCGCATGCCTTTCGTTTCCGTCCCTCGCAGCCGTCGGGTGTTGGGCGGCTGGTCAGGCCGGAACGCGGGGCTGTTTCCCGGCCTTTTCTGGACGAGGAGGAGATCCGGCCTCCCGGCCTTCGCGGCTCACACGCTTGTCCAGGGGAACGGAAGTGGGGGGCGGGGAGGTTCTAGGTTTTCCAGAAAAGACACTACCCGTGAATTACACGTTTGCTCCCAGAGCTAATCTACTAAATGCATTCTTGTCTATAAATAAAATAAATGACTTCGTATATATCATTAATAAAGACATATGAAACCTTTCACATTACATCAAATTATCAGAATTAAGACTCTTGAGAGGGGGAAGGCAAGCCAAATAAAACTTAAATATGCTAAGTGATCGTTAGAGCTGGGTGTGATAATTGGAATTTGCTTTGCAGTAATATCATTAAAAATTCATAACTGTGCCGGCCTTTCCCTTTCTCTCTCTGGGCTGCCAAGGAGCTAAACCCTGTCAGTAAAGATGCGGAGGGCGTGCCCCCGTTAACAACAATGCTGAGACCAGGAGAGGGGCGAGTGGCACGTGTGAGAATGCTTTCTGTGGGGCTGGAATTTCACTATTTTTCCTGGGAGTGTGTGTCCATGCCGTCTAGTTTTAAACTGCTGGAGAAGATATTTTTTTCTTCTTTATAATCTCATCATGCCTTATATAGTATTTTGCAATATTGAATACTTGGCACTTATCCTGGGCAGATTAATGTGACAAACTATTTCATCTCTTAGGATGCTATATTTCATCATCTATTCAATTATTATGGTAAAAAAAGATTCCATATAGGAGAAAAATAATTGCCATTAACGTCTTCTCTCCCAAAGGGTCCCTGAGGGATGAAAAACAGACGTGCTATATACAAATACCCAGATATGCCAACGGATACAAGCGATTCTAAGGCACGATTTTCAGAAAGATGTGTGTTGCCATCTCATGGCCATCATCGATTCATTAACTCACTTTCTGAAATGCTGAGTGTTGAGCGTGAAAACTTAATTATGGTCTGAATTCTTCAATATCTCATACTTTGTGTTAAGAGCGGTCCGTCAAATTTAAAATGTACTTTGCTGAATGCATTTTCTTTCTTTCTTTCTTTTTTTTTAAAAAGTTCTGTGTTTTAAGGACAATTTGGCCATGTGTTTTTAATCCATTTACAGTTAGCTTACTAAAATGTTTATTTGTAAGAGTTCCAAGAAGTTCAAGAAGGCTTAAGGACTTGATTTACCAGCCATTTAAAGCATTTATCTTAAAACAAGATATCTCTATTTGCTAAGAGTGAATCAATTAACATTTCTCATGGCTGGGTTTTTCATAAATCTTGGATTTCAAAATGTTTTGATACATTCTAAAAAATTCAATATTTGCGGCCATTCTCATCTTAAAGCTTTAAAAGCTAGATTCTAGACTTCATAATTACACAGTAGACTAGATGGCGATCTAGTCAAACCACCCAGGACAGATGGCCCAATGACGCCGGTGCATTAAGAGGGCAACCTCATCACAGTATATCATGGAAGGCAGAGTTGCACCCATTTATAAAGTCCTTAAATGATGCTTGAAATGCTAAAATTGAGCATTTGTCAGATTGACTCCATTTATAAAATATCAACTCATACCCTTGAATTCCTATTTAGCAAAGACGAAATAGTAATGTATTTGGCCCAAACTTAGATTCTATTAGCTTGCTTTTGGCCTGACAATATGCACTGGCACAGAGGATTCTATAACAGCTGATATTGAAGGGACATATAAGGTCAATGTCAAGAATTATATGAAACTGTGTCACTGGTTTTGCTTCCTAAACAAACACCGGTATAAAGTAAAATCTCTGATTCTCGGTCCACCGCAAACACAATGCGTGATCTTCCTTGTGAAATCATGCTGCCCTTCCCGGATTTCCATTGCGGTCAGTAACATCCAACCCATGAGAAAAGCTTACCCTGCTGCTTTCTTGCATTCTACCAAAAAACCCCACTGAATCCTTTTTAGCCTGCCTTTTAGAACACGTGTTCCCATACACACTCCCGTGGTGCTAATTCAAGTCTGGACACGGAACCCCCGCCCCTGCCCCCGGACCGGCGCTCGGCCCTCTGCCCGAAGCTCCTGCGTGCATCCCAGCCCCGCCCCAGCCCTGCCCCAGCCCGCACACGCTCTCCTCTGTTCTTGCTTCTCCGCCTACCTCCCGCTCACGTCCCATCCTCTCTGCCTGGCTTCCCTTCAGTGCTCAGACTGAAGACCACACCACCCTAGGGCGTCTAGAGCTGGCCTCCACACGTGGACAACGCTCCCTCCCTACACTAGAAAAACATCTGACTCTTCTCGTCATCAGCTAAGGCGTCCCTCCGTTTCAGCTGGTTCAGATGTGGGACTTTCAGCGCCAACCCCAGTAAAGTTGGGGGGAAACCACTCTGTAATTAGCTAATTATTTTGTGTATAAGATGCTAAAATATTGAACAGATTTTGTTTTCATTGAATTTACTACTATTGGATACTGAATTGATGTCGAAGTGGGATGAATGTTTCATCCACTGTTAGATTCTTCTCAATGAACCCCATCTGGGGCATTTCACATTATTTTAATGTTTTGTAATAGCCTTGCAAATAGTTTCTGAAGACTCACCGAGCACTGAGGATATTGTATTCTGTTTTCCATTTTCGACCAGTTTTGCTCATATTTAGTGATTCCACAGCCATTTCAAAGTTTCCTTGTTCCCCCTGGCCAAGAGAGCATAGAATTTAGATTCTCTTACCGTCCGTAGTTGATCAAGATTCGCTCAAAAGTCTTTGGAGACTCATTAAACCATTTCTAAAGGAGTAGATTAATTTTGTGGAAAAGTTTCAAATAATATATAAAAGAAGCAAGTGCACACAGAACCGTGTGTCTGTGCATCCACGGTCCCCAGTACAGTCACCTCAGAGGCAGTCCCTGAGCTGCGGGGGAGGGGGCCGCAGGAGGACCTGTGACCTGTGCAGGGTGGGGCGGGGTGGGGTAAGTTGGGGGGAGGAAAGGGGGACTGAGGGGGCGGGTGTTAAGGACTCAGACGTAGACTCATGAACACCTTGGGCTGAGTCCCCAGGATCTGAGACAGCTCCAAATATCACAAGTCTGTCATCTCACACACGAATGTGAGTATTACTGTTCATCCCGTGAGAAGCTGTGAGGGTTAAGCTCATGCCACACGGGGTAACTGGCAGGCCCCGTCCCTGGGAGTAGACTGCAAATGGCGGGCTTGTCAGTAAGCAGTCCTGTCACCTGTTTTCTGGTTTTCCTTGGACCTGGTGGGTGTAAAGGTCCTAGACGCATTTATTTGAACATCTCCATTACAAAATGCTATATATTTAGAAAAGCAATGCAAACATATGACATTATTTTCCAGTTTTGGATGACAGAGCTTACAACAGGAATCTTTAATTTCATACTTATTAAGGGCATCATAACTGCACCTTGCCAAACCTGCAGTCATTTTTATATTATCCATCTCTCTTTTGGTTTTTAATCTATGCTATCTAAATACGTGGATTTATTTTATTTTTATTTACTTAAAAATTCTCAAGTAAAAATTACATGTATATATGTCAAACAGGTTTTAGGGTAGTTCTTTTTTTTTAAATTAAAATTATTGGGGTGACAATAGTTAGTAAAATCAAATAGGTTTCAATTATACCATATATCTCAGATATATATTGTATCGTATATTCGCCATCCAAAGTGAAATTTCCTTCCTTCTGGGCAATTCTTAAAACTCAAAAATTCTTTCTAAGATAGTAAAGAAAAAAAAAAGAGCGTTCTATGTAAACAGAGTTTAAAACGATCAGTGTTTATTTTATAAATCAGAATCGGAAGTCGGACAGGTTCCCACTGTGACATGACTGAGCCTTTGTCCCTAGGTCGTAGCTGATGACTGCGTCATGACGAGGTCTCCGGAGCGTCAAGTCAGAAAAAACTGCAGACCTCAAAAGAAGGCCGACTGCTCCGTTCCCTCCCGGGTTGGTTCTCACTCGCATAGAGACGCCTGGTTTTCTAAATTGTTGACACACTTGATAAAACTCAGTGCTTTTCCTTTGGTGTTGCTTGGCCCCCGTTTTCACCGTGTCATTCTTGAGGTTTGTTCTCTTATTTATTTATTTATTTATTTATTTATTTATTTATTTATTTATTTATTTCCTTTAAGTTGCTTTGCTTCTTTTGGAAACTGGCCTGCTGCGATGCACCCTGCATCTGCGAAGGAAGAGTATCACGTTTGAGGAATTGTTGGGCGAAGGTGCTCTCCGGCCTCACTCATTTAAAATGGGGGTGTCGCGGCGTGTGCGTCACCGAGCGGAGGCCCCTCGAGAGAGCGGCTGACGCAAAATCGCCTCGGCGCCACGCGCAGCAAAGAGGACGAGATAAGCGGACTTAACTGCTGAAGGCGAAAGGAAGAACTTCTTTTCAAATAATTGCATTTTATGGTGCTAAACCGATTTGCAGGGGCAGCCGGCCTGGGAAGGGCTGTCTGTCAGCTCTTCCTTTCGAAGGGATGGCTGCGTGTGAGCTGGCAGTTCGAGGGTTCGGCCTGGGGAGGCGGGGGGGGGAGGGTGGAGCGGGGGGGGACGGGAGGAGACGAAGGGCGGGAGGAGAGATAGAAACTGTAGAAGTGGAAACAAGACTTCTTGGCGAAGTGTACTAGTTGAGCTATGTAAAGTCTAGAGGTGTTAGCACTTCATTAGTTAAGGTCATGTATATGAAGAACATTAATTAAATAAAAGTAAATGCAGATAGAGAATATGCTGAGGAATATTGAATTTGGATGGAAGCCCTGATTTACAGCGGAGAAGGGCGCGATGACATAGCACCTGGCTCACCTTGGTGGCGGCTCTAGCAGGGGGCACAGGTGTGAGCAGAAGCCTCGGGGCGGGGGACCGGCCGGTGTGCTTCCGATGACTGAGGCGGGGGAGGACTTGTGGGGCAGGCCACCCTCACAGCTGCCCGAGCGTGCTGAACGACATGAAATCTCACCCCCCTTGGTCACTGCAGTCACGGCCCCCGTGGGACAGCTGTGGCTGCCCTGTCGGGCGGGGTCCCTTGCACTTACGGCTACGTGGGATACGTGATGTCCCCCGGAGGAAAAGTTTTAATTTTTTTTGAGTGTCCAGTTTCCAAGGAACTGACAGTGGCGGCTCCCACGCCCAGGATGGGATGGACACACGTTGCTGCAAAACCGTAGCCATGTCTGGCATGGCCGTCCTGCAGCTCGGCCCTTAGACCTGCACCCCGCACGCGGTCGTGAGCGCACACTCGGCCCTCCGTGCTGGGTATGGAATGAAACAAGGCTCCTACTTCAGAAGCGCTGGGCTGGGCGCTAAGAGCAGGGGCGGCGCAGTGCAATGGCAAGGGGGCGTCTAATTCAGAACCTGTGGTCCTGCTCCGCCCATGTCTCTGTCTCTCTCTCCCCCTGCCTCTCCCCGTCCTCGTGAAAACCAGCCAGGTCCCGAGGGTGTCTGCACGGCACGCACTGTGACAACATCCTGTGGTGGCACTCTTGGGCACTTCGCCCTGACGTGCATTTTCGGCGGAACACCAGTGAGCAGGAATCATGTCCTGCTGATTCTTCTACCCACAAAGCCTCTGCTTTTGCTCATTTGATTTTGGTTTCTAATTTGTCTCATTGGTGACATAATACATAAAAAAAAAAAAAAAAAAAAAAAGGGCTGGCAGATAAGGGGCGGGGAGTCCAGATGGGCAAGGGAGTGAGGCTGCCCTGCTGGGCACTGTGGACCTCACCTTGCAGCATTTGAGATTTAAATGATAACACCTGACTCAAAAAGGTGTGCAGTTTAATTTAGATCACATCACTTAAGAGAGCAGTACAGTGCCAAATGCAAAATAAACGATCAATAACTGTAACTCATCTTCCTTATCTCGACTGTGTAATTTTCTTATCTCCAAATCCACTAATAAAATTATTGCCACTAACACAGTCCTAGATCAGGGAATCAGCCATGAGCATATCCAAAAAGCAAAGCAAAACAGAAACAAAACAAAGCCTGTATTTCAACAGGCAATTACTTTGTTTCTTAAATGTATCCCAAAGCTGGTTTTTTTTTTTTTTTTTTTTTTTTTTTTTTTGCTAAATGTCCCATTAGGAGACATTTAAAAAATGGTTTCTACTTTTAAAAATGATGTTTTCACTGTGGGAAATACTTTTCAAAACTGCATCTTACTGTTTTTCACTATTATACTGGGTTATTAAAATTTCTTGGAAAATATCATTGTAATGTCCATGATTTCAATTGTACCATGTCGATGTAACTCTTTTCGTATTTTTGTATATTTATAATTTTCAACTCTCCTATAAAATAATGCTCCAATAAAATCATAACACATAAATTTTGTCTTGATTATTTCCATTGGATATATATTTATAAGTAGAACTACTGTAGAATTACTGGTTCTACTTATTTATGTATATAAATTTTTAATGAGTATAACTTTTTGAACACATTGCTAAATTAATGTTATAAACTATCATTTCAATTTTTACTTATACCACGACCTCTAAAAGAGATTTTTGCCAAAACCTTCCAATTGAGTATTATAATGTTTATACTTTATTAATTTGATAAGTTGTAAGATATTTTATTATTGTTTTGATTTTACTAGCTATATTGCTAGCAATACTAAATTATTTTTGTGGTTATTATGACTTTTCACTTTCTCGCCTGTAAAATTTGTATTTGTTTTTTTCCCCCCATTTTATATTCATATAAGTACCTAAAAAGTTTTGTGTAATAAGTATAAGGCTATTGCCATACCTGTTACAGAGATGTTCGCATAGTTACTTTTCTCTTTTAATTTTCTCATTGCCATATCAGTGTTTCAAGTGTAGTCTTTTTATTCTCTGAGACATATTACTGATTTTCTTCCATAAAAAATATTTTATCATCAGGAGATCAGATAATTATTTGATTCTGTCCATTTAGCTTGTGGGATTTAATGTTTACATACATTTCTACATTTTGACTGAAATTTTCTTGGGCTTTGGTAAGCAGCAAGGATCTATTTTATTTAAAATTGAAAAAAATAATGTATATATTTGACGTCTCGCAGGAATGAAGGTCGGCATCACTCTTTTATAGTTGGAACTAGTCCTGCGTTGTGCTCTGTGGTCTGATTAGCGAATTCTAAACTGGGTTTTATAAGGTGTTATTCACCGTAGGCCAAACCAGGTGCAAATCAGCACGTCAGGCTGCCTCCTCGGGGTTCCAGCGCACTCTCCACGGTCACTCCTAAATTAGAATATACTAGGATAAATTAGAATAGACTAGAACACTCGGCTCCGCGACCCGGCTCCGCGCACCTGTCCCACGCGCCTTCCGAAGGCTGATTCGGTGATCCGGCCGCCGCCTGTGGACAGAATGTCCCGCTCAGCACAGGGCGTGTGGTCAGCACGGCGTGGACCGGTGAGAAGGGTTCGGAAGAGATCCGGATTAGAGAAACGGCTGCGGATCCGAACCGCGTTCATGACGCGGAGGGTGAGCAGCCAGCGGGCAGAGGGTGCGGGTGGGCGCGGTGAGCAGAAGCCAGCGGCAGCGGCTTCCTCAGGGCCCAGGGCCCCCCAGCACCTCCTCGTCTGCTCCCGCGCAGACGAGGGGAGCTCAGCGGTCGGGCGAGTTCGGATGCCTGTCTCCAGCAAGCTCTTGACCGCCCCCCCCCGCCCCGTTTTTACCCTTTACAGTGTTAGTGACTAGAATTCTCTCTCCTCTTCTGAAGATTTCTTTAGACTTTCTAATCTAAGCGAACAAATAACGAAGTGAGCCTACACCATGAGCCACAAAATGTCATTCTGGTTTTTGTCATGATGGGTGGTGACGGTTTTCTTAATGAGCCAAGCAGACGTGTCCAAGAAGAAGCTTCGGGAGCCTCTGCTGTGGGTTCCAGCACCTGCTGAAGGCTGGGCCGCACGCCCGAGGGGACCGTGCGCACGCGTCTCGGAGGACAGCAGATGTAAAATTTGACGAGGGATGAAAATATGAAAAAGAAAAAATGAGCGGATAGAAGGAGAAGGGGCGGGCCCGGGAGCACAGAGTGGGGGTCGCGGAGGGGAGGAGAAGCCAGGGCCCTCCGGCCCCTGGCCGGACACCCAGCCATCCTGAGTCCACAGCCGGGGTCCCTAAGGGGTTTACTCCGAGACATGCATTATAGAGACAGTGTCAGCGGCTTCAGCATCGAGCCGATGGGCCGTCCCGGGTCGCCGCGCGGTCCGCCAGCTGTGCTGCCCGGAGCTCCGCGCGCCGCGGCCACCATGTAGGGGCCGCCGGGGCGCGGGAGCCGGTGCTGAGCGGCGCGCGGACGCACGGGCTGCGTCTTCCACGCGGGGAGCGACGCCCTTTCCGAGGAGGCCGGAGCGATGGCAGGGCAGGTCCGCGGGCGCTGCGCGTGCCTTGGACCTTGTTTCCAGGTCAGGCTTTTCACCGAGTCAGGAGTGGTCCCGGGGAGCCGCGTTGTCCCCTAGGGCTGCGTAGGGACGAGAGCTGGGACCTTCCAGCCCCTGCGAGGTGCCACTGTTGCTAGGGCCAGGGACTGAGGGACCCTCCCGCAGAGCGAGGGTTTAGAAAACGCTTTTAAAAAGTAGTTCATGGCAAAGTCACGGTGACTGAGAAGATGCTCGTGAGGTCGCGGTTCTGATTATTAATCGCATCTTATTTCCTTAAAGGAGAGACAGTAACAGAGATTTAAGCTACATTTGTGTGGTATTCGGCTGATATCAAAGGTGTGTATTAGGTCCGTTTTCGCTGGATGTTCCCAAATGCCTCAGTGACCTTCACCGTAAAATTATTATCAGAGCCTGATCGATCTCTGTGCCCGTCACAGACTGGTGAATAGGGAACGGGGGTGTGATGCCGTATTCATAGTTTACCACCTTCCCTTCTCCCTTGAAGAATTAAAGAAAAGTGAATCCTAGGTCAGAGCACAGCAATTTTTTTTTTTTTTTTTTTACATATTTGCTGTTAATTCAAGGATGAGCGAATGTCCATTTTTTATTTGCCAGCGGTGGGGACGGGCCGCGGGGCGCTCTCTCTGTCTCTGCGTTTCGTCCCGTGCGTCTGCTGTACACTGCAGACTCGCTCCGCGGCGAGACGCTTGCTGACGTCCCTGCGCGAGGGCACGTCCAGGCCGGCGCCCAGCTGCGCGCGGGCTCACGGCCGGAGCGCGACACCTGTGCGGCGTGCGGGTTGGAGAACTCTGCTCCTAAGAGAAAGCGCGGGCCTCTGCGCACGCGTCCTCCCTGCACGCAATGCACATCCGAGAGTCTCACTCCGCGGGCCTCCCCTTTCCAGGACCAATGCTTAGATCCAAGCTGTGTCTGCAGCTTAACAGGACCCGACTCAGCGAGCCCGGCAAGCTCTGTGCACCCTACGGAGCGGTAGAGACGAGCACGCGAGAGTTCAGAGGCCACGTCTGAGGCCATCGCCAGCCGGCACTTCCGAGGGCGGCCGTGGCCCGCGCCCTGGAACGCTCTCTTACTTGACTCCATCAGCGGGAGGGATCGGTGGACTATTTGAAAAGGGAGGTTTGGGGTCTGTCCGGTCAACTCACTTCTCTTTATTACTCCATCGCTTCCTGTTGTGGAAAAGCGCGCTCTCTCCAAGATGACACTCGGGTATGTGGTTAACAAAGTCCTCATGCGAGTGCATAATTCTGACCCAGTCGGTGCAGGCATGAGGCGGGCAGAGGGGAGGGATAAATACGTTACATGTCGTGATAGTTTCCCATGCGATGTTACTCCAGTAAATCACGGAGCTTGAAGGTCACAACCTCCAAACACCATCGAACCCTTCTCCGCAGCAATACCTGCTCCACTCAGGCCCCAACGGCCTGGACATCGCGTGGCGAGCTCAGCATGGGCCTGGCGATGCATGCGGACCCCCCCCCCCACACACACACCTGGAGGGAGGGGCGGCAAAGAGCACAGGGTATTTGGGGATTAAACTGCTTAAAAGTGACAAGCGCTCTCCACCACGCCCCCAGCTCGTGTCCAACCTGCAGGTTTGGAAATGGCTTGTCTTGGGTCAGGGCTGCCCGCTGGAGCAGGCGGCCCTCCGCACAGGGCGACTTCTCTTGCTTTCAAAATCAGTTCGCACACACTCTGAAAAGTGGGAGAATTAGCAAAAGAAAGGAATGTCATCGACCCTTAGAAACAGTCACCTGTGAACAGAGCAGCCTGCGAGGGAGGAGGCGGTGCCCAGTGGGGGCTCCCCGCAGCCTGGGCGGCTCAGTGGGGTGCAGGGTGGGGAGCCGCCTTCTTCTGGACAGTCGTGGAGCGAGCTGAACAGCGACACGAGGTCCATCAGCTCTACTTGCTGGTCAGGGAGACTCCGGAATCCAAAGCAGAGACCTGAGCAGTGAAACCTCAACCTGCTCTCGTTTCCGGATCTGCCGAGGACACAGGATGCGGATCTGGGCAAAACCTGTCATTCTTCAGAGCCTAAGGACCCCACCATATGAAATGTGAATAACGGCAATAATCGCTATCTGCATGTCCCCTAAAGAAAATGCATTTCCTCTTATGTTAGTGCAGAATTAATAGCTGTCATTTACGTGTGTATATGCGGCAACACGCACATACCAGGTTGAGTTCTTCTTAAGAAACATTATTTAAATGCAAATTGCCACTACTATTTTGTAAATAATTTGAGGATGACTAATGGCGGCCACAGGGCAGACGTGCATCTCCCTCCTGCACCATGCCATAATTAAGGTGTGTGTGTAATTTCTCTTTACTCTGGACAATTCTTTTCCTTACCACTTCTGTTATTAAACCCAAACCATAATTTGGAACGGGTTATTATTGGGTGACAGTCTATTTAAGGCCACTTGAGTCTTCAAAGCGAGGCTAGGCGCCGAGCTGAAGGTTCTGGAAGACTCGGGGGCTGGGTATGGAGGCTCCACACACGAGCGTGCGACCGTGGGTGCTCGTCTCCGGGCCGGGGCATCGTTTGTGACCAGGTGTGATGGGCATGTGTCCCCGAGCTCGACGCTTCGAGGCTGTCCTGCCCGGGTGACTTCTCTGCGGGTTCGTGTTCAGTGCAGAGGGCAGAAACACGTGTCAGTATCGGTGCTGCTGCCGATCAATCAGTCAATCGACAATCAGTAGCACATACGCGGGGAGCCCACCGTCGACTTCGTGTGTGTGAAGCGGTGTACCTGGCCTGACGCGCACCCACGGCAGGGAGTGAGTAGAGTCTCGTGGGGACAAGTGGCAGGGAGGCTGGGAACCTAGGTGGGCGACGACAGGATTGGGCCTCATTAATCAGAGCTTTTCCCGTCAGCGACAGCGTGACTGGCCACGGTCCCCTCTGAGCGCGTAGCTGGGAGTGGAGGCCACCGCAGTGTCCCCGCAGACACGCGTTTTGTGACCACATTCTCCTCCTTTCCGCGGGAAGGCCCTGCTCTGGCCACGGTTCTCGGGACCAGGACGCGCTCCTTCTCAGGGGAGTGACGGCAACGCTGGAAGGTCAAAGGAATGCTCCGCAGTGACGCACACACACCTCGGAGACTCAGAGGTGCCCCCGGGCCTCCCCGCGGGCTCCCCTTTCCTGCGGGCTCACCGTGTGCACGGGTCTCCAACCCCAGTGTCACTAAGCACGTGGGCGGGGAACTCGGCCTTGAGGGCGCGTGGCGGGCGCCGGAGCCGTGGTCGCGCGCCGTGACGCGGGGAGGGCGGAGCGGGTTCCCAGGCAGCGGGTTCCCGGGACCTGCTCCGGGGCAGTGGGGCCCGAACCCCGCATCCAGCACGAGCTGAGACCCGAAGGGGGCCCTCCCGGGCAGGGTCTGCGGAGTGGCGCAGGGTGGGCTCTGGCTGGGTCGCCGGCTGCACGCGGGGGCGGCGGTCGGTAAAGACCGGGGAACGAGGGCGCCGACCGGACGCGGCTCCTCCCCCACTCGCGTGAGGCTCCCGGGGGGTGGGGGGGGGGGGGCGGGGTGTCGCGCCTCGGACTCCTGCTGCCCAGCGTTTGACCCGGGGCGCAGTTTTCCAGGCTGCCGCCTCAGGTTTACCTGGGCGAGAGGGTGACCCGAGGGAGGAAGTGGGGGCTCCAGGTACGCTCCGTGCTCTGACTCGGGACGGACGCCAGGTGTCCCGCTCTCTCACCTTTCCACGTCGGCCGAGTGGGCAGCGCTGGATGAGTTCGTTCTGCTCAGACACAGCCTGTCTCTCCCAAGGACACCCCGAGCAGGATGGGGAGTGCCCAGGCGAAGTCCCCGCGCTTCATGGGGCGCGTGTGCTTCGTGGCCGTGTCCCTGAGTTCGTTTCAGCTGGGTGTCAGAAAGCGTTGAGGTGCGTGCGTCATCTTAGCCGGTCCACGGCTTTCTCGGTCTACCCCATCTCCTCTCCTCCCACCCCCCCTCCCCTCCCACCCCATCTCACCCCGCCCCATCCTACTCCACCCCTCCCCATTCTATGCTATTTTATTCTTCTGTTCTTCTATTCCCTTCTCTACTCGGATACTTTTTAAACTCTCTTTCCCCTCCTTGAGGCTGAAAACAGCCTCAGCCAAGGGCAGTGGAGCAGAGGGACGATCCACTCTAATGACATCAGGGAGCCCCGAGTGGAAAGGGCTGGGCGACAGCAGCATCGTCTGGGGACGCTCTGCCGGGCGGTCCTTGGACACTTGCTCAGGTCCACAGGGGACGTAGTGTGTCTCCCCAGGGGTGTCCTACAGTGGAGGGCCATGTGATGATCTTTTACAGTTCAACATAGTGAGCACTTCGGAGCGTACGGCACCCTCGGGTCCATAAATATTTCAAAACGCTTTTTTATGCCTTTTTCTTCAGGACGTTTTCTATACTGAGAACGTCAGAGAGGGCAGAGGCGCCTAATAAAAATGACTATGTATCTCAAGAAAGGCTAAATCATCCTTTCTTATCTCTATGTGTGATTGTTTTACTTAATAAAGACATTCACTTTGGGGTATATATTTGGCCAGTGGACCAGTTTGGGCAACCACTTTCACGAGTAAAGAGAATGTACAAGTCGTTAGAGGTAGAAGGGGAGACGCCACGACTTCTGTAGCTCCACGTGTCGATTTTACAAGAATTTCAAGAAAGAAAGCGTGGTGTGCTTCTTATTGTATCCTTCAGACTTAGAAGTGGCAAAAAGTTCTCGTATCTCCATCGACATTATGTCCATAAGTATTTTTAAATGGATGCTGGGGTCAAACTTGAGTATCAAAAGGATAACAGAACACGGTGAGTTTAAGGAAATGACGCGAGTGTCTTCGGTGGACGTCCCACAACCTGGACCATGCAGGACACGTGCCCACGAGCCTGGGCTTGAATCTGCACTTCCTCTGTCTGGAAGTTGGCATGTGCAGCCACGGCTCCCATGGGGCTCGCCCCGCCGAGCCTGGAGGACACCGTGTGCCTGGTCAGTAAGAGCGACCGAATAAATCCAGGGAAAGCTGAAGAGAGAGCCCCCCCATACTCCCCCCAAAAGGTGGGGTGCTTAGTGATCTGGCCTCAGCATTATATGAGGTATTTTCTTTGCATGTTCTCTTAATGGTCATTCAGCATATCTCACCAGTCAAAACCCATTCACATTTTTCTAGTGGTTAGAAGCAGACGGGTAAAAGCTGAAGATAGGTAAAAAGCCCTGTAAACCTACTCCCCTACCGCCCTGAAAAGACTATGAATAGAAAGAGAGAAAAAAAAAAAACACAACACTTTTTCACTATCGAATTAACTAGAGAGAGAGAGAGAAAATCACGTCCAATACGTTCCATTTCTACTTACCAGAAACTAGTAACATTTTTGACAATTCGCATATTAGACTCAGACGTGTTGGGTTCAGGGAAGCTACTGAAAACCTCAGGAAACAGCCCATGTCGAAGCCTCATGAATGAGGCCACCCTCAGACTTCGTCAGGTGCTGCTGGTAGCCTCGGTCGGGATGTGGCCTGGCCACCAGGGGTATGCGTGCGCAGGGTCCCCAGCTTGCTCTGGTCCTGTCCGATTCTACCACGCGGGCAGTGGCATGGACGCAGCAGGTTATTCTCAGTTCAGCCGTTGGAGAGAGCTGCCATCTCGTGCCTGTAGAAACACCTGAGCCGTGAGCCGTGTGCACACGTCAGCACACTCAGTGTGCCTGGGTGTGCCCAGCCACGCTCGTGTCTGAGTGAGCAGCGGGCCGTGCTTTCGTGGATAACTCGCCTGTGATAGAAGCTTCGGGTTTCAGCATGGGGAAGGCCGATGACCTGGGATTCTGCGGAGTTGATGGTTTTTGAAGTGGTGGCATGCACGAGCCACCGGTGGCCTCTCAAGAAGTGTCCCCACCTCCCCACGATCAGAAGCCACCTCTGACAAACTGGATGCCATCGAATGCCTGGTATAACCCCGATAAAACTCCAGGGAGAGAACTCTGGGGAAGGTCCGTACAGAATTTAAGAAAAAAAATTTTCAGACAACCAAGTTATTCAACATTATGGCAATCCAACACGGGGGGAGGGGGGAGAGGGGAGAGAAACGGCGATACGCTTAACACAAACCACTTAAATGCCACACGTCTCGATAATGTAATATCTCCACAACTGTTTCTGTTTAAAGCTAATAAAAGTAAACATAAGACATCCCCGTCCCTTCCTACCACATTTATTACTTTGAGCGACAAAATGACAAAATGATTAGCAGTTAATAAGGCCTCGGCTTAAAAGATTGACTGACAGCGCATTACTCATTTAATTTCCGCTTCTCTGAGCTTTTTTCCCTCTTCCTTCCAGCACGGAGGGAATTAATATTATCACATCAAAGGCTTTCCTTTAAATGGGAGAAAAATCATTTAAAAGGACATCGGCTGTGATTATTCAAACTAGGTTATTTGCACCTTGTATATATAACAGTATCATGCTACAACTTCATTTCACTCAAATTGCTGTCAGTCACTAATAGACGAAATTTGCTTCCACGGTATGGGCGCCATTGTGCGCTGTGGGGTGGGGGAGGGCGCGGGAGGAGCAATCGGAGCCGCGGCCCGTGGAGGGCCGTGTGGCTGGGGCCGGATCTGCAGGCTAATGCTCCACATGTCAGTTCCTCGCCTCCCATCCCTCTTCCTTCGCTTCTTTCTGCTCTTTGTTACTCTTCCCTTCCCCAGTTTTTCTTCGAGAACCGTCCACCAGGGAGATAAGTGCCAACCCTCGCCGCATCCAGGATGCAATTACACGGCGCGGCTTAAGCGTTTCCCTCCCTTTCATTCTGAGCCTGGGCAGCGGTGTCTACCAGGGCTGATTTAATGCCTCAAGAAGTGTGTCACATTCCCAGAGAATGGCTGCGTTGTGGGCGAAATCACCAGTGACCCCCAGCGCTCAGCCCAAGTACCAGCCGATGACCCATTAGCCCTGAGGTCTCGGTGGATGGAATTACTGCCCTCTCTGCACTGTGACTGTGTTAGAGCTAGCGTGTCACACCGTTCACCTGTCACCTGTTTATGCTTTCTTCCAAAAAAATGAGAGGGGGGTGTGCTCACGGGGGTGGGGTGGGGTGGAGGGGTGCGATGGGTCAGAGAAATGCTGACCCCCCCACACCCAAGACGCAGCATCCGGCCCTGAGTTCAGGAGGCGGGGCTTGCTTAGGGAGGCTGCAGGCTCAGACCCCGGCGTGCTGGGGGAGGGGAGGGCGGCCGTCCGGTAAGATTGGAACAGAAGGCCCTCGCAGGTTGGCAGGTTGGGACACAAGCCTTGTTAATTCGGGAAACCGTAGAGTGAAATTAGTCCGGGCTCTGGTGGCACGCCGTGCTGCGTCCTGTGCCGGCGAGATAAATTTGCCCCGGCCGCCTCCCTCGCGCCACCGCTGACAGGAGGCTGCTGTGTGCGGCTCATTAAAACGTCCGACGCGTAGGAAAGTTTAAAAATTTATAACACGTCCACTGCATGACGGGGTCAAGTTCAATGGGCAGGAAAAGACAGGAAAATAGCTCAGGGAATTATTCACGGATTGCTATTTCAACAAGTTGGCATTTTTCGCAAAAATTAAGACTGTCTTAATGTCTTCAGAATTATAATTTCAATCACAGAAACGAGCCAAAATTATTCTCCTGGCCCAGATGTCTGTCCCAGCAACACATCGAGGAGATGACGGTGCTGCTCGCTCGCATCATGCCTAAGAAGACAGCACAGCGCCCTAGCGTCATAAGATGCTAGACCGTGTCTTCTAGGTGGTTCTAGGGTCCCAATCTAAAAGCAGACAAAATTGTGACTCTGCCATGCGGACTCCACCGACCGCAGCGCTGAGGCGGGCAGGGGGGTGGCCTGTCCAAGGGCGCGTGGCAGGAAGGGCCGGGGGCAGCTCCATGCAGCGGCCGGTCCCAGAAGGCCAGCTCCAAGCCAGTGCCCTGAACAGCAGCTCACACGCTTCCGCCTTGAGAAAAGGAACCAGAATGAGGGCCCCCGAGGCGACACGGACTCTGGTCCTCCTGGTCCCCAACCCCACCCGCTGGCTCATGTGTCCAGTTCTTCATCTCTTCGCTGCCTGTGATTGTAATCTGATTAAACCACTGATTCTAACCTGGGCATTTGTCATCTGGTGTTGACTCGTCTGGTTGCCATGTGGTTATCGGCAGGGGGACCGTGCTGTACACTCACGTGCTCACCCCGGAATGGCGTGCAGTGACATGCAGCGCACTGTCACCGGACGCTCTGAGGGAAGCCATGTCCCTGCTGGCTGTAGGGCCTATGCAAGCAGCGGATGTCCCTGCAGCAGGAGCGAGGCCAGCAGAGTTGGAAATAGAGTAAGTGACCGTGGCTGGATTCTGGACGTGGACCTTGAGGAATGTGACGCTCACAGAATCTGTAGGAAAAACATGCGTTCTGACGGAACGGGGCCTAGGGAGGGGCCTGAAGCACACGGCACAGCTCCCAGCCGCGGGCCTCGCATGGCGAGAGGTGCCGATGGCCGTGCTCACAGGAACAGGGACAGTGGGCTCGGCTGGTGACAATGGGGGACCCTGGACTGTCTCCATGGGGCTCTCCATGGTCATGTTGCTTCTAGGAAGATCTGCCAGGAGCTCTGGAGAAGGAGACAGCTGATGGGGGCCGGGCAAACACACACACATGCGCACACAACACACACACACAGTTGTGGGCACGCACACTACACATGTCGTGTGTACACACACCTGCACGTTCACACATGTGTGCACTGCACGCTGACTACATGTGCGGCACACCACGTTGTGTGCACGCCCATGGTGCACACACGTGCACACGGCTGGCCAGGATGACGATCAGCATCACACAACCGGCCGTGTTGCTGTCTGGTTTCCAAGTCCTTGCGCCTGCAGGCTGTGAGGACCCGTGTCATGGGAAATGGAGGGAGGATCCGGTTGGTGCCTCCTGACCGGCTGCCCACGGTGTCCCCAGTCCCCCGAGCCCCCCAAGTCCCCCGAGTCCACACCAAGAAGCAGGTCTCTGCTCCAAAACTGCAGCTGCTGGTCTCCTTGTTGTTGTGTTGTTGTTGTTGAAGTAATAAACTCCTGTAAATTGAGGGAAAAGATGCATCTCAAACCCACTTGCTTCCGGAACTCTGTGGTTCCGTTATTGTGCCTTCTTTTAAATTCATAAGTAGTCATTTCATAAAAATCTATATTTTATACTGATAAATTTATCAATAGAAAAAAGATACCACAGAAAGATATAAAAAAATTACCTGCCAGAATAATGATTTATGCCAGTGTTGAAGCTTCCTCTCTTATTCATGTGCACAAGACCTTTTTTTCCCCTATTTTGACATTTACTTCCAAGGTCTTCACCTGAGCACGAGGTGGGGGTGGGCTGGAGTGACCACGCTGTGGTGACAGCATCCTGCAGCCCGCCAGACTCCCTGCCGGCCAGGGGGACATGGTGCTGAGGTCAGGTGGGCGTGCGGCCAGCAGGTGAGGGGACAGATCCCACAGAAGTGTGGTCTTTCGGAGTCAGTAGGGAGATCAGAGAGAGACACCTTCTTCCTCTCCCTGGCTGGCCGCAAACGGCTGATTTTTGTTGACTTGGTCATGTTAATCTGAAATCTCAAAGGTTGTCACTGATATTATTATTTAAAGAATGATTTCATCGCTGAAACGGCAGCGGGGTAGAGGGTCACCGGGAGAAGAGAGGAGCCCGTGTCCGGGTCTCCGCTCCTCCCTGCGGCCTCAGCAGGGCCTCTGAGTTGGGGGAGGCGGGTGGTGCACAGAGTGTTGCAAACGCTGCAGGGCCCAGGGCCCTGGGGTGACGAGGTCGGGCGGGTCCACCTGGGAGCGGGGCTGGGGGCTGGGAGGGAGGGGGTCCTGGAGAGGAGGACGGGCTGCATCTTGAATGCAGAGGGTTGCGCGCAGAGAGGCGCAGGCAGGAGGCGCTGCTGGGGGCCTCGCACCCCCCCACCCCGCGTGCTCAGGCCGGAGCACCTCTCCCTCCGCCGGCGCGCCCTGGGCGCCCGCCCGCCGCGGACTGACCGTGCGGCGCGGGCTCGAGCGCCCCGTGTGCGGAGCGGAGCTGGCTTGTCCCCTAGGCTCTTTGTCCCGCTGTGGCCGGCAGACTTCCTTCGCGTTGAAGGCTGAGCACTGTCCACGGTGTGTACACCACGGGTTTGAGTCCTTAGGACGCTGGTGCCTTTCGTGTTCTGATCAGGGGTTCAAGGCACTGGCGACTGAAGCAAGGATTCCAGGATAAGACTAATGTCAATATAACTGTGTGAATCCACAAGTCACAGGGAAGCCGTGACACTGATGGCATTGCAGTCAAGAATAACAGCGTTTAATATGTTTGGGAGGTTTTGATCAAAACAGACAGAAGATGTAGGTCGGATATAGGCCCAAACATTCACCTCTTCACACTCTTGTGGAGCAGTTTTAGCTTCTTATTTTTCAAATTTTTTTCTGTCCTGTGAACAACCTGGTCTTTGGCTTCAAACGCTTACTCACCTTCCCACAGGCCACAGCCTTGGTCACTGCCGCAGGCACCTGAGACCCCGCAATTCTCATCCTCGCCTGCTGCAAGTCCCAGCGTTGGCTGCGACCTGGGTTTGGGATCTGCGATGCTTGGATTTCGGGTCAACGTGGCTGGAATGAGTCCCCGGTTACTCAATCAAACACCAGTCTACGTGATGGCCCGAATGTATTCTGTAGGTGTGGCGGCCACCTACAATCACTTGGCTTTACGGAAGGAGATGGGTGGGCCTCATCCTATTGGTTGGAATTTTTCTGGAGGGAAGAAAGTCTGCCTTAAGACAGTCACATAGAAAGCCAGCCTCTTGCTGCCCTGTAAGCATGCGGTTGGGTTTCAGGCCCCCCAGTCCACGCTGCAGTAAAATAAATACATCCATCCATCCATCTATCTATCTATCTATCTATCTATCTATTATCTATCTATCTATCTATCTATCTCTCTATCATCTATCATATCATCTATCTGTCTACATGTCCCTGTCATCTACCTACCTCCATCCATCCATCTGCAGCTGTCTGTGCACTTAGCTCTGCATCCACATGCTCTGTGGCCCTGGTCCTCTGCAGACCCCCGGCTGACACAGGGTCAATGATTTAAACTCCCCAAAGGCCTAATCCAAGCATTCCTAACATCTCCCAAAGAGAATATAAAGAAAACCACGTCACCTATGTTTTCCCTGGACTCAGAGTGGATATTTTTTTGGCACCTTGCTTTATTTGTTCGTCTCATTTATTCCTACTGACACTGTTACTGTAGGTTACATTATATAAAATGATAAACTGAAGCCCGTGACGTTTTCTATTTATTATACTTTACTACCCCATAGTGTATTAGACTACCGTGTGTGCATGTGCGTTCACTCTCTTTCCACTGCGTCTGGAAGGGGCAGGCAGGTGGGACGTCTGTGTGTCATCTTCTCTGCCATGTCCGTCACCTAAACCCATTTCCGGCACGGGACAGCTGCTCAGTAAGTATTTGCTGAAAGGATGCCAGCTGGGGGTTTGCAGCTCCGTGCACCACATTCGTCTGTGTCTAGCCCGTGTTCCACTGCAGACTTCCCGGGGCTCCCCGCCCCGTCTGTAACTAGGGACCTCCTGAGCAGCGAAGGTTCCTCCGTGCGCGCTTCGTGAGACATTACTCGAGTCTCAGGATGGGGTGGGGGACGCGGACCCCACTCAGAGACGGCGGCCTCGCCCGGTGGGGGTGTGTGCACAGCGGGGAGGTACGCAGAACGTCACGCTTCTCGGGGGCGGCCCTGGGATCCTTCTGGCTGGGTGAGTTCCTGCCCTTTTCCTCAGTTTCCCCATTCTAAAAGGGGCAATTATGGTGCTTGCCTTGGAAGGGTGGGTGAGGGTTTGGGAAGGCGCTGTCTGGCGCTGCCCGCAGGGGCGGGGACCCTGCACCTGTTGGCCGCGCGCCGTCCCGCGGACACACCTGCCCTTCCCCTCTCCACCGCCATCTCCTGACCTTCCGCCCACCTGTCCAGGCGTCCGCACTCTGGCCAGAGAAAGGGAGGCTGGATCTTAAAATAGCCCTTCGACTCCCAGTTCCTTGCATTCGTAGGAGGTAGGTATCAGAGTGGTCTAATGTGTCAGGAAGCGCTCTCCAATTTTTACCCCCCCCCCCCGCCGTGCATGAGCGAACTCTCTATTCTTGAATTGAAAATGTCTCCGGACTTCAGCGTTCCCACCTCCCGCCCCAGACGGCACCTCTGTCTTGAGGAGAAGCGACGGCTGTGATTTCAGCTCCCAGCGAAGTGAGATATGTAGGTTGGCGTAAGTCAAGCAAGGAGCAGGTGATGAGTTGGTTAGCCAGGTGGGCGATGGATGGAAGTCCACGCAGACAGGTGGGTAGGCAGGGACACAGGTACACAGAGGAGAGACGAGCAGGTCGATAGCAGGTCCACACCAAGAGGCCTATACCCGGCACCGCTCTTCAGAGCGCGTTGAATCTGGGGGCTTCGAGGGGGCCCACAGACAGAGCCCTCCATTCTACTAGGCATCTAGAACCGTTTTTACGTTTGTCAATTACGAGATAGCACTTCTTTAAAAATGCTCTTGCGATGCGCGTTTGAATCGATTACAGAATCACCTTAGCCCCTGGCATGGAAGACGCCGAGGCCAGAAACGCCACCTCCCCCGCCCCCCGCCCTTCCGTCCTCGTCCTAAGCTGTTGAGGAGGAGTCAGTCTCAAACCGAACATTTGTTTAAACCATTGAACCAGGACACACACATGCGTAAAGCTACAACATCTAAGTAGTTTTCGGCACAAGCTTGCAAAGCTGGTTGCAGTGTGGTCCGATGTTTGACTTCTTGAAAGAAATATATAAGTAACGCATTGAGTAGGCATAGATATTTATCTTTTTGTCTTGACCTACGCAAAGTAATGTTTTTTAAAGTAATAAAGGCCACACAAAAAAGTTAAACTATAAAGACGTAACATTGTAGAAAAGATGTCAAAATGGTGGGTGACCGTACAAATCTAAACTGTGTTTTCTAAAGGCTGGGAGGGCCGGCCGCCAAGGCCAAGGCCGCCGGGTGCTCCTTGCGGGGTGCTGCTCTGGGCCCGTGGTCCACGTTCGCGTCACAGCTTCGGCCGGACAGCTGCGGGGTCCGCTGTATAACCAACTGATCACAGGTCTAGACAGGGCCTCGACGGCTCTTGCCTGGTCTACAGGGCCGTGTCTCCGTGTGCACAAGCGGCACCCCCTTAGTGTCTACCTCCTGGAGAAGACGGGGTCCCGTTTCACCCACAGAAAAACCGCCGTGGAAGGAAGGGAAGTGCTTTTCCCGGAGCAGCGAGACTCGGGCCGTGCGGGTAAGATTTCAGCCCACCCCGGGAGGGGCGCTTCGTTCGCTGGGGGTGCTCCCCCTTCTGCTCACGGCCTCTCCCCAGGTGGGCCTCTGGGGACGCTCCCAAGACAGAAACCCGGACAATTCAGGGGGCTCCCCGGCAGAGGCGGGCAGATGCCCCCGTGGGCAGCCAGTGTGCAGCACCCCCTCTTCCCGCCACGGCTCCGGCTTTGAGGTCCTCGTCTGTCGCCGGCCTCAGTCCCCAGCAGCCTCCGCTCAGCACGCCCGCGGGCTGGAGGGGTCGGCCGGGCAGGGCTGTGGACGTGGCCGCTGCTGCTCTCCCCATTTCTTCTCCTCGGCAGAGCCTGGAGGCCGTGCCAGGCCCGGGAGAGGCAGAGGGAGGGCCCCAGGGCGCCAGCAGGGTGGGAGGCTTGGGGACCAGCAGGGCCCTAGCAAAAACCATTCCTTTGATCTCCGTTAAGACCTGAGTCGTCAGAGGTCCTTTGCATCTCTTACTGTGACCTTGCTTGGGTGTGAGGGCAGGAGGCCGTGGCCGGGCAGGGGCTTCCCTGCAGGGCGCTCCAGGTGACAGTTGGCTGCCACCGCCCGCTCGCCAACTCCTGGCAGCATCTTCAGACCAAATGGGCTTCCTGCACCTGGCTCATCTCCCCAGTGACAGCGTGGAGGGGGCCAGGCCGATGTCAACTGTCTTGGTAAAGATGAGACAGCAAAGCAACTGTATAAATGTTTTCAATGGTTCTGCGGCAAACTGCCTTTCACGGGTGTGGCTTTCCCTTTTTTTTTTTTTTTTTTTTTTTGGTCCTTATCCGGCAACTCTCCTTTAAAACAGAGATTGGACCATGGGCAGAGTTTCTACACAACATTTGTAGATATTTTAAGATTAAATGCCATTTGTAATGTCTTATCAGAGAACATTGGTGGCCAGTGCCGTGGGCAAGCCCGTCAGTTCTGGTGCTTTTACCTCCCTGCGAAGTTCTCCTTACTGGTGTAACCGCACTAGAAACGTGCCCTTGCGTCCCCGTGCCCCGCTGCACGCTCCCTGATGAATGGATGTTTGGGACCATGACGGAAGTACGTAGGCCCGCGGCTTCTCTCTCCTGGTTGTGTCCTCTGGCCGCTGGAAGCCGAGTGGTTCTGTCTAGATGGTTCCTTCAGGAAGGTCAGACACTGTAAGTCGGAGGGACCTCCTGCCGCAGACTCTGGCCACCACGCAGGGCAGGGCAAGCCAGCACACAAGGACCTTCACCGACAGCCCGCTGGGCCGGCCCTGGCTGGCGGAGGCACCAGTCACGTGGAGAGGAGGAGAGACACAGGTGCACAGGGCCCAGGTGAGAACCGGGCTACGGAGTCAGCCGCCCTGGGTGCAGCGAGGTGGGGCGAGCCTGCAGGAGGCCGGGCAGGGAGGCGGGCCCTGCGGAGCGGGGCCAGGGTGGACCTCCCTCTCCTGCGGGGCTCTGCGCGTGCAGCAGGCCTTTCGGCTCCGCGTCCTGCAGTCCTAGAAAGTGGCCTTGGGTGTTAGTAAACAAACCGCAATTCTTAGGAAGAGAAAGGGCTGCTTGGTTAGGAGAAAAGGCCCTACGGAGGTCCGTCCGCCAGACCCCGTCTGGGTCCAGGCTCGCACGGGCAATTCCAGGCGGTGAACCAAAGCCGCCAGGTGCGTTTAAATGAAAACTTAAATCCAAAGGGCACGTACACGTCTAAACAGACACGGTTAGTGTGTCTACAGATGCCGGGCCAGGGAAGGCCCCGAGCGAGCCGCTCGACCCGCCCTCCAGAATCCAGGCTCGGGAGGGAAGCACGTCGTATATTTTAGGTAGATTTCTGTTAAAACATCTAGCAGTTAAAAGAAAAATAATGTTACACAATAGGGGTAAACTTCCGCCGAACGAGACCACTCCATCCCCGAATCCTGACGCATCCAGGGCCGTCTCTGCGTAAGTCTTAAACGCTCTCCCGTTCGGCACCTTCCCGGGGGGCTCTCTGGATTTTACGCGGCGCTCCTTGCTTCTATTCTGAAAAGTAAAAGGGAGTGAGATACTTTTTCAATGCATCGAAATGTGGTTTCACTACCGATTCATGTGCCGAATTGCGTGCCGCTGAGTTAAACGCGGGAACAAAAGGAGGAAGGAACGGGGGGGGGTCCTTTGCGGCAGGCGCGGGCTTTCGGTGGCCTCTTTGGTGACAGGACAGCAGCCGTGAGCCCAGGGTCCTCTCCTCCTCTTCCTCTCTCCCACCCGAAGGTCGCTGCTGCGTGACAGAGATAAAAAGCGCAGCCGCCCCCTCCTGCTGGGTCCCCGCCTCGGCCCTACAGCGCCCCCCGCTCCCGAGGTCCCCACGGGCCAGCCTATCACTTCCCGCCACCAACAGGGTCACCTCCACGCCTGGCTGTCTCCTGAGCCCTGCTGTTCGGGGTGAAGAAGAGACTCAGAGCTGTTGAATGATGATAGGGCCAGTGAATTAAAAAAAATAATAATAATAATAAGTGGCAGGGACAGCACCAAAGTGCGCGGCGGGGGCCGGCGGGGGGAAGACAGTTCCCGAAGAATGCGCGCGAGATAAATGGGGCGCCTACTTTGTCTCATTGTCAGGGGCACTCTGGGTGACTCGACGCCCTTATTTATGCTCTGTAAGCAGAACAATGCCGGAGAAGGAATGATTAAATGGCACCTCCGTGAGCAGCAGACGCCTCATTGTGGCGCGGGGCTCACCACGGGGCGGTTTTGATAAAGGCAATATGAGCTGATAACTGATCCAGTTTGCCGAGGAGTCGTCTGGGGCCGCTGAGAGCTCGGCGCTTTAATAAAATCATTAGAATGTAAATGTTTTTATTGCGGAATAAAGAGCCTCCAGCGAAGTTGACAGGCTCTCCCTCCGCTGAATGGGGGTGAGGATTAGCATTCGAATGATATCATGATCGGCTGGTTATCTTTATTAAAATTTTTCAAATCGAGTCTTCATTTTGCATGATTGAGTTTTAAACAAATGCAATATCCAGTCGGCTGGCGAGCCGGCCTGAACAACTCCCGAAATAATTAAAGTGTTCCTTTTATTTTTTTTAAACACGTGTTTCATAAGAAATGAATTGGATTTGCGATTTTAATATGACAATATCTAGTTAGCTTTGCATAAAAACAGGGATGTTATAGCATAATTATTGAAAGTGTACAGCTTTTAAACATATGTTTCATAAAGCCGAATTCAATTTTCTGAAATCTGACAATACCCGTCACTTGGCGAAGTGTAAAATCAGAGATGGCTTGATTATTGAGCTCGGTCCCGCGAAAGTCTCTGTAATTGGTGGCGGCTCACGGCGCGCACACCCGTCCTTTCCAGGGGAGGCCTCCTCGCCCCGAGCATGTCACACCCGGCCGGCTCTCACGTGCGGGGCTCAGGACACGGCGTCACGGGTTGCCCAGGACAAGCCACGCCCTTTAAAACGCTGAGGGTCTGGGGCGGAGACAAGCCCAACCGCATCGCCTTGCGGTGGGGCCGGCGAATCAAAGGGACAATGCTCAGGCCACGGTCCCTTCGCCCCCCGGCCGGCCCGGGCCCCGAGTCCGGCCGGGCACGCTTCCTCCACACCGACCGCTCCGAAAAGGCACACTGCGTCCGTCCTCAGCCGTGGCTGGCTCTTGGGTATAAAGGGTCGAGAAAAGCAATAGAAGACACGTTGCTTTAAAAATGTCCCCGGTGAATACTGGGGGTATTGATTCCAGAAGGGACAGAGATGATTTCCTTCAAGGGACGATGTTTGAAGAGCTGGCGAAGCCCGGTCTGTTTGCTTCGTGGGTGGAGGCGAGTTGGGTCTGGTTCCTCCACTTTGACCTGGGCAGCGTTTGACTTTTTTTTTTTTCCCTGATAAAGATTTTGAGAAAAATGACAACACATTTTGTCAACTGACATTACCATATGAGCAGACACCGAATCCTGCAATGATCTCCTTCCAACCGGGGTATACGTTCCGACTCAGACAGGTTTAATCGCCGGGGGACTCGCACGGGTCGGGGTGACACACACAGGTGTGGCCGACGGGGAGTTCAGAGAACGCGGTGCCGGGTGCTGGCTTGGCCCAGACGGTGGCCCTCGCTGTCTCTCGGCCGTCGGTTCGGAGCGGAGCACACGGAGCAGAGCGTGGGCGCTCAGGGCACGGCCACAGCGTCGACCTCGCAGCGCAGCGTGACGGGGGGACGTCGCGGCCAGCGCGGAGCAACCGTTCTTCCACGAGGTTCGCAAAAGCACCGTGTAGCGCGTGGGAAGGGTCATCGTGACAGAAGAAGGCTTCACGTCGTTGCCAAGGGCAGACAGAGCCCTGCGCCCGCAGGGGCCATGGGTGTCACTCCGCCGGAAGCAGAGGGGCCTGGTCCGTTTGCGCCGTCTGCCTTGGGGAGAAGGTGCGGGCCGCAGAGTGAGAGGCTGGCGGGAGAGTGGGGCTCAGAAAGGCCGGTGGCGGTCCCCGGAGCAGGTGCGCCAACATGTGTGCAGCTCAAACTGAGACCGGGGAAGAGGAATCGGATGTGAGGCGGGGAAAATCGACCCCAGCTCTAAAAGACCGTGACGGAGGAACTGGCGATGGGAACAGACACCGCACCTTTCTGAAGCGGGCCGGGCGTGGGTTGCAGAGCAACGTCCCTAACGCAACAGCAGAGGCCGAGCGGCGCCCCTGAGCCCGCGCTCCAGCAGCGGCCGGCCCGCCTGGCCGCTCACCTAGCCTGCCCGCCCGGCCTGCCCGCCCGGCCAGCTCACCTAGCCTGCCCGCCCGGCCTGCTTGCCCGTGCCCCAGGCTGGGCCGCCCTGACCCGTGCCCAACGCTGGGCCGCCCTGACCCTTGCCCCACGCTGGGCCGCCCTGACCCTTGCCCCGGGCTGGGCCACACTGACCGTGGCCTCCTCTGCAAATACTAGCGTTTTCCAGCAAGTCCACTGGTTGTCCCAGCAACACCTATGTTCACAGACTGTGTCCTGCAAAGATGCCCAAAAGTAACTCCTTTTCTCTAAACCCGATGAGGCTTATATGCAGCCTTCCCTGGAAACCCCGCCCGGGACGCTCAGAGTCTCCAGGGGAACCCGGAGTCCCTTGTCACAGCCGGCGACAAACTTAACCTAATTCCCTTAAGGCGGCCTTGGCTGCTGGGGGGGTGAGAACCCTGCTTTGGGAACTGCGATTCTCCCCATTTCTGGGAGTTTTAGGGGAGGGAAGGCCACAAACAAACTCGATCGTCCCTCCTCTAACTGATTTGTTATTTTCTTATTTTTTAATCATTTGACTTTTCTCTGGCAAACTTCTGAGCTCAGCTTGATTTCGATGCACGTTGACCACCTGCGGAGCTTATAACAGTTCCTGTTTAAATCAAGGGGTTCTGCTCACTCGTGTTATGGGGTGATTTACTTCAGAACTGTGGCCATTTTATACTTTTTCAATGATTATATCAGAAATTGTAGTTTCCACGTGCAACAAGGGAATAAATGCAAACATCAGGAAATCTGCTGTTTCTCTTACCGATGTCAGAATTTTGTGTTTTCTGCGTGGGGACTATCCCAGTGTGGAAATTCACGGTCACTTATGCTTTGTACTGATTTAATTTTTTTTTTTTTCAGTTTGGGCTGAAAAGTTGTGCTCCCTTAAATGTTCACTTTCAGGATGGAAATAGCTCTCGCGTGAAAACGTTTTCCTGCCAACGAATAAAACGGGTCACGCGCCCAGGGCTGATGGAGCCTGTGGTCTGGAGAAGGTCACGGACTCCACGCCACCCTGTGGAGGGGCGAGCCGGGGTCGAGAGCCTCTCACCGGAAACACTGACCACCCCTCGGACCAGCTTATTCGCCCGAAGGCCACAGTATCGCAGAAGAAATCACCGTGTTTAACTTGACAACAACGATCTGAATTCTCGCGTCACCACCGATAGGAGCTGATCTGCCTCCTGCGGCATCGTGGGGACAGGCTGCCATCCGGGGTGACAAGCCCGCACCCAAGGGGGCTGGGAAGGCCACGAGCGTCCTGGCGACTCGGAATCCGTAGCACGTTAAACCCCGACTCCAAAGGCCGCTCCTCCCGCTTCGCTCTTGGCACTGCGGGCCTCTTTCCGCCCGAGGACGAGAGGTCGCAGCCGCCCAGGTGTGCACCTGGCCTTCGCAGGCGGGGGCGGAAGGCGGGGGACTTTACGTGCGTCCCTATCTTAAGGAAGGATGGTCGATAGCTCATTGCACTGTCTCGTTTTATTTTATTTCTTCCATGAACACACACGCTGACCGTCCATCTGCATCTAAAACCAGGAAGGGGGCCCGTGTGCGCGCTGTGCACGTCCTAGATCCTCAAGAGAGACTCTGACGAGGGGCTCGCAGGCCCCTGCCCGAGCGAGCCCCGTGCCCGCTGCAAACAAGAGTCAGATTTGCCCCACGGACGGGACCACATGTCCGCGGGCGCGGGAGGGACAGCGCCCGACGAAACGTTGGCGGAAGGGGGAAGAGACCGGTTTGTCTTTCCGTCTGGGGCAGCTGGGCTCAGAGAGAGGCACAGGTCGACCGGCTTCGACGAGAGGGAGGACCGCCCGCTGCGCAATCCAGCCGCAAGCGGGGTCTCTCTGCTTCCGATAACCAGGGAGACACGCCCAGATTCTGGATGCGTTTATGCCAAACGCAGCCAGCTGCCTGAATAAACCTCTCCGGGCTCTCAAATCTTTCTGGGAATCGCACCAAAGGAGATTTTCTCTCTCTCTCTCTCTTTTTTTTTTTTTTGAAAGAGATTTCTGAATCTTCTGGCTTCTGGAACGGCCTCCCTCTAAATCCTTCAGAAATTCAGTGTCTAATCCAGACCACAAGAAAGAGCACAGGCAATTCTGGAAAAGAAAAACAATGGACCTGCAAGAATTCATGTCTAAATTTCGGATTAAGTTTCCAGGAAGCTCGAACTCATTCCAAAGCAGGCAACCCTTTGTCACGGCGGCAGAGAGGCGCTGTTCCTGGAATGTGTCTGCTTTAATCTCAAAGCATTAGTAACAGAATATGTCCCAACACGGCCAGGCTCTGCGAAGTAAGGAAGGTTTCGAGTAGGCAGGAATTTAATATCCAGGTTGCTGTTTTTGCAAAGCGTTTCTCCGCCTTCTGCAGTCTCCTCTGATTCCAGAGGGAAGCGGTTCCGCTGAGCCTCCCCCAGTGCCCGGAGTAGCTCCCTTTGCCACGTGGGAAGGGACACTAGGGACGTGCCCTGCCTGCCAGGCACTGCCCAGGACAGCCGGCTTGCGCTGATTTGCCATAGCCGTGCTTAGCGTTGAGGTGTTCGCGAGTATTTTCTGACTTCGTGGCGACCAGAGACGCGGGGAGGCGGGGAGAGTGAAGCTTCGCCAGCCCATGGAGACGATGGAGAGGTCACAGGCGGCCGAGTGTGTCACGGGCCGTGACGGGCCACAGGGGCAGAAACAGGCCCATGGGGGGGGGCGAGCGTGGCCCGCAGCCCGTGGTGAGTGCGGGGCCGTGCGGCCCTCGGGACTCGCGAGACAGGGCGACTCCGGGCACACGGGGTGCGGGGGGAATGTGGGTGCCCTGAGAGCCGCCAGCCGAACCCCACTCGGTTCCAGCGGTCCCAGGAGATCCAGCCTCCGGGGCCCGGGGCCTCTGCGCCGAGGGCCTGCGGGGCGCGTTCGAGCCTCTGGCACTACTCGGGGCTCAGGCCTGACGGCTCTGCCCAGCATCGGAGTGGACGCGGGGTGTGGATTCCGCAGCTCGTCCTGGGAGCTGCCGTGACCCTGGAGCAGCCGGCAGGACGTCCCAATGTCCATGGAGCAGGAGCCCCTGGGAAAGGACACCCGAGGGGTGCATGTGTGCGAGGGGAAGAGGCGGCTTCGCATCACTGTCCCCAAACCCAGCGACTGGCGGTGACGCAGTCACGATACAGCCCTTCCCCTCCTCGTCCCTTCGGACTTGCACAGAAACACCGATCGCACATGCAAACGCGCCCGGGGAAAAGCTGCCGATTCACTTGTGTTTAAAAAACGGTGTCTGCAAATTTCCAGTCCGGGATTTTCGTTCCGAGAATATGAACGAGATTGTTCAATTCTTCGGTCAGTTAACAAACATTTCTTGCAACACCAGAAAATAAAGGTGAGTAAAGTGAAGGGCAAAGAGGAGAGAGGCGAACGGTCTGCAGCGTGGCACCCCAGCTTGGGGGGGGTCCGGTTGGGGGTCACCCACGAGCGTGGTCTGCACAGCACCACCCGGTGTCCTAGGATCCGTGAATCCTGCGAATCCCTCCAAACGTGCTCCAAGGGATAGATGACAACGCGATGCTTGCGGTGGCCCGGCGGCCGGCAGCCAGCTCTCCCCTGCACATCGCTGCTCCTTCGTCTGCAGTGGAACGAACAGACAGGACGTAAAGAGTTATTATCTCAGTCGTTTTCGGGTGCACGACTCTGTGGCTTCAGGCACCTTCCCGTTGCTGGGCAACCGTCACACCCGTCCATGCCCAGACTCCTTCTCCTCTTGTAAAACTGAAACTCTGTCCCCATGACACGCCAGCCCCTCATCCCTGCCTCCCCACGACCTGGGCGACCGCTTCCTGTCTCTGTGCATCTGACCACTGGGGACGTCACTGGGGACTTCACATGGCTAATGCCAGACGGCCGTTCCTGCCTGGCTCCCTTCAGCTAGTGTAACGTTTTCAGGGCCATGATTCGCTCCCCACCTTTTACAGGGCTGAATAATATTCCACCATGCGGATACAGCTCATTGGTTGGGTCATTCTCCTGTCAGTGGGTGCTGCTTTGGACGCTTCCACATCTTCACTGTGTGGAAAATGGTGCTGTGACAGTAAGGATGTGTACCCGCAGGAGAAGCAGATGCGGCCAGCCGGCCGGGCCCTCTGTCCCCGCCAGGGGTGCCAGCATGCTGAGGTCACTTTTTACTTTCCTCGAATAAATCGTTAGCTGATGGACGTGTCCGCAACTATGCATCCGGTCTCGTGTGTTTTTACGTTAGTACACAGCCTATGTTGTCCAGTTTTGCGAAAGAGTCAAAGAGTATAGTTCTATTTTTTTTAAAAAAAATGAGAGACAGGAAGAAAAGAAAACCAGGATTTTAGCAAAATGTGGTTGGGGGTTGAGGCACGATTTGCTAATTGTGCCAGTAATTCGTTTCTTTCCCTTCGGGGACGTTATTTGGTATCAGAGACGCCGTAAACTGCAATTTCATTGTCGACAGCAGCGTTCAAAGTCTCTCTCTCTCTCTCTCTCTCTCTCTCTCTCTCTCTCTCTCTCTCTCTCTTTTGAGGCTTAGGAGCTCGTACTGAGGACTGTCCCTTTAAGGAGGAGGCGCATCGGCAGCGGGATGCAGAGACATCCTTTTTTAATTGACGACTCTAGCTGCGGTCGGTCACAGGTTGAGGCTTAGTTCCATAGGGCTTGGGTTCTCCTGTGCCGTGGCTGGTGCCAGCGAAGCCATTGTTCACGCAGTGACTGGGCCAGGCTGGCAGCATCTGCCTGTTCTGCCCTGTGGCTCCGCAGGTGACCTTGGCCGTGGGCATCCTGCAGGCTGAGGAGAGAGCAAACCGGAAAGCCCGGGCGGGGCAGCTGGGGCTGGCCCCCGCAGGCGGTGCCGCCTCAGTCCACGCGTGGGTGGTCAGCGCCCCGCCCCGGCCACAGCTGGCCGTGGGGACCAGGCGTGTGTATGTATGCAGTGCGGCGCCGAGCCGCCGGTCCATCCCCCCACCCCCTCCCCCGCCAGCGCCATGCCGAGCCACGGGTCCATGTGCCCCCTGGGTCCGGGGAGGGCGCCGCCCGCAGCACCCGCTTCGTCCGGGGACCGGTGACTGGAGGACAAAGGGAAGCGGAGGCCGAGCAGGCGCCCTGCGTGGCCGCGGAGAGCCCACGTCCCGCCTCGCCGTCTGGCGTGTTTAAACTCTCCCGCGCTCAGGTGGAGCCCACCAGGCGGTGCCTCTCAAGTCTGAGGGAGCCTTTGCCTTCACTCGCCTGTCACCGCTGTCAACAGCGCTCAGGGTGTTTCACCTGCAACGTGCCACGTGCTTCCTCGGGTCTTTTATCCTCTCCACGTCAGACAGCTTAGACAGCCTATAATTTTGCAAAGAAAATATCCCAGGGGAGAGCTTCAGGAGAGGGCTCCGTCTTTAACCCTGCTTCCAGAGAGAATTCGATGCAAACACTTCCACCCAGCTCAGCTTGTCAAGGGAGAGGCTCGCTTCTGATGGCGGAACGGGGTTCAATGGAACCCTTAGGGGATGAATCCGCTCGGCTGCCAGAGACCCGGGCTGCACTGACCACATGGCGACCAGATTTCAGCAATCGTACAGTCTTTTGCTCCCTGACTAAATTTCCTGTGCACATTTGCTGCCCGTCAGCGTGAAGGAGTCACACCGGAGCGGTGTCCTGGCTCACGCGAGCCCGGTGGGCGGCCTTCCCGAGCCCCTTGGGTCTGTGCGAGGTGCGTCCGGCGTTGGCGGGCACAGCCGGGCTGGGGTCAGAGCGACGACTTGGTCCTGCTGTTGGGGGCGTGGCGCGCTGTGAAATGCATACCTTAAGCACTTGGGGAGGGGTGGGGCCTCTGTCTCTGTCTCCCGTCACATTCTTCAACAGGGAGTAACGAAAACTCACATCGCTTAGCTGTGAGAATAGAGACTGTCCTTTCCAAGGCCTCCCCTTCAGGCCTTGTCACTGGTTACCCACCATCACCGAGCAAAAGGAAGACCCACGGGCCGCCTGCCCTGTGGGCTCACCCCACCAGCGGACTGGCGTGGTCTGCACCCCGCCCCCGTCTGCCCGACCCCGAGAAAGGATTCCAAGGGAGCCACAACCACCCTGGCAGCTCTCAGAGGGTCCTCAATTCTAATGAAAAATGACCGCACATAAAAAAAAAAATGACCACGAAATAATCACTGTCGGCAGCGATTATTAAACATTTTACATTTACCAAGTCAAGTCTGGAATCATCCAAGGTCTGAGACTGAAACAGCCATCTTGGGCGTCGGTGCTCAGGTTGATAATCTGGGGTGAGTAACACGCTAAGCCATTTGCATAACCTGGAGGGTGTGAAGAGCCGGTCCGCAGTGGGGCGCGGGCCCCGGGACTGCGGGGGGCTCCAGGGGAAGGAAGACGACCCCGGGACGTTGGCTGAGCACTCACTGCGTGTGCGTCGTCCCGCTGGGCGGCCGGCGGCCCCGCTCATGGGCGAGGGAGGCAGCGCCAGGGCGGGAGCTCTGGGCCCCCACCCACCCGTCCCCAGCGAGGGCTGTGCTGCTGGCTTTGCTGGGCGCCCCCGCCCAGTCAGTCTGGCAGGTAAAAGTCCCCCCTCTGCAGCCAGGGGCTGGAGCCCCAAACGCCGGAGCCACGGGCACCAAGCCGCCTTTTCTTGCATTTTGTAACAAATAAATAAAACGGTTTGGACAATGGAACTAACTCAAAGTTTTCACCTTTGCAGCCCTTGCAAATCCCGAGGCGTGATATCCATGTGGCTCTCAAACGCAGGTCTGTTTGACTTAATAACCTGCCTCGGTGGCTTTGCTGACACAGAAGCTCCGTGGTAATCATCATCACCCCTCCCCACCCCCAGTGAGGCAGGCTGAACAGTGTCAGGCCCGCGCGGGGTTCGCTTTGCTTCAGTGACAGTAGGAAGTGACAGCGTGCCTTGCAGGCGGCGTGGGGGCCGCTCTGGAAGCCAGAGCTTCACGAGCCTTGACCCGCTCGCCTCCCTCTGGGAATAAAGGGGCCCCTGGCTTTCAAGCGTTTTTGTGAATGGCTTACAAAGGCGCAGGTGGGGTCCGAGCCCTGGCGGGCCCACGGGGGTGGGGGTGGGGGGCACGGCCCATGAGGCAGGTGGCCTTTGCCCACCTCGGAAGTGACCGCAGTCACCTAACATAGGGCGGGGTGTAAACTGGCAGAGAGACGCGGTGGGGACGCAGGGGACCAGCCAGCCAGTCCTCGTGGGGAGGACCCCCAGGCCGGGCGGATGCCGCGAGCTTCGTCACCGCCACGGCGCAGACTCAGCGCTGGGCGGATACAGACGAGCGCGCGGCTGCGCGGGGGGCTGCGGCGTGGCCCGCGTGGCCGCCCGGCGCCACCCTGATTATCCCTGGGAGGCGACAGTAACTGAGAGCCGCGCGGGCAGGTGCGGGCAGGTGCCTCGTCGCTCGGTGCGCGGCGCCTCCATTTTTATCCCGTCGTAACGACACCCGGTGTGCTCATCGACCTGTCCCGCCTCGGGGGCTGGAACAGCGCGCAGAACCCCCTCCCGGGGCAGGTGCAGCTCTTCACCTGCGGGCCCGGCGCGGGCAGCGCCGGACGCGGGAAACGCCTCCGGGCCTCGCTCGTCCCGCGACTCGGGGCCCCGCTCGGCTCCGCAGCGCGGTCCCGTTTCTCACCCCGTGGGTCCCCGAGCGTGAGGCCTCGTTCACTGACGCTCCTGGCGGGGCGGCGTGATTGAAAGCTGACCTCTCGTTGTACCGCCGTTTCCCGGTGATCGGCGCTCAGGTCTCGCCAGCTGTCGCTGCCGCGGAGGCCGGCGAGGCGCCCCGAGAACCGTGCTCGCAGCAGCAGGGACGCATCTCCCACCGTTCAGTCGCTTGCTGCCTTTTCTTCGCGATCGCTGTTCGCGTCCCCAGAAGCGGCTTGACACCTTCCGCACAGGTGCGCACAGGTGCAGGGGGGCCGGCCTCTGCGTCTCAGGTTTAAGATGCTGCCCATTAAAATTCAAAATAAACAGTTTTCCCGCTCATTTGAAATGAGGCTATGGGGTGTGTATTCACAGTGGAAGAGAGGGGGTGTTGGTTCTGAAATACAGCAGGAGGGGTGGTGGGGGCACAGCAGGAGCCAGGAGCACCCTCGTAACTTGGGAACATGGGGTGGGGCATCGACGGAGCCCTGAGCCCCTTCCATGACAAGGTGTGCTAGAGAGAGCGAGGCTGGCGGCCCCAAAGCCTCTGCCACTGAGAAGTCAACAGAGCTTTCCCCTGCCAGGGCCTGGTGGCAGAGTCAGGCTTCAGAAGCCCTCTCCTCCACCCGCTGACCTCTGCCCTCCACCCGCTGACCTCTGCCCTCCACCCGCTGACCTCTGCCCTCCGCCCTCTACCTGCTGACCTCCGCCCTCCGCCCTCCACCCTCTGTCTGGGAGTTCAGACATAAGCAGAGTTTGCCCTTCACACTGGGAACAGAAAGCCAGTGCAAAACCCAAGATCTGGGAGAAAAAGGGAAGTTTGTCTGCAGTCACCTCCGCCTGGTCCTAAACCTCACGGTGCCCGGGCGTGTCTCGGGCAGAGCGGCCGCACTGCTGCTAGCTGGGGTCAGAGGCCCTGGTGTGGGGGAGACACCCCCTTCTCGGCCGCTCGCTGCTTTCACTGTTTGGTCTTCAAGAGGGGCTCCCCGGAAGCCTTCAACGGCGGGAAAACCGTCCTGGACCGATGGCCCTGCCCGGCACCAGGCCCCAAATCCGCTGGTCCCCGCTTTCCTGTCTTCACAGGGACATCCAGGGAAAGACAGAGCCGGGTCACGTTTTCAGGACAGTTTTCAGGACCGACGGAGCCTGAGCCACGCATCTGTGTGGAGGGGCTGCACCGACCTGTCACGACCTGCCCGGAGCCCTGAAGGCATCGCTCGAAGTTCAGGGCGACCACACTAGGGGTCCCTGTCCCCTCGGTCATTCTGATTTCCGGGCTAGATAAGCAGAAGGATATCACTCGCCCGTGATCACTGCGTGCAGGCTTTCTCGTGGGGAAACGCAGAAATGTCCACCCGCAATTTTGGGGGGGGACTTAGTCAGTCGTCACCTTAACGTAGGAAGAAACGCACAGAGCGAGGTGGCTCGGGGTCGTAGCGGACAGCCACTCTGATGGCCCTGCTTCTTTCTGGGCCACATTAAATCACAAGTGGTGATGCGGACAACCCACGTGAACTCAGGAGAGGCCTCCTCTGAGGAGGGGCAGGAGGGGGTGCAGAAGGGAGCTGAGTGCTGGGACCCCGGCTCGGCCCGGGAGGCACCTGCCCCACCACCCGACCCCTGGCGCCACCGGGAGTGGCCTGCGAGGGAAGCCAGGGGCGGGCCCCTGAGAACCGCCCGCCCGAGCCCAGCAGCCTGTGGACGCGAAGCCGCCCTCACAGGGTCCTGAACCTGATGTCAAGGCGTCCACGTGCCTTAGACCTGTGCCAGGTGACTGGGAAGATGAAGCAGCACTTTAAAAAGGCATTAGGCCTGTATTTCCATGAAAAATCATGCCCCCCCCCCCGCAAAGCGTCACTGTCTGTAAAGCATTACACATTTTAAGGGTCCTCATAATTTATGTTTTGAAATGTCCTTCCTACACGTTGCCAGCATATAATGGAAGGTGTCTATGACATTTATGAAGGAACGGCTACGATCTGCTAGCTCGATGATACGCAGCGCTCTATAAATTATGGTCTGAAATCTGCTCTAATGTTCAAGTATTTCTGTGACAGGTTTTTCTCTAAGAAAAATCGGGAGGAAATGGGCAGGAGAGGGATCTGTTATAACCGTGCTGAAGGAGTGACAGAGGCATCACTCTCAGAGCACTGGGGGTGGCAGATGGGAAGGCATTTACGTGGTGCTTTATTCTGCGAAGCCTAGACTTTGTGCGTTTATGTAGACTTTGGTCAACACCCATTGGCATCTTAATAGATAATACCAGACAATGTTCTTCGACTTTTGTGCGAGATAATCGATTCCTTAACTTTGATCACCTCCTTGCCTCCTATCATTGCTTCCTTCTAAGGAGACTAGTTTTAGCTGGGGTTATGTCACCTGGAGAAAGGGAATTTCTCAGCTTCCTTGCAGAAGTATGACCATGTGACCAAGCTCTGGTGAGCAACGTAAGTGTCCACGTGGCAGCTTGACGGCAGTGCCCTTTACAAACGGAGGCAGGTGCTCGTGGCACCTCCCTACCTCCGGCTTCCGCTGGCCTCCTGAAGTGTGATCCCATGGCTGGGACATCTCCCGGAGCACGTGGTGGGCCCATGCCCTGGGGAACGCAAGCGCGGGGCAGCTGAGGGCCGGCGCCCGCCCTGGGTTGGTGCCATCTGGACTGCCGTGGGACCCTGGGGCGGCGATGCCATCTGCAAAGAGCCAGCGAGCGCGTGTTGTGGCCTCGTAGACGTTGGAGTCCAGTCACCACCCCTCGGCTCCACCGCTGTAGCGGAAAAGCGGCCACAGGGAGTTGCTAAGGCGTTGGCGTAGCTGTGTCCCAATAAAACTTTATTCACAGAAACAGGCCGGAGACTGGATTTGCGTCAGGGGCCACAGTTTGCTTCTCTGTGTGTTAAGAAAGGAAAGTCTCCCACACACTAATCTCTGTCAAAACCCAACTCTCTCTACTTAGTGCAATGTCCCCACCCAGGTTCATCCATGTCATCACTAGTGACAGGATGTCTTTCCTTTTTCAAGGTTGAAGAATCCTCCATTAGGTATAGATATAGATATGGAGATGGATAGGGATGGGAGGGGGGGGAAAGAGAGAGAGAGAGAGAGAGAGAGAGAGGAGAGAGAGAGAGATCTAGCAATTTCATTATCTGCTCTTTTGTGGTTTCTATGTCTTGGCTATTATGAATAAGTCCACAGTGAACATGGGATGGTAGCATTTTCAAAAAACTGATTTCATTTCTTTTGAATATAAATGCAAAAGTAAATTAAGCCAGATACAGAATAAAAACTATTACATGACCTCGCTTACACGTGGAGTATAAAAAAGTTGGATTTGTAGAACCGAAGGGTAGGGTGCTGGCTGGTTCCTGGGGCTGAGCAGGGGTGGGGCATGGGGAGATGTTGGTCAAAAGGTACAAAGTTTCGGTTTGTAAGACAGGTGGGTTCTCGGGCTCTAACACATCGCATGGTGACTATAGCTGGTGATGCCGTGTTGTACATTGGAAATTTGTTAATAGAGTGGACCTCAGGTGTTCATGCACACGCACACGCGCACACACACACACACATGCACCTGGACGCACGCACACGCACACACATGCACACGCACACACGCGGTGATCGTGAGGAGTTGGCTCGGCAGGAGGACTCATTCCATAGTGTGTGCGCTGGTTGAAACATCATGCCGCACACCTTAAATACGCAGTTTTTATTTAGAAAATCTCCCGTGCGAGCTCTGTACTCCGTGTCTCTATCATGCACGGCCAGGCGTGACCCTCACCGACACATGTCCGTCGCAAGGGCGTTTCGTGCAGACCTGCCCTCTCTCTTCTTCCTCACGTGCGAGTCTCCTCCCGCTCTTTTCTCTCGCCCCCCCCCCCGCCGTGCATTTCCTTTGCTTCAACACATGCCTTTCTTCCCCACGATCTGTGTGTGCGGCTGCCGCCCGCGCACCCCTCCATCGCTGTAGCCCCCAAAGTGTGTAGAATAGAAAATTTACCCGGCACAGAAAGTCTCCTGGAACTTACTGCTGTCGCACACACATACCCGCTTCTCTTGAGCGCTGGATTTCCAAAATATTGCGTTGCTAGTTAGAGAATAAGAGTTCAAAAGAGGAGCAAAGCCCACCCACCCCCAGAGCACGAGCAGCGCGGTCTCCGAGCACGTGTGGCCTTGGCCTGCACCGGGCCTCCTGACGTGGTTATGGCCCCATCCTCAGCTCCTGTCCGTGCTGAGTAGAACATTCCAAATGCATGGAATAAGGGACAACCGCCTTATCCGTCCCCGCTACAAATACCGCTCTCCTTCGCTCTTGTCCCTCATTGTTTTTTTTTCTCTTCTTTCTACCTTCAAATGGGTACAGAGACGTGGGGCTGGCCATAGTTAATGAAATATCAGTGTTCTGCTTTTGATGTGTTGGTAAATTTTGTTGGAACAAAAAATAAAAAAAATAATGTATACACTTAAACTTTTATGTTTGTTGATAATTACAGAAAAAAATCTGGTATCTGTTTTCAATTCCTCCACAATCAAAATGTTACCAAAGCTCTTGTCTGTAAAGGCCCAGGAAGAAAAATCACATGTTTATGGACCAGATCAAGAGAGGAGGGTCTGACCAGGGCTGCATGAGGATGGGGCCGGGTCCCTACTCTGAGTCGATGGCACCCTGGGGGCCCAGAGCAGGTTTCTGAGAGAGCTCTGTTCAGTGAGTAAACGCACGGATTGATGAAATGATCCAACCAAATTTGCGGACCTTGCTCTCCATTAGAATGAAGTTAAAAAGAAAAAAATCCTCATTGCTTAGAGCTTCAACTAGACTTGGCTTAGCGATGTCTGAATGCATCCATAAGCTGCTTCTGACACAAGCAGTAGCAAACAGGGTTAGACACTTGCTAATCCTCATGCAGCTTGATGAGACAGCCAGCCACCAGGTCTGGGGAACTCTGGGGAGTGGAGATGGAGGCACGTTGTCATAAGTTCAGAAAACGGGGTGTCCCACACCGGTCATCGGCCATCAACTCGCATCAGCAATTCTCACGCAGAACTGTTGCTCATTTCCTTTCTTCGTGTCTAATGTGGCATTACAGTCACAATGCGACTAAAATGACTTGACATTTAACAATGACAAATAGCTTTTCATCAAAATTAGTTCCGTCAACACAGAGCAATGCATTATTATGTTAATTATCTGCCGCATGGAAATTTTCTCAAAGAACCTCATAGCCTATGAAATCTCAGGAGATAGAGCTGAGTCCTTTGTCGTGTTTAGTGTCCCACTGAGTGGAAGACGGGAAGATATATTTTAAGAAGGGTGGAGATGTATTTAAAAAAGAAATGCTTGGTGTCAACAGAGCTACAGAGGACGCGTCAGGAGGACTCTGGTGGGCACAAGCTGGGTTTGTCAGGACCCTCGTGAGTAAACGCTAGGGTAGTGGTGAAGCCTTAATGGGAGAATTAGAATAGGAGTTGAACTTCGATGATGGGACTGACTTCCACGCAGACGGGAGGGGCTGAGGAGGAGAATAAGCGGAGTGTTCCTGACGCCTGGAGTTCTTTCCCCCAGAGGCAGGGTCAGAGGCGAGAGCCGGGGAGGCGGTCCCCGGATGCACAGACTGGGGGGTGCGGAAGGGAGTAAGGGGAAGGATGCTAGTCTACAGGGTACCACTGGGGTAACTGGGACGCAGTCCACTGGCGGGACTGGGGAGCGCACGTTCCGGGGGCTCCGCCTGCAGAGAGAAGGTGGGCTGTGCCCCCAGCCCCTTGCCATCGCCAGGTGAGGGCTGCTCCAGGCACTTGGGGTGCTAATTCCTCAGCCCGTTCGACTTCCCTGCCACCTGCAGACAGAGCAAAGCTGCCTCCCCATGCGCCCGGAGTGGTGACCACGCAGAGCAGTCTGTACGGACGGCCAGTGGGGTCCACGGGCTCTGCACCAGTTTTAAGCTGAAAAAGAATTCGGATTTTTTGAATATTTACTTTCTGAAGTAATGTAGGGAAAAGACTTTTCAAAAGTAAGGGGACTTTTCTTTAAATGAAGTCGCACGTAATTCTGGGGCTGCTCACTCTTTCAGGCCTTATACCTGGCCTGCGACTCAGATCCCACCGGCCCGAGGTTACTTGCCAGACGTGTAATTGTAGGAAGGAACTCAACGAAGTCTAGAGGAAATATGCTGAACTCAAACTCCTTACATCGTAGAGAGTGTGCAACACAAAAATGGCTAGGTACGGAAAACACTCGGCAAGAAACGACCCATCGTCAGAAGGGAAGAAGGCACCGGGGGTGCCGCCCAAGGCAGGGGTGTCAGGATCCGTCCGCGGCGCTGCCGGAAGAGCCTTCAGCCCCGTGTCCGGGCGCTCACGGGAGCGCGGTGAGCACGAGCAGAGGGCGACGCTCAGCTAAGAAACGGAACCTGTACTGGCAGGAGATGGAACGCTTTCTGGGGCCCTGAGAATCAACGTTTGGCAACCCCCAGATTAAGCATTCATGCATCCAAGGACACTTGGAGGAGTCTCTTCGGGACTATGGGAAACGGGGGGATCGGAGCAATCCCATTCCGGGGGAAGACCTCACACACTCGGTTACTAAACGTGAAGCGTAATGCCAAGCAATGACTCCGTGGCCGTAGGAAAAAATAAGCGGAGTCTCAGGGTGGCGGCTTGCGGAGGCTGCGGGCCCAGATAGGGGTTTCCGGGAGGCAGAGCAGGCCCCGCCCCCCCCCGCCCCCCCCACCCCCACGTGCCCGCAGCCCGGGGTGGAAAGCAGGTGTCAGAACCCGGGAGAGAAGGCCACCAGCAGAGCTGGGGACAGACGGCCGGCCCGCACGACCCTGCGGAGGTGCTGGAATGCGGCTTTCAAGCCACGGGACAGGAAAACGGCCCCGTCCCTCCCTCCCAGCCTGCGTCCTTCCTCCCTCTGCTCACTCCGGCCTCGCGGGGAGAACGCCTCGTCCCTGCTCAGGTGACACCAAGGTCGCGTATAACCGAGCCCTGACCTCTGAACTTCCCTGGGGGGGAGACAGGGAACCTGTGACATCTCTGTGACAGATGAGCACCTGGAAGGACAGGGAATCGAGGTGCCTGCCCTCTCCCCGGCCCCGGGGCTGGGGGAGCAGAGTGGGGCCCGATGCTCTCTAGTATCAGTTTCGGTGACGAAGGGCAGAGGAAAACGTGTGGCGTGGTCTTGCTGTGGCCTGGGCCTGGGCAAGCCGAATTCCATCATCAATGACCGGTTTGTTAGTTTACAAGATACGGGGTCAAGGTCATTAAATGTTGTGTTAGTTAAAAAAGTTTGCTCATGAAAACCAGATGTGGATGTCTGGAAGAAACGTCACGGTAAAAGCTGTGTTGGGTTTCCAACATTTCGAAGGAAGAATGAAGATGTCACGCCATTCTCAGGAGACCTAATCCCTTTTCTCCTCCACCCCCTCCCTGCCCCCTCACCTCGGGGGGCCCCGCCTGCCCGCAGCAATGCAGGTCCCCTGTCACCGCGGCCACCGACATTCACCGACATGTGGAGCTGAAATTGTGCAAAAGGAAAGACCAGATCACAGAGGTGAGCATGGGCAACTTCTGTGTAGTGTCAAGTGTGTGCGTGCGTTGGGGGGGGGGCAGTTTCAGATGCCGAGAGGGGACAGTTACAGAGCAAAGGGAATAAAAGAGGAAGAGCAGATGTGTGCACGGGGGGGGGCATCTCATTCAGGACAGGCAGGCACACCCACCCACACGCTCACAAACACACATGCATGCTCACACGCAAGGCACACACACGAACACCGTGGGTGCACACACACACACGCACACATGCACACTCACATGCATACATGTTATGCACATACATGCACATACATGCACTCACACACTATGCACACATATGTGCAGACACACCCACACACATATGCACGTGCACGTGCATTACACACGTGTTTACGCAAACACACAACTCACACATATGCATGCACACACATCCACACTCACACACATGCATGTACTCACATCCACACACATTCACACATGTGCACATGCACACACACACACGTTCTGAGCGATGAAGGTCCAAGAATGAGACCCGTGAGTCAGTGGACGCTGCTCTTCCCCCCTCCGCCTGGACACTTCCTTCTCCAGCTACACTCAATCCGGGACAAACGACCTGGGTTTGGCGACGAAGAGCTAGTTTCCTCAGAGTTGAGAACCACCTACCCAGGGAGGAACGTGGGCCGCGTTTGGAAGGGGTGACGGGTGGCTTCCCGCTTCGTCCCCACCTCAGCACCAGCTGGCCGGTCCCGCCGAGGAAACGCCAACGCAAGGCCTCTTCCTTCGAAGAGAAAGTAGGAGACGCACCTGGGAAAGAACGTCCATTTTTACACGCGCAGGTTAGCAAAGCGGCGTGTGCGGAAACACCTGCTCGTGGCGTCTCACAGACTGGCACGCGCGGCCCAGGTGGCCTCCGAGGCACGTCGAGGACCCACGCCTTGCAGTCGGCGCCTTCTCGGTGCCACGGCCCCTGCCAAGTTACGGGGCGCTCTGCAGATGGCAGCGAAGGACCCCGATAAAGCGGCCGCCCTCCCCTCCCCCAGGCCAACCCTGCTCATGCAGAAGAGAGTGTCACCACGAAGACCCGACCTGGCACCTGTCGCTCGCCGTGGCTTGGAAGACGCCACTTTGCTCCAGGACGTGTTTCCGCTGACTGCCAGCCAGCAGGTGTTGAGCTCCCTCGGGGGGACGTTGGCTCCCAGAGTCCAGGCCCGAGGGAGCCCCTCCCTACAGAGTCCCCCGCACTGTCAGCCCCAAGTGTTCTCGGCTGCTTCGCCCGAGGGTGGCGTGTTTGAGAAAAGCGCCCGAGCCCATCTGGCCGTAGAAGTAAATCAGGTAGAAATTCCCCAGACCCGCGGGAAAGTCGAATTCGCTTCTTCCTGACGCCCCCGGCTGTTCACACACCAGGACGGGACCTCTAACCTCCCTGGGCCTAAGCACCTTCGCTGTGAAGCTGAGACCTAGCACCCCACGTGCCGCGGTTCTGGGGGACACTAAGTGGCCTTCTATTTTCTCCAGCTTCACGCAGTTTAGCACCAAGCTCAGCCGGCCACGGCTCCCCAGCATGAGAGACACCCTCGGGACGTTGCTTCCTCCCGTCTCACTGACGGTCCCCTGAGGTGCCACTGGCCCCCGACGAGATATTCCCGACGCCAGACATGGAACACCCCTGTTTTTTCCCCTGAGATCTTCCATATATATATATATATATTGTTTTCCTCCAGGCCTTTGAACTGTTACACAGTAGAATCGAGGATCGGTCTTTCACAGTTTGTCTCGATCTTTTACTGATTAGAACGAAAACCACCATCTTTTCTGGGGCCTGGAGAAATATGTATGTGGAAAGACAGCTCAGCCGTGATCCAGAAAAGGTCTTCGCCTCTACATGAGAATAACGTTACGATTTAAACATTTTTCTTTTTACGATTACAAAATTCAACCGATTTGTATTCTACGTAGATATTTTATAACTTTCGAAGATGATTTTTCTGCACCAAACATTCATTTATGTGTAAATTCTTGTTTCTTAGGAATTTCCTCAGCCTCCACTAGTATATTGCTCGAAATCTTCAGAGTTTACGTTAAACATTCCAGAATGTAAACGAATCATTACAGGTTTTTAAAATGACAAGTTACTTTGAGAAACACGTTTTATTCCCCACACCTAAATGAATGTGATGATTAAAGAAAATGGTACAGATCAAGAAAAAAATAACAGAAAACCTAGTATACAACACCTGGCTAATAGAGTCCGGCAAGGCCGCAGGCAGAGGGCATTATTTGAAGCGGAGTAGAAGCAATAAAAAGGATCACATCTTCGCCGTCTCGTTACTGCAGCTGCTGGTGACAGGGCCTATTTCGATAACGATCTAGAATCGCATGACGTTGCATTTTGGGTAGATGCTGACACAGCCTGACGTGCTCAGTAATGACTGGCCGTACTGTCCCTTGCCGGGGCAAACCGCAGGTTCGTCACCTGTGCCTTTGTCTCTGTGACTTTCCGCAGCATTGCACACGCACAGCAGAACCCGCCTGCGTTCAGGAAACCGAGCGGCTCTCCCCCTGTGTACTCACAGGAGCCGGATCGGTTCCGTCTCTTTAGGGGAAGGCAGCCGCGTTTACATTTACTGACTGGTGAGCATAAAGCCTAATGTCAAGAAATCCATTTGCTCTTAAATAAAAGTCATCATCACGTCCGACACGGCTGATTTATGGGGAGCCCGCCGTCACCTCGAGGGCCCGACACTTCCCCCTCGCAGCTAGAGACCCCGGACGGGACGTGCCAGTTTACACTAGGCCAGAATAATAATGCCGCTGGGGTCCTGCTCCTTGACAGCACCCCATTTGTCTCATTTAAATAATGAACACGATTGGTGGAAATTGCGGGTTGTAACCCCAACACACAGAGGGACCGGCGTGCTCGGTGCGGTGGATAATCAGGCAAACGCTGACAGGTGGCGTGACCTGCGAGCTGCGGCGGCCGGTCTTAGATTTACTTCTTTAACCTTCACACGGCAGATTCGATAAAAGTCCAGATGGTTACGGGACAGAAAAATGAAAATGTCTGCTCAACGCGTTGTGGCAGGAGAACGTCTTCTCCGAGGCAGCCGTGCCCCCCGATTGGGGTTGTTCTCCGCGGCCCATCAAACGCCAGCCCCCTCCCCATGCGGGGGCAATATGTCACCCCGAGGTCACCTTCACTTTGCAACTCGCAAAACTCCGGAGGCAGCTTCCCCTCCCTGAGGCAGGCGGACGGCATTCCATCGCCCCCCGGCCAGAGGCTCCTCTGAACCGCTGACAGGAGCTGGGTCACCTGACGAGTGACACTGAGCAGGGTCACCTCCGCTCAGGCAGCAGTCACGGGGGGGGGGCGCGCCTCAACAGTCACGGGGGAGGGGGGCTTTGCGAGGGGAGGAGGGTCGCGTGGTGAATGCGGGAGGAATTAAACAGCTGGGCTCTTTTTCGGGCAAAGGGACTGAGATGCTGAACAAGGAAACTCACCTTGGGGAGACAGAGAGGCACAGCGAACGCCCTTTTGCGCGGCGCCCGTGGGGGCGCTGGGGCCTCACGGCCATGCGCGGCGCCGCCCATGACCTGAGCGAGTGAGTTCGCTTCACTGTTTCTTTGGGGTGCGGAACTGTTACCTGCGCCAGGCTGCTCGCCCCGCCCCAAGCCCAGGTGTCCAGGAGACTTCCGGCAAGGCGGGGCGGGGCAGGGGGGAGAGGGCGGGGCAGCGTCCAGGCCCGGGGCCCGCAACCTCCCCAGGGGCTGAGGCTGCGGCCGTCAGCTCTGAGCCGCGCCTTCTGGGTGAGCCGCCGGGCTGCGGAGGTGAGCGGGACAGGCTCACGGGGACAGCCATGCCAGCACGTGGCCCCCGATTCTCGCCTTCCCTTCGCCCTCAGGGTCACGTGCACGGCCCGGGTGGCCGCGGAAGCCTTCTACACCTCTTGGTGACGCTGACATAAACCTCGCTCTCTTTCCCTGAAAACACGCCGCTATCTGGTGGACTGAACGTGGGGAGTGTCCCCCTCTGGCACCCACCTTTGCGGCGTGCGCCCCACAACCTACTGGTGGATGCTAACATCCAGGGGCGTATTCAGGCATTTGTTTAAAAACCCTAATAAAGACGCCGACTCGATGTGAATTGTTTTAAGGAGTTAACGGCCCAGCGGACAGTGGGCAGGCTGAGCGGGGGCCCCGGGTGACGCCCCACTTCGTCTCCTTCCTGGGGCTGCCCTCTCCCAGGCCCCTCGGGGACGGCTCAGCCTCCAGGCCACGTTTTGTCCCCAACCCCTTTCTCCTCTTCTGCTGGTCCTTCCAACCAGCCCTGTCCTCCTCCCTGGCCTCGGGCACCTGGGGCATCAGATCACAGCGCATGCGCCCAGCTTGGAGTCCCTCTGTCTGCTCTGCCCTCCGTTCCCTTGGTTCCCTGAGATATGCCACTTATTCTTAAGACTCGAAATGCCTAAAACATGTTACGTCATCTATAATTCTCTACTTAAGGAAGAAAAGTCCCGTCTCTCGAGTTTCCACGGCGGCTGTTGGGCTCAGCAGCTCCCTGGCTGGAGGGAGCGTCCCTTCGCCCACCTCCACCTCCTGGGTCAGTTGGTCACTGCCTCCGAGATGGGCAGGCCCTGGGCCTCACGCCAGGTGCTCAGCCTGCAGCCCGAAGGCCATTCCGGTCCATTCTTCATGTCTTCCACTTTGTCTTGCACACCGCGGCCCGAGCTCGTGTTTGTAAAAGCCATCGAAGTTGAGCAGTTCTGTGCGCAAGGCATCTCACGACTCTCTCCTCTCTCCACCATCGGGCGAGTTCGGATCTTCGCTCGCCTGTACTGTTTTCTGGACTGAACATCGACCTGCCCCCCGCCCTGCCCCACCGGGCTGGAATGCTTGAACCTAAAGTATCCGTCACACCCGGTTTCTTGAAGAAGTGTCTTCAGTGGGTCTCGAGCCCCTCCCCGCCCCCCCCAGGGGGACTCGGGCCACACCCGCGTTACTGTAATCCGGCCTCCTGTCACGATCTCCCCCCGGCCCAAAACACACTCTTCTGTCTCAGTAGATGAACCTTAGAACCCTGGGCTCAAGGCCCTTGTCTATGCTTCATGTGACCCAGCCACACGGTGCACTGAAGTCCCAGTGCTGATTAGTGTCGCCCGTGCCACGCCCAGGGCTCTGTGCTGGTAACGATCCTGTGTCACAGACGGGGTCGGCGGCCGTCAGCACCCTCCGCCTCGCGCCGCAGGGCCCGTGCGGGGTGGCATCCGCGGCCGTCCGCAGCGCGATGGGCAGAACGCGCCTCATTCCTGGTACCGGCCTCTGCTCGCTCGCTCGGTTGCCCCACTGAGCTGAGCATTTATACGGTTTTAGAAACAAACGAATGTGCTCGGCGTAGCAGTTTGTAGAACCCCCTCACCCATCGAGGGCTGGGAGGAATTTGAAGTTCGCTTGGCCTGCCAGGGGGCGGTGAGCTGAGATGACAGATGAGAAAAGATTAAGACAGAAAAAGAGATATTAGGCTCCCAGATAAAAGTGTTATCTTGTCTGCCTGGGGTGGAAGAAGAATTATCACCGGTAGAAATCGGAGACGTTCTCGGCCGGGAGATGCTGACGTGTCCTCTGAGGCCCTGGCCTGGATCAGCTCAGTCAGCAGGAAGCTGTCCCGCGAGGCCGGCCATCAGGGCCGATTCGGCCCCGTGTGTAAGTCGCCCCTGGCCCTTGATGTATTGTTTCCTCTCTAACCACTTACCCTTTATAGGGACGGAACCTACCTGCTTAGTGAGTTCTGACTGTGTCGGTATCAAATCGCTTTGGAGTCGTTGATAATTATAAATTGGTGGGACCAAGGACGTTTCATCCTGTCCCCCGCCCACCCCGCTTTATGAATATTATAGAATTGATAAAATGATACGCTCTGCCCTAAACCGTGAGTTCATAAAACAAGAAATCATGGTACGATATATGGCCGATGAGTATGCAGTTCTTCAAATATGTTTAATCACACGTCATAATCGTATGCGAGTCCCTTGCAAGGTGTCTGCGAAGGTGACCCACCTGCTACAGCGTGATTGCGTGCGAGGAGGAAGCAGCCATTTCATCGCAGGCAGACGGGGTGTCGCCTGGTGTGAGTGGGCAACTTATCTTGCCAGAGTCTCAGCTGAGCCGTGCAGATAACGGGGCCCTTCAGGGGTTCACCATGGTGTGTACGGCAGGGTACGCGGGAAGCATGCGGACTCCGCGCAAGGCGACAGGCCGGGCCCTCGCAGACGGCGTCGTGAGGTGCTGCGAGCCGCGCCTGCTCCTGACCCGTGGCCGGGAGCGCCGGTGAGGTTTGCTGGTGCGCGCACCTGCTAGCTCCGCCCCTCGCGACGTAGCCGGCTCCCGCACGCCGCCCCTGAGGTTTCCGCCGCCCCTGAGGTTTCCACCGCCCCTGAGGTCCCGCCCCGCGTCGTCCGCACGTGCTGAAGGTCGAATGAGTGAACGAACGAGAGGATCGCATTCTTCTGTAGATTTGCCCTTGTGCGTCTTGGAGAGACCCGTTGCCATTTTTACAACCGAACGTTCCTCTGTCGCTGTAACGCCTTCCAAGTTGCATTTTATTCTAGATTTTAAGAAAATGATTGCTATCGCTTTGGTTACTATTTCCAATTTCTTGATTTTTTTTTGTTTGTTTTTTTTTGCTCATGTAATGTGATAGGAGTGAAAAATGAAAGACGGCGACCTTCATAACCTGTGGGTTACAAGGCACATCAGACAAGACACCCTTTTAACTCAAAAAGTGACTCAGAAGAGAAAAAAGAGAAACTTTAGGATTAAGCTAAGCATGTGTTTTTTTTTTTTTCCAATCCATTCTAATTTCTGAAAAGTTTCCAGCAGCATCTTTGAAAAACAAACATGCATCCTGAACATTTGTCTGGCAAATACTAGTGACCTGACATGGCCGAGAAAGGCTGGGATATTAAACGTCCAATATCAGGGTTAATTACGGAAAATCCGGCAAAACCCTGATCTGTGCAGAGAGGGGAGGACGGACAGCCTTTTCCTGACATTCCCGGGCTCAGAAGGCTCACACCGTCCATCAGGAAGCGCTGAGTGGCCAGGACCTCATTTGCTGCTCCCGGTGGCTGGGGGCAGCAGGACAAGCCGTTTTCGCATGAAAATGCCGCTGGCATTCCAAGACCTCGACGATTTTGTTTGCCATCCTCACGTACTAAAACGCACCGATAGCTGCCCTTACTACGGTCTATCCACGGGCTTCCTTAAACACTGTGATCATGAGCAAGTAATGAAGGGTCTGTCAGGCTGCGTTTCCTTTGTGACCTGGACAGGCGGGAAATCAACACAGCCAAACGCGTCACCAGCACCTGCTTGCTGTCGGGGTGCTGGCCTTGGGTCTCCCTCAATGCTGGCTGATTCTACATCTGGACTGAGCACTCGGCCACATTTTAATTTCTAAAAAGAGCTCAGCATTGCCCCGCCTAGCAAAGAGGCTTCTCGGATCGCTTGCAAATAAATGGCTGGTTTTTGTGTGTGTGCGAAATTGCCAATCGATGGGGCAGCCACTGACCCTGTCTCCCTGTCTTACTAACTAATGCTCTCTGGAAAGGAGACTGCCTTGAACGTGTTTCAGTACACACACACACACACACACACACACACACACACTCGCACACACAAACCCTTGGAAATTATGTCAATTTCTTAAAGTGCTGGAAAATTTACCAGCGCGATGTCAGTGACTCTCCTGAAGCCTATGCCCTGGTGTCCAACCATGAGCCTTAGTGACAATTAATTTGTCCAGTTTCCGGACTGGATTCTTCCTGTCTGACAACATCTTCAATGGGACACAGCATGAGTGGCCACTTTGGGGGCACTCAAGAGAAGAAAAGGGGAGAAGACATTTCCTTGGGGGCTTGTGGATCACTACAGCAAAGGGTGAATCACACACACACACACACACACACACACACACACACACACACACAAAACACAGAAAAGAAAAGAAAACCCGAGAGGGCTTTTCAAAGCAGTGCCCGCAAATGCAGTGACACTGAGTGCATGTTCTAAAGCGAGGTGGTCTCTGCCATGCAAACCATCTCGCGGCCACGGGAGCACGAATGCGCTTCGCGACTCAGGATTCTTCTGGTGACGTTGGTGACCAGCGGCACTCAGCCTTCACGCAGCTGGAGATGAGCCCCAGGAAGGTGGGGCTGTGTTCGTGGTGACTGCCCGATGCCAGGACCGTGGCAGGGCACCCCGCGGCCCGGCCTCCGACGGGGGCGCTGGGCTCTGCGGGGACGTCACGGCACGGGTTTCTCTGTCCCCTCCCACGTCCCGGGGGAGGCAGAGCCTGATGGCGTAGGTCCCTCCGATCCTGTCCCTTTGCTCTTCAGTTTTCTTGCGCCTTCTCATTGCAAAATGATCTGAGGCAGTTGAAGAAAATAAAATGAACAGCAAGGACATTGTTGACACTACCGTTTAATTTAGCCACATTTTATGCATCGTCGATCCCGACCGGCCCGCTGCCCTCGGGCACGGTGCGTGTGGCCCGTGTGTGAGATGAGGAGATGGTTTCCGACCCCCGGTGAGGAGACACTGAAGAAGCTTCTCAGAGGCATGTGTCCCAGACACTCAGCACCGATGCCCCCATCGGCCGTGTGAACGCCAGTCACAGAAGACCCCGGGCTCTGAATCTTAGAGACGGGTTTAACTCAGAGAGAATGAGATGTTATTCCAGCCCTTCACCCTTGGACGTTTGCGACATCTCACACCTCGTCTCTCTCCTTCCTGCCCTTACGACCCACGCGACACTTTTCTTCCCCTGTGAGAAGAGAGGGTCTGAGGTGGCGGTCACTGCCCTGCCCGCCAGACCTGGAGGCACTCACATTACGCTGCCGTAGGTCACGTCCCTGGTGATAGGGAACTGTGTGCTCCAAACAAATGCCATGATATGACAGGAAATCAGTCACTTCATTTTGTGTAAAGCTCCGGCCCTCGGGCTGGAGAACGCGTTTTATCCGCTTCCTGCCGCCGGGCCATGTAACACTCCGCTGGAGAGCGCAGTTAGGCGGACAGTCCTGGGAGGGCCAGTCGAGGACACGAACGTTCAGACGCAGGGAAGCGCAGGGGCCGCAAATCAACGCTACCTGCATCCGGATGTGTGTGCATCTGTCCGTCACTGCACACCGGTGCAGAGTGGTGCACGCACACACACGCGCACACGCAGGTGAGGCTAAAGTGACTTCGAGATCACCTTGGTGCCGACACGCCCCTTTCATGCTGGTCACGGCCGAGGCCGCTCTGTGCATTCTGCTTCGGGAAGATGTATTTGTCTTTTTACCAGCTCCGGGCTCACCACGCCCCGCGCGCCGTGCCACGTCCGCGGTTTCGGGTCCCAGGAGTGAGCCGGCCTGCGTCAGGAGGGTCCCTTCCCAAGCCGGACACCCACGCCACCCAGGCGCTGATGGGAAGGCGGCAGGGTGAGACCTACGCGGCCCGTTTAAACTCTCTCCCGGACTAGAAGCTTCTCCAAGTGTCACGGGCTTCCCTGCAGCCTCGCGATGCTGGTCTCCCTGCCCCCGAGAGCAGAGCGTGGGCGCTCAGGGCACGGCCACAGCGTCGGCCTCCGCAGCGCAGCGTGGCGGGCGTGACGTCGCGGCCAGCGCGGAGCAACCGTTCTTCCACGAGGTTCGCAAAAGCACCGCGTAGCGCGTGGGAAGGGTCGTCGTGACAGAAGAAGGCTTCACGTCGTTGCCAAGGGCAGACAGAGCCGCGAGCTCGCAGGAACAATTTGCAAAGCAAAGCAGCAATCACCGTTAACTTCCGTGGAAACATTTTCGGGATCCCCAGACCCCAAACATCCTGCCACGCCCACCAAGCGGCACGTAAAACCCGAAACCACAGTGACACGTGGCAGCCGCCGGCCTCGCTCCTGCTCGGGCGCGCGGCCGCTGCGGGGCACCCTGTGCTCGCGTTCTGCCTTTTCCTTTCCTCCTCCTTTATTTTTATTTGTATCTTTTGAATTTTATTAAAATACAGCTAACGTACAATGGTGTATTAGTTTCGGGTGTACAGCGTAGGTATCTAACATTGACGCAAGTGAAGACGCCGTCACCACGGTCTGCCCGGCCACCGCCCGACGCCGTGAGCGGTCACAGCGTCATTACCGGTGGCGTCCCCTGTGCCCACGCCACGGCCCGGGACTTGCTCGTTTGGTACCTGGATTCCCGAACCTCTTATTCCCCTTCTCCTTCCCCCCACCACCAACCTTTCGATTTTTCAATTAGAGTTGACATTCAATATTATTTTATATTAGTTTCAAACATTCACCTTTATTCGTAGCACAGAAAATCCTCTTCGCATTCCTCTGGGCGGATGAACCTTGGTACTAAGGTAGGTCTCTCGTAAAAGTCAAGTTGCATAATGCGAACTTTAGGCAACTCGTTTCAAGTGCAGGGGGATGGGTACCTGTACTTTCAGCAAGAGTTTTCGGAGAGGAAAAAGAGAGCTGATTTACTGTGTGTCGTAACTGGGCCCAGCTTCTAATCCATTACTTCTTCTGAGCGATGTCCAGCCATCCCCATCCCGGTGAAGCTGAGGATGGAACCCAGACCCCAGAAAACACAAGCTCTCCCTCCACCTGAACTGAAGTTCACCTCTCTCCCCAGGCGAGTGTCGCAGAAAGGGGCTTTGATCAGTTTCAACGCCCACGTGACCCGCCCATTCCCAGGGCCGGTTCTGATCGCACTGTACGTCTGCAAAGGACGCACCGCGCCCCTGACTTAGCTGTGTGCACGCTTCCTTACACGCAAAGCATGATCACTGTGGAAAGGTGCGCAACGAAAGTGATTTTGTGTCTTTAATGCAACTTATCGCTCAGACATCTCAATAAGTCTGTAGTTATCATTCAAAATCCTTCTGTTAATGTTGAAATTTTATTTCTTTTCCACAGCTAAAATGTATTTATGGATGCCTTGACAGATATTTAATTTTGTAGGATCAAAAATACTCAAAACAATATGACTCATCTATGTTTCTGAATGTTATTTTATAAACAAATTTTGTCTCGTATTTATTCATTTCTTTTCCATAGCTCAAAATGGCTGTTGGATAACTACTTTCTGTAGTGGCTGTTATTAGCAATGAAAAAAAAATAGTCAAAAACTAAGAGGAGCAGCACTTCTGGGAATTCCTCTGTAAAATGTGTACATGTCTCTGAGTTAATTCAGGCGACATGCTGGCTGAAAACATGGAGGAGAGTTTTTATGGCTTTTTGAGATGTTGCATCTTTTCTGCTCAAGGAGGGCGGTTTTCATCTATTGGGTTTGGCGTGAGATGGGGGTGTCGGGGAGAAGGAGAGGGAGGAAGAGGAAAGGGAGGAGAAGGAGGAACGTGGTCAATGTGTGGGAGGCGACTGGCGAGGTGTCAGTTGAATAGCTTCACTTTTTGCTCATTCAGAAAGGAGTAAAAAGGCATCACGGCCACATTTCAGTCGCGTTAGAATTGACTGCGGCTTAGAAAATTCAGGATACAGACAGCGAAAGCAGCGGTGACATTGGTGACGCACCTGCTGCAGCTGCCGAATGGTCAGGGTCGTGGTGACCCAAGATATCCATCTCCTCTACAGGACCTGAAGGGCAATTCACTAATGCCCAGGCATGTTCTACAGAAGCAAATTTCCGAGCAGACTCCTGTTGCGGGAGCTCTGAGATACGCCGGGCTGCACATGCATCAGGCTGGAGTGCCCTAGAGAGGTCACATGATCCAGATAAAATGGCCTCTAGGAATCCAGGTCCCCCCACCCTCACACACACACAGACAGTGCGGGGCCACCTCTGTGTGGTGGCAGAGGAAGCACTGCCTTTGCCTGTCCTCGGCTACGCCATGACCTCTCTGCACACGCCATGTCCCCTTGTCCTCTCAGGATGGGAAACGGCTCCCACAGAAACACCCAGAGCCTTCGCTCTGTGGCCGCCTCGCTGGGGCCACTGAAGAGTGAAACTGGCGGTGGGAGCTGTGTGCAAAGGAAGGAACCCTGCCGGGAAGCTGCGTGAGAAACGTTTATAACTCTCCTTCCCCTGCTCCTGCTCCTCCTCCCGCTCCTCTTCTTCCTCCTGCTTCCCCTCCTCCTGCTCCTGCTCCTTCTGCTCCTCCTCTTCCTATTCCTCCTGATTCTTCTAATTCTTCAAACTTGGATTGGGAATAAACAAAGACAATCGTGTGGCAGAATGCATGACGTGACTCAAAATACTTTCGCGCCCGTCTGCAGAGGAAGAAGCTTGAGGTGGTTCCCGCTTCCTCCTCATCCCTGGTCCACTTCCTCCTTCCTCCTAAACACCTAGCAGATGCAGCCAGACACTGCTTTCCAAACTGGACTCCCACCCCAGGCAGGTGAGAACCTACCCATCACATGATGGATGAGCAATGGACGGGTCCGCTACATCAGGCCCAGCCAGCAATCAGCTACGGTTCAGCAAAACAAACACACAATCAAACACTTTTATCTGTGAACAAATAAGATATGAAAATACTTTAGTTCTACAATCCTATAAGTTCTCATCTATTATAATGATGAAAATTAAGTGGTAAGCGACTGTTAAAATTTACTTACCAATGGAAGTAAAAATGTATGAATCAATTGGAATGTCACAAATTATATTTGATAATAGTCAGGCTGCCAAACCATGGCTCTGATGAGACTTATACCTATCTCGTTTTTATGGTTTTCCAATGATGTCAGCCCAGGAAGCAGTGAAGATAGTGTTGTTTTTTTTTTTTTTTACATTAATGTAAAATCAAATTTCCTAGATTATATAATATATTCTAAGCTCTACCCATCCAATTAAAATAAATTGCCTACATAGATTTTTTTTTTGTTTGAGCTACATGGATAGAAGTGAGTAGAATCAACTCGTCCTGGTCAGAAGAGAAATGAAGTGGAATGTCACCGGGCATAGAATATGTGTCCCTCTTCACAGCATGAAAAAGGAATATAGACATCCAACAGGAAAAGAAAAGTCCATATGTTTCTTTTTGTTTGTTTGTTCCCAGACACATTTTCTAACAGAGAGAGTCTTGTGGAGTTTTACATTTAGGAAATATTTTCCCCATAAATTTCACTTAAAAGTTAATGAAGTAAATTTTATCGTGTTCCTTTTGTAGCTGAGAACGGCAAGTCCTTAGAACAGCAACAAACTGGGCCACAGGACAGGGGTCAGGTTTTGCAGAGCCCTGAGCCAAGGTCTCAGAAGGCACTTCCTCGGGGACTGAGCAATGGGACCGACTCGCCTCTGACCACCCTGTGGGAGGAAGAGGCGTCGGGGGACCTGGGCCAAGCATGCGGAGGGGCCAGGCGTGAAGCCGTCTGTGACAGATTCCCACGCGAGGGCTCTCAGAGGCCACCGCAGGCGTGTGTTTGGGGACGTGTCCACTGCAATGACACCCTTGAAAAAGTGTGCTTCTAGTCCTCGGGTACTTAATGCAGTAACTTGAAGACCCCAAGTTAGACAGGGACAGCAGCATGCCACACTCCTCACAAATTTATTTCCACCGCAGCCTCCTGCCTTTTGATCAGTGTCCAGAGATTTTAGTCTCAGCCTCTTTTTTTTTTTTTTTTTAAATAGCGTTATTTTCTGGTTATGCTGATTTTTTTCAGGAATCTTACCAGTTGGTTTCTCTTCCATAATTTTAATGTTCATAATGGTTTAGACACAATTTTATGTTTAAATGGATTCAAATCTCCACACTAATTTCTATTACAAATTTAACTTGCTCACGTTTCCCGGGACAGAGTCAGCCCTCAACAGATGTTGGCTGAAAAGTCTTCAGAGGTGCTAATCAAGGCCGAATGAATGCTTAAGGGCGAGGTCTGGATCGCATAGGGTTCGTGTCCTTGGAAGAAGAGAAGCAAGGGATGAGTCTGTAGGCACGCACGGGGGAAAGGACAGTGACGAGGCAGCCATCCAGGCCAGAAAGTGACCCCTCATCAGAACGCGAACCCCGCCGAAGCCTTGACCTTGGCTGTCCGGCCTCAGAACGGCGACTTCCCTGTTTGAGCCACGCGTCCGTGGCGCCTTGTCACGGCGGCTGGAGCGGACAGGCACAGCTGCAGTGGGGGACACACGTGGCAGAGATTTCTGCCCTCCTTGCTAAGCGCCATGTCCCAGGGTCGGGGACACGGCTTGCCCCGGGGTGGCGCTCCGCAAGGGTCTGCTAGAGGCATGAAAGTTCCTGGACCGCGGTGTAACCCCGCCCATGGGGCCCAGTCCTACCACTGATGCACCCACAGGGGACGCCTCCCCCAACCCCCTGCCACGCCCCCGGCAGATGCAAAAGCCGGGGCAGCGGCCTTGGGGCCAGCCGCGCCGTGCAACCTGCTAATCCAGAACGTTCTAGCCCGCCCCGCTGTGTGTCAGGGCGAAGGGAGCGGCGAGGGCAGAGGGCCGGACCCCCCTCTGTGTTCCCGGGAAAACCCCACGGTGACCCCAGATCCCCGTCCCCGCCCCGCCGTGGAGTGGGGGGGGGGCGGGGTGTCGCTCCGGCGTTTCTGCTCCCGGCTCCCCCACGTCATGGTCTTGAACTTTCCTTGTCGTGGGCTTGGCCACCGCATCGGGAAATGGAAGTGTCCCCAGAGAGGGGAGACCGGCCCCAGCGAGGGGGGGTGGGGTGCTGACCCCCGCGGGAGGCGCGGCTGGAGGCCCCCGTGTGCCTGGGGCGCACAGGGCATTCCGACCCGCGCCCGCCTTGCAGAGCACTCGGGGACTTCGCGGTTCCCTCCGTGATGACGGCGCTCGGGACCTTAGAAACCTGGGTTACGGACGACACCTTTCCGTCCCTGTTAAACCTGCCGTGTGGGAGGGAGGCGCCGTCGCGTCTGGTGAAGCGGAGGTCTGTGGGGACCCGGCGCCGTTGCCTGGAAACCACGGAGACGCCGGGGAGGCCGTGGAGATCGCCCGGGGAAGGCGGCTGGGCCGGGCGAGCGGGGAAGGTCTGCGATGAAGCGGCCCACTGACCACACTGACACCGATGCGGAGCCGTAGATGGGGTCTGACCTGAGCGGGCGAGGAGGTGCTGCTGGGAGGGCCTGGGGCCTGGCGGGGGCCGGGGCAGCAGATGCGGTGTCGGGACACAAGCATGGGCTCTGGCTAGATGCGGCTGGCTGAGCTGCGTGAGACCGGAGGCTCCTGCGGCGAGGAGCCCGCGGGGACAGGCGAGCATGTCTGCTCAAGGCCCCGGGGGAGTGGGGAGCGCTGCCCGCGTGGGCACATACACCCCACGAGGATGGTGTGGACAAGGTGAAGACCCTGCGCCGAGCCTCCTCTCCAGCCGAGGCATTTGCTGTCAGACGCGGACAGGAACTCTTGACAGGCCGAGGTGACGTAAAGCAGTCCCCTTCCCCACCATAAATCTCCGTGAGGAGCGGGGACAGTGGGCACGGTCACTGGACTTCATCACGGCCTGCCGCCTCGTGCTTGCTTTGTAATCCCCGGCTACTCGGGGGATTAAGGTGCTCTCGCCCCCCGGGCTCGCTGGGATGGCATGCCGCGTGAAATGACTTCAGCTTCAAAACATCCGACTACGAACCCGCTCACCGTTTAACCTGTTACGGGAAGACCTCTGGGATTGAATGGCGCGTTTATCTTTGGCTGCCTTCTACGAACTTCTAGTACACCGGGGAGGAGGAAAAAATGAATTCTGGTGACACGAGCTGGAATCACTCGGAAAGATGGGTTATTGGCCTGGATTTCATAATGAAGAAAAAGTGCACTTTACCATAGAATGAAGAGGGTGAAAATATTCAATATCCACAGATAAATGTGAACGGAGCGTGCGAAATATCTGTGCTGTTCACGCACATCTCCTGATCCACCCTGCTCTCCACACGATGCTGTTTCAAGCACCAAGCTCACGAGGCTGGGAAGCACATGCAGGGCTCAACAAATCTGTGCTGATTGCGAATAATTGGTGATGCGTAACATCGAATGCCTTTGGAATCGCCTTTTACCAGGCGAAAATTATTTTCGATGTTGATATATCGCTGCTGGAAGCAAGACACACTTTCATCAACAGGTAAAGTCCATGAGGTCTGTGACATAAAGCACATTTTGTTCATTGCAGTGATCAAGTTCGTTATTACTTACCGGTGGCTGGGTACGCTCAATTATTCCCAAACGAAGTAAAGAGACAAGTGCGCCCTGACAATTATAAACCTTAACAGATTTTCTGGACCGTTTCCTGTTTTCTTCAGGAAGGTGTGTTCACCATCTTGTTCAATTGACACATGTCCTCGGCGGACGGCCGGGTCCTCCACATGGCTGGGAGCAAAGCCAGGAGCGAGGCGTCCTGAGGAATGAGGCCTCTCGTCACCCTCAAGGACTCTGGGAGAAAAATGGATGACTTGATTTTTTTTTGAAGGGTGGAAGCTAAGGAAACCTGTGAGCTCTGTGGGAAAATAGAATTTCGAGAGGCATCCAAGGGGTGATTTAAGAACCAGGCTGGCTTGCCATGATGAGAACAAACCGCCGAAGAAATCCTATGGAAATGTCTTTGGAATATAAAACAAGGAAAGACTTCATTTTTTAATGGTTCAAACTTTTAAAAGAAGAGTGATCAATTAGAAAATACCGCCAAATGCCAAGTCTAAGCTAAGACAGCCTCCTAAACTAAGCTGTGCCATCGCTGTGAACATCGATGATATCTATTTCCGTTTTCTGACCTTCAGCATTTGCTCTCTTGTGATCTTTTTTTCTGATCACTTCAGCCAGCAAAGATGAAAATAAGCGGCAGCAGCTCCGAGTTGCATTTCCTCATGCACAGATCGCGGTGATAACATGCGAAGCCGAGATTGAAACTGATGGAAAAAAAACATTATGAAAAGTACACATCTGCACAAAACCTCTAAGATGCCAAACGTTTTCCCGAGGCCCTGTAATTGAAAAATAAAGCTAAGAAGTCATCTGGCACGCTGTTTTTAAAAAGGAAATATTCGGCCCCGTTCCCATCACTGTCTGCGGCTGTGTTCCTCCGTGGGACACCAGGAGAGGCGGAAGGCTTGTTTATGATAATGGGATTCAGCATTTTGAGAACCATCTCTTGGTTCATTAAGTTCACCACCGCCCTTCCGTACCACTTCCGGCGTTTGTGAGCAGGGCAGCCACCGGCCAGCGAAACCCTGAAGAGCCCCCAAGAGGGGCGTCCCGGGGTGCCAGGTGCATCCGGCCTGGGATAAACGCAGCGGAACTTGTAATGGGGGCGCGCAGGCACCCCTCCCAACCCGCGTCAGCCGGGCGGGGAGGTGGACGCTGACTCTCAGGCAGAGTCGCTCCAGGAGAGAGAGCAGGGGACGGTGCCAGGGCCCGGCGGCCCGCGCCTGCCCAGGACCGTCAGGAGAGTCCTTGCTGCTTTTCAGGGGTGTATGGGGAAGAAGGCTGTGCAAGTGGAGGTCCCCGGTGTCCTGCAGACGACTGCTGGTCGCCCGTGTCCCCGTCCTGCTCTGAGTCCTCAGGTTGGCCTTACAACGTCGTCCCTGACCAGCGATGCGGCCGGCGCCCTGGCCTGTTCCGGGCCGAGCTGCTCCCCCCAGAGACGTGGCAGCCTCCTAACTCCTGCGCCTGCGGGTAGGGCCCTGGCTGGAGCTAGGGTCTCTAGGGGTGATCAGGTTACAGCAGGTCGTCAAGCCGGGTCCCTAATGCGACATGTCTGCTGTCCTTACCAAATGAGAGAGGGACACAGAGTGTGTCATGTGGAGACGGCTGCTCTGCTCTCACAGCCACGGGACGCTGAGCCAACCAGGGGAGGAACCGGGCCTGCTCGGGAGGCCTCGGAGGCACAGCCCGGCCGCAAGCTTCGTTCTGGACTTCTGGCCTCTGGGTCTGTGAGCGACTACGTTTCTGTCGCCGTCAGTCAGTCGGTTTGTGGTCCTTTGTCACAGCGGCCTCAGCAAACGACTACCCGCCAAATGAGGACATGTGTCCCTCGGCGTGGAAGGCTCACCCCCATGGGAAGCGGGCGCGGCCGCGGTGACCACCGGGCGTCTGGCATGGTGTGGCGAGGGCCGGGGAGGCGGGCGGGCTGAGGAGTGGTGTGGAAGTCCCGTGGCCTCGAAGGGTCCGCGTGGGGCAGCAGCGTTCCCGCGCCCCCGCTCCTCACCGGCTCACGTGCCCGGGCCGTCTCCGCAGCCGGGGGACACGCGAGGCGCTCGGGGAGGCGGAGGGCTGGCCGGGTGAGGGACGCGAGTGCCACTAGGGAATGCTAACGGGACCGTCGCTTCGACCGGCCAAGACGCGGCTCTCGGCTTGCGGAAGGCCACCGTCCGGCGTCGTCATCGACACGTGGTTGGACGGTGAAGCGTGAGTTACAGGTCGCCGCCGGTGCTCGCTGCTGCCCACTGCCCTGCCGCGTTTGCGCCGTGGCCTCCCTTAAAGTGCAGGCCCCCGACACCCTCTGGGGTCCTGCCCGTCGCCCCGATGACGCCCTTTGTTTTCACGTGGCGCCCCCTCCTGGTGTGTTACCTCCCCCGCCTTGCTAAGGAGGACAAAGTGGCTCCCTCGGTAAGTCCATGAAATCGAATTTTCTAAAGAGGAGTCTTCTTTCCCTGAGTGTCATGGGAGAGCTGGTGACAGGCCAGCAAAAAAATGCCGACAATAGGACGAAATGGTCAGGTCTCCTTTCTGCCGAGGAAAAATCGGTCGTGTGGCGCCTAAGGGATTTCCCCTCCGCTGTCTGCAGACGGGGGCCCACAGCCGGCCAGCAACGGCGCCACAGACAGGGATGCGAGTCCTTATGCATTGTTTTGCATGAAGCGTCAAACTGCCACATCTTATCCTCACTCGGTATCTCTGGTCCTCTGTCTGTTCCTCTGTTTGTTCTTACGATGCCATCTTCCGATACAGCTGGGTTTGCCTCTCGTCTGTTTTTGCATTTTAGGGGTTGCTTTACAGCTTTGGATTATTTTCAAGGTTGCAAAGTTAAATCTACAGACGGGTATGTCCTCGTCCTTTCCGCATTATTTCTTTACTCATAAAAAAATAACACTTTGTATGTTATGGTTGCTCTGGGCATCATTTATTTCCAATGCGAGCAGATGAGTGTGTATATTACACATGCAGGGATATTTATATTCGTATCGCGCTCTGTCACCTGCCATCGATCTCTGCAGGCTATCTAATCTCTCCGTCACCTGTCGTTTATTCCCGTGCGAGTCTGGGCGAGGCCAGCCTCCGAGCTGCGTGTCGCTGGGGACGCGGGCTGGCGGACATCACAGCCCGCGGGCGGCTTCGTGTGGCAGGGCTGTGGACCGCGGACAGGTGCAGACATTGGACCTTCCGCCCGCCGAGGCGGAGACAGCGAGACGCGGTGTCCGGGAGGAACGTCGCTGGGACGCGGCCGGTGGAGCCCGTTTCTCTCTCTGGAGCTGTAAGTTTTGCCCTTTCACCTTTTCCACGTGACCTCATCAGCTGGGGTTGAGGTCACACCTCTGGATATTTGCCAAGCGGATAGAAAAGATGAGACAAGATTTCCACCACAGTTTGGATTAATGTTTTGCTAATTTTGAGAGAAATGAAAGTTTCTATATATTTGAGAGCTACCTGCCTTTTTCCTTATTATATCTGGGTGTTTTTGTCTAATCCATTTTTTTCATGGATTCTTCCCCCGTACTTTTTAGATCTTTATGTATTAGAGATATTACATTTTTGTCATAATTGCAAATATTTGTTATTTTTCATTTTTCTTTTTCTTCTGCTTATAATTTTTTACAAAAATGTTTTTGCAAATTTGTTTTTAATGTAGTCAAATACACCAATCGCTGACTTCCAAGTTTTACAGGAATTCAGCCATGTTTTCTTTTACTATTCACATGGTTTTGGTTTTTACCGTAACCCTCTGACCGTTTAGAGTTTGTCCTGGCGTCCGGCGAGGAACGTCGACGCAGCGAAACTCTCACCTGAGCCACCATCGTGTGGCCCCAACACCGCCTGCTAAAAAGCCGACTTTCTTCCTGCTGTGTTGAATGTCACCTTGATCGTGTAAGAAGCGTCCACGCGTGGTCGTGTCCACTGCCGGAGCTTTGTCCTGGTTCGCGGGTGGTCCACGCATTCAGCAGCCGCATTCGGGAGCCGTGACCGCGCGTTTCGTGGACGGAGGTCCTGCAGCAGACGGGACAGTGCTGGACACCACTGTCCTTCGTCATGATCGTCCTGGAAATTCTCTGGTTCTTCCTCCACATGACCTTTGCAATCAGCTGGCTTGGTTCTAGAAAAGAGAAGAGGATGGCATTATTGTGGGGATGGCATTAAATTCACAAACTCACGTGAGGAGAAGAGACATTTGTGACGTCGAGACTGCCCTTCGAGCAACAAGGTATACCTCGAGGTCGGCTTGGGTCTCCGTTTTCATTTTTTTTTTTAAGTTACAGTCGTCTATGGTCTGTTTGTAACGTAGAAGACAGAAGGCTCATGCTAATAATGAATCACATCACGTCATCGCTCTGCTCAAAACCTCCCAGCAGTGGACGCATCATCAGACTCAGGGCGACAGGACAGGGCAGCTCGGTGCCTTGGGGCTCACCCAGCCCTCTCCTCGGGGCGTTCTCACTTCACCTCCCACACCCTCGAGCCCCCTCTGCCCTTGCTGGCCTCCACGTCCCCGTGGGCAGGCTCGGGCTACCGTCCCGTCTGCCCAGCGTGACCCTCCTCAGGGCACATCCGCCCTTGCAGGCCTGCCACAGCCTGTCACGCGCTGTTTCCCTGGACCCCTGTTTCGAAGGTGAGCCCTCCTTTGCCCTCGAGCTCACTGTCTTCCTTCCACACTGTTATTTCCCATAATTCTTATCACCTGACAGATACGCACCTTTCCCGTGTATCAGTTGCTGATGAGGCATGCGGAGCTGAACCGGTTCCCACGGATGACCCCCGATCCCAGAGCAGTGCCTGGCACGTAGTCGGTGCTTAGCAAATATTGGCCAAACGAGTGACTCTCTATTCAATTAGTCTGTTTCTGAAAATCTGTCGAGAACACCCGGCACGCGGCGGAGCTACCTGCCAGAGACGGCGCGGTCGCCGGTGTGATGGAGCACGTCCCCCTGTGCCTCTCCCTCCTGCCCCCGCCGGCCCCGTCCTGGGCACAGGTCTTCACTGCGGGTTAGAGGAGATTAGCACTTCCGGTCGGTACACGGGGGGGGGGGGGCGGGGGAGGGTCCCCTGCCCTTCCGTCCTGGGCCAGTCTGGCCCAGAAAGGTGTCAGAGTTTAGTCTTACAAATGGCAACACTTTCCGCAAAGAAATCCAGACCCAGCCGTAACAATCAGCCCTCGGAGGCGAATTTAAAGTATTTGATCATGAAGGGCGTCCATTTCAGTCTCACCGAAGCTTAATTCCTTTCATTCCAAGGGAAGTCTGTCTGCATCTCCCCTCTGCTCACACTCACGCCCACGCAGGTGTATGCACCACGCACACGCACACGCAGACATGCACCACGCACATGCACACACACACACATGCACACGCACAGGTATGCACCACACACCATGCGCACACACATGCATGACACACAGGTGTATGCACCATACACATACACACAGGTCTAGGCAACACACACATGCACACACATACACATGACACACCATGCACATGCATACATATCACACACATGTTCATACCAACATACATGCACGGGCACACATACACACCACACATACTCTACATACACTGGAACACACACATGCACACACACATCTACACACACACGCTCTTCCTGCTGACCAAAGCGTCTTGCAAGGTGGGACACTTTTCTATTGTCTCATCTCAACTCACTTTTCTCTTTGCTTCTAAAAGAATAATTATCTTATTTAAAGAAATGCCTTCTATTGAACCACTTATTTAGAATTTGAAACATGTGAGCATTATTTGGTGTCTGCTGTTAAAATTTTATTTTTAGAACATAAGTAACCTGTCTGTTTTATGGGCACCATTAGCTAAAGAGACAACAAAGAGAGAGAGCACACTCACACAACAGAAAAAGTGCATTTTTATGAAATCACTGCATTTCTTAGAAAGGAGGGCGAGGAGGTTGCGAGTTAACATTTGAAATTCAAGAGGTTGAAGAGGTGGAAAGGGAGGCAGTGTGTTGTGATTTTCGTCCGCGGCGGTTGGGAATCGCTGAGACGTGTGTGCGTGGTTTACGCTTTGAACACGAGTGTGGCTGGTGGAAGCAATCTCACCGCCCGGCTTCAAAGCCGGGACCCTGTCTCCGTAACAAAACCAGAGGCGGAATTCACAGGGCAAACGTTACACTTTCCTTATCATAAATTTTTATTACGGGCATAAAAGACTACAAAGTACAGTATGTTTGACCTCTTAATAATCTACGTCTCGCCGACGGCTCAAGTTCCTCGTGAGTTTTCCTGGAAGATGGTCTCGCGGTCACGGCCATGCCACTCCGTCTCTGCCCCACGGGCACCTGGCCCTGCGGGGAGGGGTGGGCCGGGTAGGTGGAGGCGGGGGCCGCAGGGGAGACCGGCCCTTTGCGGGGGGCGGGGGGCTTACGAAACGCGCTGTGTGAGCCAGGGGCTGCCGCTCTGTGTGTTGCCATCAGCCTCCTTCTTTCTGGCCTCAGACGTCACGTCCGGTACCAGCGGGACGCGGAACTGTGTCACCTCTGAGAGCCGTGGGTCGTGTCCAGGGTCCCTGCCCTTACGATGTAATGTCTTCTACCGAAGACAAAGAAGGCGACTTGCACCGCTCCGCGGGCCTCGTCCTCAGGGGAGCGACTGGTGTTCGAGCCTGGGAACACAGGGCGCGTCCTCGAGAGATGGCGTGTGCGTCGGAGACCACGGTCACGGTGGCCTCCTGTGTCAGCCGTCAGTCAACGTCGCCAGCCAGGCACGGGTAGACACTACGGCTTTCAGACAGTGGTCTTTCTCTCTTCTCTCTTTCTCTTTCTCTCTCTCTCTCTCTCTTCTCTCTCTCTCTTTCTCTTAATAAAACAGAAACACCAGCAACCCCAGAGCTACCTCGTGGCTACAGAACTAACATTTCCAGATGAAGCGTTGTTGACCGCAAACAGCAACACGGAACAAGCCAGCACACACGCAGAGTGCCTGCTGTGGCAGTACTTTCTATTCTTATTCCTTATTCATGTTTTTAAAGAGAATAAATTTGTCCTGTGCCAAGTGAGCTCCTTGGGGCAGACACTCTTCATCGGGGGGAGAGACGTTTCACGGCCCCACCTAGCTCTGAGCCAACAGCCCTGCCGCAGGTCGGAGGTGACAGAGCTTCTGGGAGGCGCCATCCGACATCCCCAGGAATGCAGAGTCCCAGGGCGGCTGACCGGCTCCTGGGAGCCCCCTGGGGGAGGGGAAGTTGAATTATTTCAGGGTATTCGGTCAGTCAGCTAAAGCGCTGGCCACGGCGGCTTCTGGAAGACACAGAAGCGGAGGGGGTTTTCTGTCTCCACCATGCTCTCTTTCCCTTCCTCACGGGAACAGTACACACATCTGCACACAGCTGCGTGAGCGGCCCGGGTCCAGCCACCACCCGGACAGGGGGCCCAGAGACCTGACGCCACTCACTCACGTGAGCACCGAAGCCCCGCCTCCGGGGTCTGCCCTGCCTTGATCTCTGGGAAAATGATCGCTCTTCCAAGCATCATTTTAATGTTTCGCATTTGATCGATAGTTTCTAGTGCTTTTGAAGATGTATAACGTATACCCTGCCCCTGACAGTCAGGGTTTCTGGAAAGCAGGTGCCGAACAGCTCAGGCTGCACGCAGATCAGAGAGATGTTGGCGAGAGCTGGCTTCTTCGGGCCACCTTGGCCACATGCGGGGGCCGAAATGCCATCGATCTCATCATATGAGGACCATCTCGCAGGGGCTGCCTGAAACCCGTTCAAAGCGCATCTCCTCCTTTCTCTGACTTCTGACCTCTGGTGTCTGTTCTGACCCTGCCTCCTGTTTAATTAGTGTCCCCCTCCTCCTGCCTGCTCTCCCCTCCCCCCTCCAGCCCACCCCCTCTGCTGGCTCTCCAAGCCAAGCTGTGTTTCCTGGTCCCTTTGACTGCTGCTTAGACTTTCCATCGAAGCCACGGCCAAAGTATTAGCTTAATTAAAATACAGGTACAATTTTGGGCAGAGAGTGAAATATTTCCAGATAGCTAGATTAGTCAATAAACACTTTAAAAATTTTTTATTGCCCGTGTACTAGTCATGAAAGAAATTCGATCTTCTCTCCTTGGATTAATATTTTCTCAGAAATCATAGTTTATAGAAAGCAAAGGTGAAGAAGAGAAACAGGTTCTGTTTTTGTTTTTGTTTTTTCCTCTTTTGGTCATTGTATGTCGCACATGTTTTTTGTTTGTTCGTTTGTTTTTGTTTCGTTTTTCAATTTGGGGCTTCTAGCTCCTGGGACTAATCAGCTTGTAGAAACGAAGCCTGTGCCACGGGCCGGCCAGCAATGCACACGCAGCACGGGGGGTGGGGGGGGTGGGGGGGTGGGGGGTGGACAGACTCTGTGCTCCGCCCCTTTCACGGGGCTGGGCCCAGGCAGCCAGGAGCACACGGGTTTGTGACGTGTGCCTGTTCCCCGCCGTCTACGTTCACTCACCTGCACATCGGTCATCCTCCAAACCATTCCAAAACGCGGTGCGGACTAACCTAGGGGCCACGTAGTGAGGATGAGCAGAAACTCGCCGCGAGAGAGCAGACGAGGCAGGCGCTGAACAGGGCAGCGAAGGACGCCGCCAGGGCGTCCTCTGAGCCCAGGCGGGTGAGGAAGACCGCGCCCATTGTCCCGGTCGCCGCCATTGACATAACGCGAAGGGGCGTGGCGTTTCCCTGGCTTGGCCTCCGTGCACGCGCGCTTTTACTCAGCGGGGGCAGCTGGTTTTCACGTATTTCGAGGGTTTTCACGTATTTACGGTGCACAGAGCTCGTTCTTACCGTGCATGCTTCTGAAGCCGACCTCCTACTCTGGGGAAGGCTGAGATGGAAACGGTTTCATTGTCCCAGGTGAATTGGAGTCAGTGGTTATGCGAGCAGCGTTGGTGGCGGACGGGAGTTCGGCGGCTGCGTGTCCTGCGTCAGGCACGGCGCGCAGCGGGAAGGCCCCTCGGTCTGGATTCTGGTGCCCGAGTTTGGGGGGCCCCGTGATCCTGGGCAAGTCGGGACGTTGCTTAGCTTCTCGGTCCTGCTGATCCTCAAACTGGGGATAGCAATGTTTGCCACAGTTTCGTTGTGCAAACTTTCAATGAAAATAAATGTGGAACTCTTAGCAGAACCCCCGTTTGGATCATCATCACCATTGCCTGTTTACATGGGGATCTTTTCTTTCTTTCTTTCTTTCTTTTTCTTCTTTCTTTTCTTTCTTTCTTTCTCTTTCTTTTTTCTTTCTTTCTTTTTTTTTTTTTTTTTTTTCTTCTTTCTTTCTTTTTTTTTTTTTTCTTTCTTCTCTCTCTCTCTTCTCTCTCTCTCTCTCTCTCTCTCTCTCTCTTTCTTTCTTTCTTCTCTTTCTTTCTCTATTGTGTACAGAGTAGAATCTGGAGGAGGAGGGAAGAACACACTTTTCCCATTTGCTGTGGAGCTGAGAATGTCATGCTATCTTCACTTCATCTCTAATCGGCTGTGAGAAACATCATTTTTTTGAGAAGCAGTGATAAAGACAATGAGGCTGCGGTGAAACAAACGAGGGACTGAGGCGAAGCCAGAGAGGCCGGGGGGGGGGAGCAGTTTCTCGTGCGTGCTTCCTGGACACAGCGACATCTACCTGAAGGTCATAACTGGATATCGACCTGACGTCACTAAGCGCCTGTTTGGGACGTTATGTCTGAGCCCTTCGGGGGCAACCGCAGAGGTCAGTCTCGGCCTGGCTGGAGCCCCGCGGCTGCTGGACCTCGGCCGCCTCACTCAGGGGCCAGCGCTCCGCAACGACACCCCCGTTTTCACCGAGCGTCGCTGGGCAGCTCTGCCTCCGAGGCCTGCAAGGACACGTCGCATGCGGCTGCGGCCGGCGCTGCAGGTGGGGAAGATCCCGCTCTCTGAAGAGCGAGCACCGGGCAGGTCAGGGCCTGGAGGGCTTTGGCCGTCGGTCGGCCACCGCCGGCGCGAGGAAGCCGCGGGCGTGGATGGAGGGCACACAGCGTGACAGGACGCTGGCGGCTCTGGGGAGGCGGGGCAGGCGGGCGACGTGGCCGGAGCGCGAGCGAAGCGCGTGTCCGTCTCCCGGACCCGGCGTGGCGAAGGTTTCGCCTGCGTCACGTTGCTGCCGCGCGCGTGGCGGGGGGGGGGCGGGGCGCCGGGGGCGCCTTAGGGGGGTGTGCAGGGGCGGGGAGCAGGCACCACCCTCCTGGCCGAGCCCAGGTAGCTCCTGAGCCAGCTGCATTCCAGCTCGTCCTGCGGACGCCGCGCCCCGCGCGTGCTCAGATCGCTTCTGTCGTTGGCGCCGGGGTGTGCGGGGAGGCCTGCGGGAAGCCCCCAGCACGCAGCGGGCGGAAGCAGGGCCGGTCGTGGGCCAGGCGGGGACCCAGCCGGTGTCCTCCCTGGGGAGCGTCCCGCGTCCTGAGAACACCGGGATTGGCAGTGTCCTGTAACGTGTGTCCCTTGGCGGTGACTCAAGTTCACTGAGCAGTTTGCTCCAAGCTCAAGACCATTCACCTTGTCCATATTTCCACTAAATTCTTCAGATGCTTTCACGCGCACACACACACATGCACAGCTCGCTGGGCAGGCTGGTGGGCCTCAAGCTTCAGAAGTGAAATAAACTGTGTTTAAAACGCGAGTGAGTCACAGATGCCAGAACGCATTGGCGGCGAGAGCCTGCGGCTGGCAGGGGGTCTGGGCGCAGACCCGACGTGGGTGCGCCCGCCGTGAGCAAATGGCTCGCGTGCCACACACATCTGAGGGAAGGAGAGTCCAGTGAGGAGCGTTGCAGCCCTGGGCACGATGCCCAGGGCCACCTGCGGGCCACAGCGGGGCAAGTACGTAGAGAAGAGTTTTCCAGACACATGAGCCCATCTGGTCAGTGGTCCAGTGGCCATTTGTCTCCATGTGGATTACATGTTACAGCACCTCAGACCAGTGTGACCGAGCTAAACACACCATCCTCCTTCCCACACCCCCAGTCCGACGCCCGGAGTCAGGCTCCTGCTGCCCTCTCATCTGGCTCACACACAGCCTCCCGGGTCTCCATGACTCCGGCCTTGTGACCCGCAGGTGGACCCCTGCCCGGCCAGTGCCTTGCCCTGGGCCTCCGCACCCTCCAGGAGTGTGAGGCGTCTCATCTGGACAATGCCCGTCAACACTGATGTGCCCGTCCCCCTAGATTCTGGCCTCTGACCACTGGACCCCTTCCCAGAGGACCCCTCTGCCCCCTCTGCATCTAGCTGGTCATGCCCTGCAATCCTCGGAACGTCACAGCCTGTCGCCTCTGGTAGCTGTCCTCGCCCGTGCGAAGGAGCTCCCCGCCCGGTGTGGTTTCGCCTTCTCAAGAAGCATCTGGATCAAGTGGACCCCAAGGCTCTGGTCTGAAACTCCTGTCAGTCAGGAACGTGAGTTTTCCTCCCCACAGTGCACCCTACACATGTGTGAACACATCACACACGTGTGAATGCACCACACACATGCCAACACATCACACACATGTGAATGCACCGCACACATGTGTGAAAGCACCGCACACACAGACAAGGTGCTCTTTCACATGCTCATACAGATACCACACACATTTACACACAAACACACACACACGATTTTCACAGATAATAAAACCACATCATTCCTGAAAACAAAGGCGTGTGGCAGGCTGTAGCCTTCTCAGGCAACGCCGCCCCAGCCCCTGGCAGCCCCTGAGGTCGGCGCCTGCTCGGTGCGGTTACGCAGGGCTGCAGACCCCTCTGCGGGAGCCCTGCCTGCCACGTGACCTCCTCGAATGCCACCGCAATCTCGCGTCTGGGTTATTATCGCCCGCTTTTCGGATTGCGGGTCCCGGCTTGAGTGACACGTGGCACCGTCCACTGCAGGTGCCTCTCTGCGAACGCCGGCGACCTCTGGGGGTGCGCACGCGTTTTCTAGAGGAGCTGGACGCGCGCGCCCTTCACCCTGCGGCCTTCCGCGGTGCGACGCCGCGGGCGTCCACGCGCACGGGCAGCCAGGGGGACACGCGCGAGCACGGGTGCCTGCCGCAGGAGACACGCGGCGTTTCCCGACGCCCGCGCTCCGGTCCGCGCACCGGCGCGATGATTAATGAGTTGGCAGGGACTCCAGAAGGTTGGAGGCGCTGCGCGTGTTTAGTTCAATGACGAGATGGTTGACAGCCGCCCGGAGAGCGGCGTCCAGGAACGGCCCGAGCGCTCCGCCGAGGATGGTGGCCAGCTGCGCTCGCTCCTCAGCGGGCAAAGGGAGACGTGGCGGAAACGCGCTGAACGGCATCATAAGGTAGTAATTTGAGCTGTAAAGAACTTCCTGAGGCCGGCATGGGTTGCCATGGAAAAGGATGGAATCCCCTTGCCTGCAGGTCTTTAAAAACAGGTTCTGTCCAGCCTCGTTAAGGTCTGGGCGTCCTGCTCGGCTCCGCCTGGAGCCAGCCCAGGACTTCGCCTGGCCCGGGGACCGACCGCGAGCCTTCAGCCGTGCGCCCCGCGGCCTCTCCCCTCCCGCGTGCGGCCTCCATGTCCCCAAGACACAAACATGTTATTTTGGTGTGTGGCTCTGTGAGGCTTGCCACGGCGAACAGTCATGTGACCAGCAGCACCACGCACAGAAACTTCTCTTCCGAATTCACATTCTTTTATCTGTAACGTCGTTTTCCTTTTTCTCTAGACGCACATGGTAATGTTTAAAATCTGTAAGAGATCCGCACCGCATTGCCCACTCCAACCCTGTTCCGTCAGCAGGTGATATAATGGGTTAGATGTGTGTGGATGTGTGTGTGTGTGTGTGTGTGTGTGTGTGTATAGAAAGAGAGAGAAAGACAGACAGACAGACAGACAGAATGGCTTCCATTCCCCCTCTGGACATGGACTGGGAAGGAGACGGCCTAGGATGATGGTGAATCTGCTCACACTCTGCGCCGTGATAGATGTTCGTAAACTGACCTCAGAGGCTGGATAGGAACGGGCATGAAAAATGAAGAACGAAACCGGAACCCGTGTCCTGGGAGCATGAGCGTGAGGTGGGATTCTCAGCAGGACGGGGCCGAGGCCCGCGGGGGCAGCAGGGACGTCAGCACGTCATGAGACCCCGAGGTGTTTCGCCGTCTGCGAACTTGCCGAACCGTCTGGCCTCCATGCGGGCGGCTGGGGACGTGCGGCTGTCAGGGGCGAGCACAGCCTGAGACAGCGGGCCGACCGGGATGGGTTTCTGGAGCTACGCGAGTTGCAGGGTGAGGCTTTGGGTTTCTGGAACCAGGGCCCGCTGACTCCCTGGGAGCCTGGCGCCCCCGCAGCGAGGGGTGGGGCGGGGGAGGGCCCGTGTGCTCTCCTGGGAGAGAAAGACCTGCCCCGTCCAGTCCAAGGCTGGGGCTCAGAGGCCGGAGCGGGAGTGAGGGGCCCCGTGTGGCTGCCCTCCCGCACTGAACCCAGAAGGACCGTGCCAGACACGGGATGAAAACAAAACACAAACAAACAACAAGGCAGACATGCGAGCGGGTCGGAGGGAGAGCTGGTGCCCACGGCGTGGCGGTGGGGACGCGGCCCCGGGAACACAGGGCTCCCCGGAGCGTCCCCAGAGCACGGCCCCCAGGGCTGAGGCTGGGAGCCCAAGGGGGCAAAGGCAGGGACACTCAGACCCTCCCTGCACACCCAGGGCGTGGCCGGCCCGATGCTGGAAGTCTCCACGTCTTCCGGGGGTCAGGAGATGACTCAGGGGCATGGGCTAGACGAGGCTGTCCCCGCGGTGGGAGACCCTGGGAGAGAGACCACCCCAAAACTGGAAGGAGGCGCTTACCCCACGCCGGGGCCCGAGGCCGGCTAGTGCCGCCCCCCGCCCCCCCGACAAAGCACACCCTCCTGCAGCCCAGGGGCAGGGCAGAGAGGGCAGGGCGGGCCCCACCGGGCAGCGACGCAGGCTGGGCCTTGCTAGGTCTGACCCGTGGGGTGCTACGCCAGACTCAGGAGCAGTGGGTTCACAGCCGCTGGCCCCGGCTGACTGAGACCCCGTCGGACCCCCGCCCAGGGCCTGCATGTCACCCTCTCCCAGGGCTCGTCCTTGTCCTCGCCATGCACCCTCAGATGCCCACCATTCATTGTTCTAATCGGGCTCCTGGAATGTAACTATTTCTCTTTCTTCTTCCTTTTTTCTGGAGAGGTGGGTGCTAAGTTCATTAGAAGGACGACTGTGATCTCTGGGCTACGTCTGTCACATTATATCTGCCCGTCTGTCCCCCGCCACACGCCAGTCACGGCCCACGTTGCCCGATTCAGAAGGAAAATAAAATACACACATATGTGGAACCCACGTACAGGCAAAGCACATACTCAGCGTGCTGTGGAATAAACTTAGTTTTAGCAGCAGGAAAACACGCGAGTCGCACCTAAGTCTTTCCCCGGAAAAGGCCTTTTTTTCCGGAGACTGTCATTTGAGGTCACACTCAGCCCTCTGGCTCTCCGGGGTCCACACCCCAGGGGACATTAGGGCTGAGGGTGGCTGGGGTCCTCCGCCCCCGTGGGGGTCCCGAGCAGCTCTGCGTGCCAGTCCCCGGCCACGGGCGACCGCCGGCCTGGACGCTGCCCCCGCAGTAGGGCTCCCTGCCTCGGTTTCCCCTGGCTCGGCCTCGCGGCTCCCGGCGTGCGCTGCTGGACCCGCGACGCGGTTTCTGCACAGCGGAGCCGGCCGGCCTCCCCTCCCCCCGCCCCTGGAATGCCGTCAACGTGCTCCCGTCACAGCTGCTGCAGGAAAGACTCCGGTTTCGGAAGGTGAGCCGGGAGGCGGGGGCCCAGATCGGGTTTTGGGTTCCTCCGGGGCTCGGCTGCGGACTGAAAGGGATCCCCCTGCCTGGGGCGAGGCCCCGTCTCCGAGGACACCCAGCCGGCCCCGATGAATGAGAAACATGAGAGGCCAGAGCGAAGGGGATTAGTCTGTGTGGACTGACTGTTGATCTTTCCTCACCTGCTTTTAACAAGTCTTCGCCTTGCTGAAATATGTTTTTATTAAATTTTAATCAAAAGCACAAAAACAGATTGTTTATCATAGGAAAGACTGACCTTATTGTAAGCTTTCCTTGCCCGGCCAGCCTGAGAGATGTCAGCAACTTGACACTAGATAAGCGAGCTGCATTCAGGAGCCCGTACCTGCAGGGGGCCCGGGGGCCTCGGGGGCCGTGGCGAAGGGGACGACCACTCATCCGGTTATCGTCTGGGCCGAGCGCTCTGGTCCACGCAGCGTTTACTCCGAAACGCCCCCGGGTTTGCGGGCAGCTGGATGTGGATGCCACGTGCTGAGGATTCTCAGGCGGATACAATTAGACCGCGGGGCCTATGTGTGTCCGGCCCCCGGCGAGGCCACGATGTGGACTCTTGGTTTATGTCACGGAGAGCCACACGTAGCGACCGAGAGGTGTTGGTGAAGTTGACCTCCTGGACGGGTGTTTGGAGAAGCACCCCGAGTCCGCGCGCTGGGCTGCGAGTCTGATCTCGCAGCTTCTTCTCCCAGACTCACGCTTCCCACTCACGGAGCTGAGGGATTGGTTAAAAAAGACTAGTAAGACTGATTATCTTCTTCTGAGACACAATGCTATTTTGTAATATTTTATGTAATGTAACATTTTATTTTACATTGTATAGTATCTGCTATAGAATAACTTTGTAATAAAATAATTACCAGATGGCTTTAATTTTGTCAGCGGATGGAAGAAAAAAAAAAACCAAAAAAAAAAACGATCAGCTCTAATCAGATTTCTTTGCCTTGAAAACTTTTCTCACCCCTGAACTCGTAAGTGGCAGGTTCCTAAGGGCAGCCTACCGGGGGGTCCTCACAAGTGTGCTTCCTGCTGAAAGGGTAGGACTAATACAGTAAAAAGAGGGGTTTCCACGGGCGGGGAGCAGAAGAAAGTGAGAAAGAAAACAATAAACACTCTTAAATGTCGTTAACGCTTGCCACCCTCGTGCTGACTGACGTTCACAGCTGGCTTTGAGTGGAATATTCCAGCAAAGGCTACTGGCCCTCGGCTTCCGTCATGCCAAAATCTGCATTTCTGAGAGTGTTTTCTTCTGACCATTGATTATTTTATGCCTGTTCGAACTGAGGGGTTGCGTGATTTATTAGATCGTCCTTTGAAATTCCAACTGTGTGTTTTCATGTTAGGAACCAAATAACATCAATTTTTGTTCAAATCGAGAAGCATAACCAGAGAGGTAAGAGGAAGCAGGAGAAGGAGGACTTTTCTTAAGTATTTTCTGTAGCACAAGTTCAGGCCTTTGCAGTCACACGGACGGCTGCTTCGGCCCTATTGCCCCTCAGCGATGTTGTATTTTGAATCTGTGCTGTTCCGGCCACAGCGTCGCCATGCCCTGGAATGTTCCAGAGATGAATTTCAATCCCACCAACACCTGCTGGATCCACCCTGGTGACAGACGAGGTCCGACAAATCTGGGAGACCCGGATGCACCCATATTAAAATGTGAGAACCGCGTACCAGGAGAGTGAGAGGCGTGAGCTGCACCGTGCTCCCCAAATCACAGGGCACAGTCTCAACCCGATACCTCAGGACGTGGCTGTTTTTAAAGAGGGCCTTTAGAGCAGCGACAAAGGCAAAATGAGGCTGTCGGGTTGGCCCTGGTCCAGCCTGACTGCTGTCCACGAAAGAGCAGACTGGGGCGAGCATGCGCGTAGACGGGGAGAAGCCCACCCGTCCGCGGGCCGAGGAGGAGAGAGGCCTCGGGGGAGACGGGGCTCGTGGACGCCTTTACCGTGGACGTCCAGACTTCGGAACGATGGGAAATAAATTCGTGGTCTGAGCTCGGCCGGGGACACTGCGACCTCAGCCTGGGGAAGCGCGTGCTGTGATGAAGGTGACAAAAGGTGGTGTCGAGAGCCCGGTGAGCGCCGGCCGGTCCACTCCGTGACGATGCAAGGGAAAGGGGCCCCTTCTCACCCCTGAGCACCGAGTCACCGAGAGGTCACGCCTCAGACACACACAGTCCTTCATGTGCATGTGCAGCATCGAACGAACACCCGTCAGACCAGGGACAGACAGTCGTGATGTCCGCATAGGTGAGCCGGTGAGTTCCACACACGGTGCAGAATGCCACGGTGACCTCCCAACCCCAGCAGCCGTCTGGACGTGACAGGTGGGAACGGGGGGCCATGGAGCCTTCTGTGCCCACACTTCCCATGTTGGCCTGAAATTCGGCCCATTTTAGACAAAGCCGCGTCCGCCTGTGCTCGGAGAGGAAACGAAAGGTCCCCACCCCACCCAGCCCCTCACACTCACTTTCACACTCACACTCACTCACACTCACACTCACACATGCTGCTCAGCCAGCCCAGGCCACACGCGTCGGGGCTGCTCCCCACTCTCGAAGCTTCGATGCACGTGCAAGTAGCAGTGACCCCCTCAGCTCATACCGCGGCTTCTGAGAAGGATGATCGCAAAGTTCCCCGCGGCTCAGACCTGCGCCTTCGGCCCCCGAGGCGGTGCTGGACCTGGGAAGCCCACTGCTGAGGTCGGACGCTGTGACGTGTTCTGATGGGGACTCAGGGCCGTGGCGCCCCGTCAGCGTCTGCCCGTGCAGGTGCGGCCAAGTGCTCCCTGCAGTGCCCAGCCTAGGGGTCTCACAGCTGCTACCAAATTGCCCCTTAAAGGAAGACAGACCAGCGTGTTGGGCATCTTTGCTCGTGTTGTCTGCAAACCTGACAGCTCTGCAAGGCAGAAACTGACACCTGCAACGTAGCAATAAATCGTGGGTCGGTAAAACGACGTAACTTCCTGTGACCGCAATGCCGGAAAGTGTCGGTTCTGGGCGCAAACCCCGCCCTTCTCCCCATCAGCCGGGGCCTCAGCGACCGCAGACATCGCAGCTCCCGACGTCCCCCCAGAAGCACGCCGTTTGGCAGATTCCAACTCGGAATGTTTCAAGAACGGCTTCACTGTTTAGCAAACAAAGACATGTCAAGGCCCAGTGTTTTGTCTTCTAGAAAGTTCATTTCGGCGGCATGGAGGTCTGGATGCAACACCATTAACTTACGAGTTTTTCTTTTTTCTTCTCTAAATTGTAGCTGCAAAATTAGTCAAATTCTATAATAATGAGCTTAAGAACACTCTACACTGGAAAGAAAAAAAAAAGATTTTTGTAACGCTCTTAATTATGGTCTTAATAATTTTCTGACCTGTGCAAGAGACGTCTGCTCCGCTTATCCCAAGGCAATGTGGGCACTAAGACCCAAAATACACCGTTCACAAGTGTGTGACTTTAATAGCCTAAAATAGTTGGTAAATTGCCCAAAGAGGGAAAATGCTTTTAGGGTGAGCACACGGGAGGGTAAAGTCAGGCCATTTACATTCATGCTGTCTTTTTCTCCCAGACTCACTTCAAGATGTGTGATTTGGGCAAACGCCAAGACACTTCCAAATTCAGAGACCCTGAGTGGAAGGGGCCCTATGTGGGCCGGGTTCACGGTGGAATTCTCGGTTTAGTCCTGGGCCCGTTTTGGGGACCTGTGAGACGCTCGCTTTACCTCCCCGACCTGTGGCCATCGGCCTGTATTTCTCCTTGCTCTAAGGCGTTTGTTTTGCGTCCTCTCTAAAGCCTCGCGAACTCCAGCGACTGCAAGTAAACAAGCGAGCGAAACGCAGCAGGTGTGTTTGGGATTCTCTTCATTCACGGAGCTCGTCCCCGGCCGGCCCTTCTGCACAGTCGCGGTGACTCAGGTCTGGAGACACACGGTGTAACGGGACCTCCGGGCCTCGGCCGGTCCGTCACGCCTTCCCGGGATGACGTGAGGCTGGCGAGGCTCACCGACGAGAGCCACTGGCTGCAGACGCGCCTCGCCGCAGGGCTGGTGACGGGGCGCGGGCCTGCGCCCCGGGGAATCGCTCACCTTCCCTGGCAGGGATGTGAGACCGGACAGGAACCTCCTCGGAGGAGGGGACGCACGCTCTGCGGGGACAGGACCCTCGAGGAGAGGACGCGCGCTCTGCGGGGCATGCCCGTGGGCCTCCGCTGTAACGCCAGTGTCACTGTGCGGTCCGGAGTAGATATCCAAACATGCTGGAAACGTCTCAAACCAGTTGGTTTTCTGTTTCCTTATTGTGATAGATGAATGGTGGGGGGGGGCGGGAAGCAACTACATCTTAAAGGAGAATAAACAAATCTAAAAGTCTTAGTTGAGTGGATCAGGACACGGAGCCGTCGACTCCTGGGGTGACTGTGGTCTCCAGCGGGGGCCCCTCCCAGCCGCTCCGCCAGGGCAGGACACGGCGTTGCCGAACTCGCCGTAATAAAAGGTGCTTTCATTCTAGAGTAGAGAGATACAGGGTCACGTCTCACTCCTGGGGGGACTGTGGTGATCGAAGTCCTAGGAGAGTCGAGCGTCTCCGCCCGCGGCCGTGAAAACGCGTCCTGTGCCTTCTCGGCCTCGCAGGATAGAGTTTGTTTACGTTGTGACAGCAAGTGAACCCCCCCCCGGTCTTTCCGGAGGGGACCCAGGAGGGGCCGAGCAAGGACACGCAGTCCTGGAGAGGGGAATGGCTGCTGCTCAGATGAAGTGAGCAGGGACACACAAGTGTGACGGGCCATCCGGAAAGTTCCTCGACTGCCGAGTCTCATTTCGGATCCGGTGACAGCGACCCAGCTGGCGCTGTAAAAGTGACCAATGGGAAAAGGCGGGGTGGTGACATGGGGAACTTCAAACAACCCCGGGCATACGCGAGCATCGTGTCGAGGGAGACGTACACATTCACATCTTCAAAGAACATTATCTTCCCTGGTAACCCGTCCTGCCGGGCCATAAGTCAGTGTCGCAGAGTCGCACCCCGTGTCTAACCTGAATTCTCCATGCTGTCACTTAAGCTCCTTCCCGCCGTCCCTGCCCTTAGTACAACGTAAGGGCCCGGGCCGGCCCGGGGGTGGGGTGCGCGTCTTCACGCGTTTTAAACGTGGGCGCCGAGGCGCTCGGTCCGTTTCTTCTCGTGTTAAAACGCGCCGACCTCGTTCACTCCTCACCCACTGCACTTTCGTCTTCCGCAGTGACCCGAGGAGGTCAGACAGACGCTCCCGGCATTCCACATGTTAGGGCAGCACCCTCAGGATCGCCAGCGGTCTCCGCGCCAGGCCCTGGGTCCCAGCCACTGGGTTCGGACTTCAGAGAAAGTAAGATGAGGAGGTTCAGACCCCAACCCAGGCTGCCAACAGTTTCCAGGGAGGAGGGTCTGTCCCCAGGAGGAGCTGTGGCCCTCAGTGCCCGGCTGGGGGAGATCAGTGAGCTCGTTCCAGGGGCCCCTCCTCCCCTGCCCAGACGCGGAGCCCCCTGCTCAGAGCCTGCCAACACCACAGCAGGAGGACGGGCAGCGAGGGCTCGGGCTCCCCCCGGGCGGGAGGGCAGCCAGCTCCTACATCCCCACACTGCAAGGTCCCCGCTGGCCGGCCTGCCTGGGGCGGGAGATGGGACAGAACCCGAGCGAAGGGCCCCAGGGCGGCCGCAGGAACGCGGGTCACCACCTGCCACCAGCAGTGAGACACGGGCGGTGGGGACGACAGGTGTGCGCGAGAGTCAAGCAAGGGGAGGTTTAGTTTTTAACAAATACGTCTCTATGACCTGTCCGTGCCTCTCTACAGCGTTTTAAAATTCCACTGTTGTTTCACACGTAACAGTCATTTTTGTTTCTCCTTCATCATTCTGTGCATTCAGTAAGCATTTGCTGCATAATATGTGCTCCAAGATAATATTAAAAAAAGACAAAGTTCCTGCATCTGGAGTTTAGAATGGGGGAGGAGACTTAGAAACCCAGGCTGGAGCCACAGGCCCAGGCTGGGGTGGGGTAGGGGAGGGGCAGCCCCGGGCCGCCGGGCCGCGCAGGGCCAACACACGCCTCCGAAGCAGCTACGAGACCCGCCCGGGCCACCCGGGCACGGGGCTGGCGAGAGAGACAAAGACCACAACGTTGTCGAGCGCTTCTGCTCGGCACCGGCGTCCGTGAAAACCGCCGTCACTGCGGGTCCCGCCTGGCTCAGATTCGCGGAAGACAGCCCGAAACCCCAAACCAGACGGGGACCGAGGGAGTCGTGAGTCGGGGACCTTGACCGCCTGCCGTCTCCGGGCACTGGACGTGTGCAGTGGGCAAACGGCGAGATCCGTGCCTGGTTCCGGCCGCGTCGCCACCTGAGAACCGTTGGCAGACCCACGGACAGGACGATTTAGACTCGTCCTGAGACGCTTTGCAGATAAGACACATTCCACGGCGTGCACACCCTTTCTGGAATCGGGGGGGCAGGGCTGAACCAGACGTACCCCTGCATGTGTCGGCGGACAGCAGCGCCCCCACTCACCACCCCGGAGCACCGCCAAGACGCGCCGGAGAGGTAGGGTTCCAGAATTAAGGCCTGACAGCTCCCAACACCCACATGATCCTCGTCGGATCCTGACGTGTCCTTGCCATGAAAACTTTAAAAGGAAGACAGATTTTCAATCGTCTCCTTGGCACTGCTGCTATGAAACTTCCCCAAGTACCCCCTAAAATATGCATAAAGACACCCGAAAGCCATCGCTATTAACATGACGCCGACGCTCCCCTTGTCTTGGGGGCCTCTATGCCACTCCCTGCAGAAAACCAAAATGAAAACCAGAAGCATCTGAGACAAAAATCTATGCGCAAATGACTTTTCAACATGTGTCCCCAGGAGAAACTGGCATCTGCAAAGTCCCCTTTATCCCAAGGGCCTAACCCTGAACTTTATCTGTCAAGCGCCATAGCCCGCGATGTGTGAAGGCCACGTGGGCCCGAGAACACGCGTTGGCACAGACCAGTGCGTCTCCGTGGGTGCGATCACGGCGTCTCAGAGCAGGGGGTGCTGGACACCCACAGGGGGCTTCGCACAGCACAGCGGTGACTCTTCCCAGCACTGACACGCTACGGGGACATCACGGTGGTGAGAGCTTGCGTCCGGGAGAGAGCCATCACCCCATTAGCAGACGCATGTGTCTGGAAAGTCAGGTAACGAAAGGCACCCCATTCTGTTTGTCAAAACGGGATGGGGCCCAGGGCATTCGTTTGCTAAGCCTGCAGTAACGGAGCACAAGGCACTGGGTGGCTTCAACGACAGAAACTGTCACGGACTCTGGAGGCGAGAAGTCCCGAGGACTGGGAGTTGGGGGCTGGGTTCCCCCGAGGCCACGCGGAGACCTGTCCCCAGCTTCGGGTGCTTCATCAGCCGCTGTCGGGGTGCGCCAGCTTGCAGAGCCTCACCCCACCCCTCCCAGGACATCCTTCCCATGCAAGTGTCTGTGTCCAGATGTCCCCTTTGCCTAAGGACACCAGGCATGATGGAGTAGGGCCCCCTCACGCACACGATCTCGTCTGAACTGTCACTTCTGCAAGTGTACCGGGTCCTGTCCAGAAGTCCTCGGGTTAGGACTGCAGCACACAGACTTTGGAGGGACACGAGTCAGCCGTGCCCGGAGCTTCCTCTTACGGTGGTGGCCGTGAGGGTGAATGAGCAGGTTTCTAGAGCGTTTAGCACAGCGCCCCACGCCGAGTGAGCTGCCTGGGCATCGCCATCGCTCTGAGCCGCAGCGGCCCAGGGAGACACTTTGCGAACCACCTGCAGACGTGACCCCACTTCCCTGAGACTCAGACAGGACTTAGTCAGTAAACCGAGGACTAAGTCAGTCACTAAGTGTCGGATCACTCCTACAAAGAAGCTGGATTGTAAAGGCGGCTGCCCCCCGAGTTTCTGAAAAATGTGAATGATGCCTTTCCTTAACGCATCCACGAAAGGTCTGTACGACCCGCCCTCAGGGAACCCCAAAAGCAGGAACCAGGATTCTCTTTAGACGAGATCGGGCGCGTTCAGGGTGGTACGGCCGTAGACAACCAGGATTCTCTCTAAACAAATTTGCAACTAGCATGAGAATTTAAAACCATGTTTCCAAACATTTCCCGGATGAACAGAGGACGGGTAAAGGCCGGAAAGCACGAGCCCGGTGAAGACTTGGGGCAGGTGTTGGCAGACATGAAGGGGGCACGTGCGGACGGGGAAGGACGAGCCGGTGGGCGGCGTGTGGACGAGGCGGCGCGTCCAGGACGCGCGTCCACAGCATGGCCCTTCCTGCCTCGTCCAGACACGAAGCTGCACGTGAACGGGGAAACTGTCAGACATTCTTGTCCCTGTTTTATTGCAAAACAAAGAGACGCAGCTGGATTTAGCTGAGATTCTCGCCCAGCTCAGACCCTCTCCTGCCTCGCCCAGGAAGCTGCCTGGGTCACCGGGGCCGAACTTATAAAAGTTAAACTTTCTGTTTTCATAGACTCGTCCCGACAGGTAAGTAGAGAGCACCTCTTAGCTATTTAGTTTCCCCTTCAGCTGAGGAGCTGTTTGTTCAAAGAAACACTTGGTCCAGGAGAAAAGGTTTGATCAGCTGGGGTGTCATGCCTGGCCGTGGGGGAACGGATTCATGGGGAGTCGTTGAGGGTGCTGAATCCAGAGACGTCCCGGAAGGAGTTTGCTTTTAAACTCGCCTCACGGGGCTTCTCCTTGAAGAGGCTGAGTTAGCACTTCCGCCAGCCCATGCGGGCTTGGAATGAGGATTGCATTACAGAACGAAAACACTGAAAATGATACCTGTGTCGGAGAAATTAAGCGTTTCTATGAAAATAGCGACCAGAGTTTAAAACACCATGAAGTATGTTCCCTGTTGACCTAGTCGGAGGAAAAACAATATCCATTTCCCTGATTTTTTTATTCAATTTTGAGTTATTAAATTGCGGCTACGTATCGTTTGACAGCTTATCGAAGCGCCTGGGAAAGAGAAAATGAAGCCGGGTGCGCTGCTCGGCGGGCGACCGAGGTTGAGACGGTCAGCACGAGCCGAGCGTAACTCCTCGTGTGCGAGAGTCAGTGTCCGGCCGCCCCGGCGTCTGTCGCTTCAGCGGCGTGCGTGTGTGCCGGCCGGCTCCCCGAGGAACGTGACCCAGAACTGTCCCTCTGGCACAAAGCGGGGAAAGCAGCCCTGACGGCTCCCCGCCGCTCCCCAATTAGATTCGGGGGGCTGAGGAGAGTGTAAGGAAGAGGGAGGAAAAAATAACACCAACAAGATAAGCCAGCCCTTCCCAGTTGCAAGACAGCACGGACCGCGTCTGTGTTTATAACGTGTTAAGTATTAGCACATGAGCGGAATAGGAAAGCGAGGGTGCTTTTCGCGCCCTCGAAATGAACCACGAGCAGTTCAGCTTCGCTGCACTGCACAGTAACATGAAAGAAAGAGAGTCCTCGTGCGGAATGTCGTCGTCGAAAGGGAGGCTAAAAGTTCACCGGGAGAGAAGAAACATCTCTCTGATGTTGATTAAAACAATGCCTGGACGGTCCTGCCCCGAGCTGCGATCGGATCTGAACGTGTTCACCATCCAGTTCCCGCATGGCGAGGGAACAGTGCATGTTTTCAGAGTTAGGTTTAAGAGAAATAAAACAGAAAAAGAAACTGGAAGTGTGCTGTTGGTCTGCCTTCTGGGGGACAAACCCGAAGGCGACCTTGGCCAGAACGGCTCGGGAGTCTTTTCGAGTCGTCAGCCCGTTGCTGTTCATTTTGCTCCGCTTTCCCAGATCATCATTAATCAGGAAGGAAAAACGAGTGATTCGACCCTGAGAGAAAAAATATGGATTGAGATAAAACGATTTAAACTATTGCAATTTTTAAAGAGTCTCTTTTCGACATGACTATTGTGCGTTTAATGAGGGGTTTTCCGCTGCGTGTGTGCCTCCTGCCTCCTTGGGTCTGTTCCCTCTGTATGGAGCAGCCGGGGCCGTCACGAGACCGGGCAGCTGACGCCGCACAGACGCGTGTTCTCCTGTTCGGCTTTTTACAGTGCTGATGCCCAAGTTTTGATTTTAAAACAGAGCATACTTTAAGAGCAACACAGGTCATTTTGTCATTGACAACAATTCCTACTGCAGCCAAACCATCCGGCAGAAATCATTGCACCTCTAAACAAACTACAGTCACGTGGTGGAGCCCAGGGAGGCTGTTGTGGGTCCTCGGCAGGCAGGCCGGCCGCACGTTCTAGAAGGTTCCAGTCCTCGAGCGGGGACGTCTGCCTCGTGTGTGAGGAGTTCACCGTGGCACGGGCGTGGGCTGCATAGCACACACACATTCACACTCACGATCACACACCGACGCGCTCACACGCAGCAAGACACGTGCACACAAACACACTCACATACAGGCACGGTCACATTCACGCTGAAACCGAGAGGCACTGACACACGCACACAGTGAACACACTGCCACTCACGACACACGCACATGCACGCACACACTCACATGCCTGCTGACACGCGACACACAGCCCCTCACGCCTCAGACAGACAACGCAATTGCGTAGAGTGAAAGCTCGCACTCACACAGATTCACACACATGTGCTCACAGGGGGACACACACTAAGACTCTCACACGCACACTGCCACACACTGTCGCACACACGCCATGGAGCACTCGTGCTGGTCACCTGGGCAAGGCAGGACGCAGTCTGGGCCTGAAACTGTGGCCAGCACAGGCCGGGTCTCAAGACAGCCACTCAGCTCCTCACAGATGGGACCGGCCCACGACGGCCCTGCTCTGAGGTGCCCAGCGAGGGCCTGGCCCGGGAACGGGGACCGCGGGGGGCCAGGTTTCCCACTGGTCCCCAACACTGTCTTCGCCCGTAAGGTCACTCAACACGCCTGAGTGTCTCAAACAGATTCTGAACTTGCACACACGGCTGGGCTTTACTTTCTTAGGATCCCGATGCTGTGTCCTGCTTTGGCGTTTTCTTCTGGAGGAACGTTAGCCCTGAGGATAGAAGGGAGACAACGTGGGTGAACACGTCTCGCCTGTAAGAGGGCGGCATGTGGAGTGGGCCTCGGCGCGGACGCTCAGACACTTGCCGTCCACCTCTGCGGCTGGCCCGGGCTCACGGCCGCGCGCGGGTGCGGAGCGAGCCCGTCGCCTCACCCGGCCACGTCACCCGTGGGGCGTCAGTGACACACACGTAAAGCGCCCGCCGTGTGTCCCGTGAGAGCCGGCAGGGCGTGCGGGCTGCCGTCCCTGCCACCGGCTTCTTCGGCCCGGGTTTGCTCAGACTGAACTTGGGAAACTTCCCGTACACACGCAGGCGCGAGTCTGTCACACGTGCCTCACCCCCGGCCTGGCGCTTTTCATACCTCAGCAATTTACTTCAAAATTTCCCAATGTGAAGAAAAAAGAAAAAGTGATGGACGCGAGGAATTCCCCAACGCGGACGCTGGGCTTCTCTCAGGGCCGCCGTGGCGCCTGCGTCCCCCGGGTGTTCCTGGCCCCTGGACGGTGACCTACCGAGGGGGGTGGCGCTTAGGGACAGCGGGGTGGCGCGGGGTCCCTCCAGCCTGTCCGCCCGCAGGGCTGCGCCGGCTGTCTGAGCAGCTTTTCCCAGTCCCTCTGCCGTGGCCCCGGTCACGCTCCAGAATGCCAGAGAAGCAACACGAAGGACGCCACGGACTGAGGGCGAGACGCGCGCCTCGCCGTGCCACGATCCACGAGCCACGCGGCCGCGGCCGCCAGACGATACCTCCGCCGGGTCCACAAAGCACGCAGCGAGGAGCACGGCCCGCGCACGACACGGGCCAAGTGCGGAAGGTGTGTGCGTGCGCTGGTGACAGCCCCTCGGAAAGCTGCGCGGCCGCACGCGCGACCCGGAATGCGCGCCGGAGACGGCGACGAGATAAAAGCCACGGCCCCTCATCCCGGCCAGGTACGACGGCCGTCGCGCCTGCAGGGGACGAGGGCGCAGGGGAGAAGCACTTCCGGTGGCGGCGCGCTAGGGCGCCGTGCGGCGGAGCCGGCAGGATGTGTAGGACCAAGTGCGTCGGCCCAGAGACCCCCCCCGCGCCCCCCCCCGCGCCCCCCCCGCGCCCCCCCCCCCGCCCTTTCTGGACTCCGCGGCGTGAATACGTCCCGACACATGAACAGAAGAATAATCGCAAGACTGGCCATGGCTGCAGCCTTCATAATCGCCAAGAAAAAAGGAAGAGCGAAAGCGTAACTCTCGGCCGAAGAGGAATGAGGCGGGAACCCCCCCCACCATGACCCCGGCAGACGCGTCGCCACGCTCTGACTGAGCGAGGCGCGAGCCGTGGGGCGGCGAGGCGCGGAGCGGCAGGGCGCGGACGCGCGCCCCGGTCGCCGGCCTGAGCCCCGCACGGCGCCCGCGGGGTGCCGGCGTGCGGGGACAGGGCTCACGCTGCCAGCCGGTGAGGGGAACGCAGCGGCAGCCCTGTCCGCGGGAGGGCTCTGCCCTTTAGCGATTCTGGAAATGTCTGCCTGACATTGTCCCCGTAACTAGCGAGTGCTTAGAATAAGCGCGTGTGGAGACCTTTGGGGGCGAGAGCGAACATGCCAACTGATTACGACGTCGTCGTCGTTTTTGCCTGAAGCCCCTGCCACCGCGTGCCAAGAGCAAGTTTGTGAACCGCTTCGGCCTCCCGACGGTCGGTCTGTAACGTCCGCGCCCAGCGGCGGTCGGTGCCTGCTCTGCAGACTGCGGGAAGGAGACGCAGAAAACGTCTGGACGGAGCCAGGCACACAGCGGTCTGACGGAGCCGGGCACACAGTGGGTCTGACGGAGCCGGGCACACAGTGGGTCTGACGGAGCGGGCACGCAGTGGGTCTGACGGAGCCGGGTACGCAGTGGGTCTGATGGAACGTGGCACACAGTGGGTCTGATGGAGCTGGGCACGCAGTGGGTCTGATGGAACGTGGCACACAGTGGGTCTGATGGAGCTGGGTATGCAGTGAGCACATGACAACCTAAAAAATATTAAATATTAAAGCATTAGAGCAACCATGGTTGATGATGGCCAGTTGCGTCACTTAGAGAGACAGACACGTCATTCCAATTTCCACTGCAACCAATATACATAATATTTTAATGAAAAATTTTAAAAGTCAAAATCATTCCAAAACATCCGTGCATTGGTCTTCGCAGCTCGCGGGAAGCCTCCTCGTCATACATCAGCCACGGCGGGTGAATGCGGGTGGCAGTCTTCGGTGTCACACGCCCAGGGTCTAACACGCACGCGCCCCCACCCAGCCTGTGTGCAGACCCACGGCAGCTCCGCCCCGATGTCCTCGCGCTCAGGCGACCCCCTGGGCCGGAGTAGCTGGAACTGTGGTTTTCAGAACTCGTGAGAACTGAGGCGAATCCGTGAATCACACGATCAGAAAGCACACTCGCCCTTTCTGAACGAGAAGCCATGTCACATTCTCCGCAGGACAAGAAAGAGAGTGACGGGGCCCACGCCCCCGCTGGTCACGCCGAGGGGCCCTCGCCTGTGTCACACGTCACGGAAGCAGCCGGAACCTGAGCCACGAGGACAGGCTGCGGCCGGGACACGTGGCGGAGACGCTGATTTACGAGCTCCGCTGGGGCCCAGATGAGCTGTTTGCAGGGAGCTCGCCCGCCCTCGTCGCGTAAAAAGAACAGAGCTCTGAGAACGGAGCGCAATGAGCTCTGCTCGAGGAAAAAAAAAAAAATTGCATAACTGCACGAGAATTTCCTAAAACCCGGGGCGAAGGCTCACTCCAAAGGAGCCTCCTAAAGATGAAAGGGGAGAGAGGGAGGCCACGTTGTGGCTGAGAAATAGAACAGACCAGGCTTGCAAAGCAGAAGGACTGAGCTGTGCGCGCCCAGGGCGCAGACCACGGGATGACAGAGCGGCTCACACCGCGCTGCCGGGGACCCGAGGGCGAGGCGTCTGTGGGACGCCCCGCCCAGCCGAGAGGCTGCATCTGATGAGTCTCAAACTCGTTCTGCTGACAGTATCAACTCCCAGAGAGGAGAGACAGCATCAAAGGCATCTGCAACCCCAGAATTAATGACGAACAACAGGAATGGGCTGCTGGCTAAAGCAAAAGAGACAGGAGTCTCTGGAGAGAGCTGCTCTGTCATGGCGGAGTTTGCCGAGACCGGCGGGGAGAACCCCAGCCGGATGAGGCGAGATCGGGCCAAGCGCGACTCTGAAATTCTCAGAGGAAGGCGAACACATTTAAAGGCTCTCGAGGGTGTGATTCTGACATGCGGTGTGGCTGCTTCTAGGAGGGACAAGAGAGAGAGAGCGAGAGAGAGAGAGAGAGAGAGAGAGAGAGAGAGAGAGACAGAGAGAGAGACAGAGAGGAGACAGAGACAGAGAGAGACAGAGAGAGACAGAGAGAGAGAGAGACAGGGAGACACAGAGAGAGTGAGTGAGGCGACAGAGAACCCACGTTCTTGACTCTCGGAGAAACTCGTATTTCGTAAGGATGTGTGCCAACAATTCACAGAAAGGTTTGTGCATTATGAACAATGAAAAATGAAGGTCACACGCTATAAGAATTTTGACAGGAAGGTCAATACTTAGAATGACCTGCATCTTTCAAAATTGATAAAGACAAAAATTAGCTTCTCAGACAATGTTTTAAAGCATAAAAGGAAGAGCAAGAAATATCTGGACACACTGCTCAGAAAAGATAGCTTGAAAACAGAACTTCCCAAAACCTCTTTCGTCATAGTGAACTGAGGGGGGATGTCGTCCTTCAGATACGTACTTGCGAGACTTAATCTCCTGCAACTCAGTCATAAAAAGACAGTCCAGTAAATTTGGGCGCGAATGATAGTGGACACGTTACATAGGAAGATGTAAAGATGGTCATCGAGCACATCAACACCTGCGATCTTCAGGGAGTGCGCTTAGCGCCATGACACCACCCAGAAGAGTTAGATTAAAAAGATGACAACAGCAAACGTTGCCAAGCATGTGGAGCAACTGGAACTCTCACCTGTTGCCGGTGGGAGTGGGAAAAATGCACAACCACCTGGTAAAATCGTAGCCGGTTTCTCACAAAATTCAACATGCAAGTATCCTATTGCTCAGCAACTCTTATCTTAGCTGTTTGGTCAAGAGACAGGAAAACATGTTCACAACACGTATGTGCGGAAATGTTCATGGCAGCTTTGGTCACCATCACTGGAAACGGGCCAAGTTTTCATCAATAGGAAATGAATAAACATTGGGAAAGTCAACCAACGAAGTATTGCTGAGCGATGAAAGGAATGAGCGTAAGATGCTTGCAACAAGTGTACCAAAAACATTGGTTTGAGTGAAAGAAACTTAATACCAACAATGCACATAAAAGTGGAAAATTCCCATCAGGCAAAGCTAAAGTCTAATCAATGATTAAAAGAAAACAAACAAACAAACAAATAACAACAAAAAGAAAGCACAAGAACAGAGACTGACCCAGAGGGTGTGAGGTTGGTGTTGGCCGGTAAATCCCTGGTGGAGTTTTCCGATATTGTGTAATATTCTGTTTTGTTGCAGGGGTTTGGCAGGTGCGTGTGTTTGCCATAACTCAGCGAGCGAGTGAATAAATAAAAAAGAATTCTATTATGGAAAAAAAGTGGCATTTTGGAGCAAGAAAAATATTCTAATTAAAAATTATAGACTGTCAAGAATTAGCAAATACTACTAATTAGGGTAGAACAAGATTATCCAGGTTTTTGGCAAAATTTTATGCTCTATTTGACAATTAAAACTATATTCGAAACGTCACAGTTTCTTAATCCTGATCGGCGACTCCATCAGCAACTTTTCCATTAATTTTAATCTTCTATATGTAGGCTAAAAAGTTTTATCTTAGAACACCTTTGGCTACTTTTATAAAACTCTTATTCTGTACTGAGTTCCATTCCTTTATGTAAATATCCCCTGATATTTTATTTTAATCTCCAAGGAAGAACAAAGTTGAAAAGTTGCCATGCCAATATACCCATCACCTATATTCTGCCAGCAACACTTTACTGTGCTTGTTTTACACATCTATTCATCCATCCATTTAATAATCTTTCCTTTTTGTGATGCATTTTATAGCAAATGGCAGAATTTAGAATTTAGAGTTTAACCTGTGTTTATAAGTTTTTTGTTCAGGTGCAAATTTACATGCAATGAAATGCAGTTCAACGAGGACTGATGAGAAAGGCGAAATCAGAGCTCTGTCCCCATGGGAGGGATCAGCCTCACACGAGGGCAAGCTTCGACCTGAGCCCGCGCCCTCGAGGGGGACAGGGATGCTTCTCTCATCGTTTTCTTCCCCTCGGCTGACCCAGGCCCAACCGACCGGTGGGGACAGGAGACGCGACTTTGCACGCAGACCCGTGGACCAGCCCCGTCTGAGTGGGCTGATTGCTGTGTGGACACTACTGGCTACGTTTTGACAAACGCTATTTGTTTACTCTATTTAAAAAATATATATATTTTTGTGCTATGTCATATTTTCTTCGAAAAGGAATCCTTGCCTTTGTTCTCGGCGCAACAGAAAAAAATCAGAAAAGGGTCATTTCCTATTATTTCAAACGATCGGGGTATTCCATTTCATCGCGGCCACGTCCTCCTAGAAGGGAACATCCTCATCCAAACGAGGCAAGGTTTTTAATCGTCGTTGCATTAAGTGGGGTCATTACGTCATGCAGTTAATAGGCTTTGCCCCGGGTTTAAAAGTGGGGTCCCACACCTTGCGGACCCACCGTTTGGTTTGCGAATTCCTCAGGATGGCGCTGGGGTCCGGGGCTGAGGCCCTGTCTCGGCGGGAGGCGTCTGAAGAAGGGGTTCTCAGCAGGGTGACTCTCCTCGCCCCTCAATTCCAATCCCAGGGGGCTTTGGGGGCTGTCCAGAGATGCTTGATTGTCCCCACTGGGGAGGGAGGGAGGTTCTCCTGGCAGCTGGTACATAGCGTCCTGAGATGCTGCTCATCGTGGGGCAGTTTGCGGCCCTGACGGTGAATGGTGAACGGGGGGAGCCTTGGTGTGAAGCGAGGCCAGCCCTGTGTGTAGGGTGGCGGCTGATCCCAGACCGAACCCCGGTGTCTGTGTGTTGCCTCCTGGTTTGGAGGGTCACGAGTGGGTCACGAGGTGGGGGTCTCCATCGCCTCCCTGTCCCCCGCTCATGGCACATTCTTTTCTCCTGACGAGCATTTACGAATTCAGTGACGGTTCCCACCTTCTTTGCTTTGTAGCACATTAGCGTCGACTAAGTATTTTCATGACTGAAATGGCCTAAGCAGTGAGCAGGACGCGGCGCCTCCCACCGCTGGCCCGAGGCCGCGGGCCACTCGCACGCGGACAGCCGAGCGCGCGCTGCCACCGTCCTGACCGTGGGCGGTGAACCAGCTCTTTCTCCGTCACTCCTCTGAGTCGTCTGCCTTTGGGACCAACTCGAATAATTGTCCCGTACTCAGGGATTTCGGCGAAAGGCTTTGCTTTGTGCAACTCCGTCCATTTCCCCCACGTGTATTTGTATTGTGATTATTGTCATGTTCAGTCATGCTTAATTTTTAGAACCAACTCCATTATTAATAGTACCTTTTGGGCAAAATGAGCAATTAGGTTATTTCAAACAGTAGCTTACACTAGCATGTTAAATTGCAGAGATAAATTACGTGTTTGCATATTCACGTACACGCAGACATGACGTGTGTGTGCACAAATCTACACCCACATCCCGAAGACCCCGACTTACACATTTTGGACCGTGTTTTCCTCCTGCTTTAAAGATGCTTCGTTAGAAGCCGTAGCTCGGCAGTCTAGCTGGAGAGTTCAAAGTATTCCATCCAGCAAATGCTTTCAGCGATTTCAAATCAGCGGCAAGAATTTCGATGAAACGCTCTGGAGCCTCTGGGTTGGCCACTGGGAGAAAGATGCACGAATAATCTCTGTCAGGGTGAAAAACATGATTTATGTTTTATCAGGACAGCCGAGAGGACAGCGATGGAGCCTGCCCTCCGTGTGTGCTCCGAGCCCCTTTGTCGCCTGCAGACGCTGCGTGAGCATCCGCTCAGACACACGCCATGCGCACGGGCCAGCGTCTCACCCCGGCCCCTGAAGGGGCACAAGCGGGCACCCGCCCCTGCAGCTCAGCGTCACACTTGAAAAGACCCCTTCCCGGAGCTGGGGGAGCTCACAGATGCCAGCTCCCCGGGCTTCGGGATGAGGAATTGGACACGCAGAGCAATCGAGCGACATGCCCGAGGACCCACCATGGGGATGGCACAGAACTCAATTTTAAACCCAGAATGGCTGGGTTCTTCTTACCAGACTGCCAGGGAAGAAAATATATTTTTCTCCAGTAGTTTAAGATTTCAGCTGTAATATCCTTTCCTCCCAATTTCTGATCTCCGAAAACCAGTGTAAGCCTCACCACGCACAAGTACGATTCTAATTCCTCTGGTGTATGCGGCCTCTAAGTTCCCATAACCCCATTTATTTGCTTAGCTGGACACACACACCCAGCTAGTGTTTTGTCGTTTCCAAAATATCCTTGTGAAAACAAACCATTTCTTAAGCTTTTTAAATCTTCACTACAATTTCTCATTGCACCAACAATAAAAATATACATAAATATAACAATCGATGAGGGTAAATAAATTCATGAATATATAAGCCTCTTGCTTAATATCTCATTAGTAGTGTCTTGAGTTTTTTTGATCATTCACTGATTTAAAGCAGCAATTTACTGTCTAGATTTGTGACAATTTAGTTCTCTTTTACTGAAAAACCCTGGTTATCACTAGTAAGTCTGTATCGGTCTCTCTCGTTCACATATCAAGATTTTAATCGCTAGAATCTTCCTCAGAATAGTTCTCTCTCTCTTAAGATCTCCTTTTAAGGGTAAATCCCATTTTTGTTGCTTTTGTGTTATTTTGCACATGTGATGAACTTTCCCCTGTGAGAAGAGACTAGTATTATAGATATTTAATACTAGCAAGAGAACAAATATTTTTTACATTATATATCTAACATTTATATATATGTGATTTTTATGTATATTTATTGTATATTTTGAGAAAAAAAACTGTTAGGTTTAAATTTATTCTTAATAAATCTACTGCTAAAATGACTCCTTGCACCAACAGTCCCCTAAAGGAAATTTGTGCAAAGTGAATCTTGTTGCAGTGCACTGACTCACTAATCAGAACCTCACACAGAATTGAGGCCTGAGTGTCAAAAGTTGGAATGAAGTTTCATTAAATAAGAATTTTTGAAGGAAGCACAGAGACCGGTAAGATCATGGCGTTGCACACTGATGAATGAAGTGAGCCTTATTGTTCTAGAGACCATCAGAAAATCAGCCAGCAGGATGAGATGCTAACTGTGCGTTCCCGTTAACAGAGGCAGAGTGTTCAAAAGCAAGGAGGGAGGCTCTAGAACGACCTGTGCGAAATCCACGACGTGCCATTCACAAAGCATCGATAATAAAACGAGTATTGTTACCATAATCACCTGACTCTAAAAGCATCATGGCGTCACCCCGTTATGTGAGCACCAGTGTTGTGGAAGAATGGCAATCACTACCTTACATACGTATGTACATCGATAAGGCACGGTCTGAACTCAGAATCATCAGAGTGTCTAAAACCAACCCACAAGCAAACAGTGGCAAATGCCACGTACTAGGGACAGGGGACGTCGTGCATAGACGTAGGCCGCTGAACACTCCCTCCTCACCCATTAATTGCAGTGCATGAAAAAGCACGTGGAGTCTGGAGGCAGAGAGTCTCTGTGGGCCGGAGGTAAAGCTTCTGCGGGTACTGCAAGGACAGGAACACGACCTGCTTTGTAAAAAGCACCTCCCCGCACCCCCCTCAGGCCCCGAGGACACCGAGAGCCCAGCAGCGCCCAAGAGCACGCGACGAGGCAGTGTGGGCGGGCGCAAGCCGGGGTCCTCTCCGCGGAGAGCCTCGCCGCGCCGCGCCCCCTCGCCCGCGACGGAGACACTCCCTCCTCCCCACAACCCGCGAGGACACTTTGCTTTTTCTTTCTTGGCCGATTAATCCGAAGACACGCTCAGTCTGGTACACACACAGAATGTGCTGACCATGCCCGTCTTCGGCCTCGGTGAGGGTTTGCACTGGGGTTTATCTTTCCGGCGCCGTCTTGTTCCCACGTGCAAGCCTTTCACTCCCGTACAGGTGACCTGCCGCCGGCACCCGTGCGGTTACGAGTGCTGGAGTCTGGGAGCCAGAAACTGTGTCCATGTGGACAGCGTGGGCTGGCAGGAGGCCATCGCCCAGACGGGACAGGGGACGCTGCACGCCGCAGTCCACGCCTCGAACGTCACAGCTGCGCAGTGGCAGGCGCCAGCTCAAGGTGCGGCAAGAGGTGCCCCTCCCCCACAGGCTGCTAGCCGGTCCTCACCGTTTAGGAGTCTAGGGATAAACAAACAAGTGAACGCCGTGTGCGTGTGTGTGTGTGTGTGTGTGTGTGTGATGTTAATACATATGATTTTATTGTTGAATAATTGAGGGCAGAGGATGTAGAAAATCGTGAAAGTCTGAGTGCTCTTCTCGGAATATTTATCCTGATTAAACAAACCAGATAACGTAAAAATTCCTTCTATATTGTCTATGTTTTATATACAACCGACTTCTTGAGTTACCGAAAAGTCCACTTACCGTGACATTGAGTTTGTGAGCGAAGAAGTATATTCAGTGATAAGTAATGTTTGTAATGGCTTAGTCGATAGTCTGTTGAAAGTTAAAAGATTAATGGTATTTTTCAGAAAGAATCGCTTTGAACTTAAAAAGGCAACTTTATCAAAAACCAGCTAGCATGCCTCCTTGACGAAGCTTGGGGGAGACCGTGTGTGTGCCGGGGTCCCCTCCCGCCTGAGGGGGAAGCCTGGACTCTGACGAGAAAAGACGCGCTTAGGCATGAGAAGCGATTTCAAAGAAAGGAACGCTTTCGAGACCAAAAGTGTTTAGTCTGGACACTAATGTTTAGGCTCTGTAGTGCCCAGGAAAACGTGACTCCTCCACGTCGGTGACTCCTGATAATGGCCCTCTCACCAGTCACGGGCCGCACAACGAGCGCGTTTCTGTAATTTATGGGAACGATCATCCACCCTGATCCGCGGCGGCTCCTGGCATCACACGGTGCCCGGAACCGACCGGAAACCTGACGGCCGAAGCTGAACTCCCTCTCTGCCCATCGCAGCCGGCATAGCTCAGGCCCCTGCTCCACTTCGTCCCCTGTGACCATTTGGCAGACACTCAGTGAGAGGGTCCCAGAGCAAATGTCATTAGATTATTCCAGAAACAGACAAAACTTCACTCGCATTTGTAAGGGGACAGGAGATAGTGAAAAAGGAGATGGAGAAAAATCACGCTTGAATATACTAGATATAAATATAGTTATGTGGAATGTGTGTTTCTAGAATCGTAATGATCATAATTTATTAATGCGACATCAACTTTTCAGCTTAAAAAAGGTATGAAATCGATGACTATGCAGCAGAGTTTGAAATACATCAAAAATACAGGATCAGATTCCTATGAAAAAAAAAGGTTTTCTGTTTGTTCGTTTTTATTTTGTGTCATATTGACGCCATGAAGCAGAAATGGGACATATTTAGAGATTCTAAACCCATCATCTGCTCCATGGTAAGATATGTTAAAAAACAAAACCTAGACTTACAGCAGGGTCATTATACCTACTGTGAAAATAGTAAATATGTGTCCATATTCAATTTTTTTTTTCTGAATTGCAAAAAGAAAGACTTTAATTGAGATATATTAAGAAGCTAAGAACTCGAATTTTAATAAGAGGGTTATGTACTTCTATAAAAACTGGCTCAGCTGTCAAAAACATGAACATTCACATTTACATGTGATGTCTTACCTTTACTAATACACTTTGATTCATCTCATGTCTAGATTTTCAAATTTACCTCTTTTTTTTTTTTTCTGCCACCCAGAACGAATCTTTCTCTTCTGCAGAGGCAGGCACATTATATGAAAGCACTTCCACTGTGGCACGTGGGCTGTGTGAAACGACTCAGAAGGTTTCCGTGTGATTAAGTGAATTCCTTGTGTCAAAAAAGGAGACCGGGGGCGTCTCGAGCACTCAGACATTGGAAAAAGTGGAGTTATCGTCATTTTTGTATCAATATTAAAGGATGCAAATGAGTCACGTAAGATGAAGGATAGAAAGTACGCAGAAAATTTGCACGGCCACTAAACCAAAGAAATGATCCGAATTCTAATAACATCAGTGTGAGCCAACGTAGAGAATTATTCTAATAATGAAACGTCACTGGCTACGTACTGAGTAGGAATCTACACGCGGAGGCACGCGCAGGACGTTGGTGGCGCTGGGATTTGGTGGCGCTGGGATTTGGTGCACCTCCGCGCTGCTGGCGTGGGTGCCCACGGCGACGCCCCGCAGCTGACGCCTCGTCCCCCCGCCCCGACGCCCCTGCTGCTGACGCCTGGTTCTTCTTCACCCTTTCTCAGCCGGCCCCTGCCCCCCTCCCCCCCCCATTCCTTTGGAGAATCCGCGCCCCTCCCGTTTTGCTCAGTTAACGGAGGACCGAGGGCAGGTGCCTGTCTCGCGGCCGCGGGGGGAGGAGCTGGCTTCTCCCTGCTTTCTGGCCCGCAGTGCGGGGCCGCCTGCTTCCTGACCCGGTGTCCGGCGAGGCGCGGACTCCCTGGGTGAAGGGTAGGTGCTGGCGAAGCAGCGACCGACCAGGCGGATTCCTGCTGCTGGGGTTTCTGCTTCCCCGTCCTGCAGGAAATTTCACGTGTCTCACACGCCAGGTCTGGTTCTCCAGACCCCAGGAGCGTCTCTGAGCCCCCCAATATCTGTCCGTGAATGACATTGAGTCAAGCTGCCCAGGGCCAGTTTGGGTGCTTTTTATCAAGAAACCCAACTACTCGATAAAGAACTGTAAAAATGCTGTCACTTCAAAACGACACGCTCTTGGGCGTTTTCTGTACACGAGCTGCTTCTGCCTTAGAACGTGTCACCTCCCACCCACGCCCGCCTCTGTTGCGGAGACGGTTCGGAAGAAGAGTCGGAGTCTGGAAATGCTTTTACTCACATGGATAAGGGAGAGGAGGATTGGCAAGGCTAGCCCTCCCCCACCCCTGTCTCCATGGCCTTTTATTAAGTTCTACAATAATGCTGGCTTTGTAGTTCAGCAATTGTTACTCTAAGGTCAGCAGATATTAGCTGGATACGAACTACAGTGAGGTCCCAGATCCGGTCTCAGAGCCACCGCTGTGTTCTCAGCTCTCTCTCCTTAAGTATCTTTTCTTGTTCTTGTCACTCTGTTATCGTTGTCCCTAGAGCAAGACGTCCCAGACTAGGTCAGGCGTGTGCACCCTCCCTGCAATGCGTCCTTGTGTGCAAGTCCACATGTGCTTCTGACGACGGTGCTGCGCCAAGCACGAGGCATCCCGCCAGGACTGCAGGCGTGTCTCACAGCAGCCTCCTTCTCCAGGACCCTCCCCTCCCCACCACCTCATCCCGACGGCCCCCTACCTCATCAGCCCCCCCGAGGGGCACGTAAACCTCATCGAAGTCACAATTGCACTCAGAGGCTTCATGGCCCAGGCCGAGAGGGCGGGTCCGTGTGGGCTGCCGTCCTGAAGACCTGGGCCAGCCATCCTCGTCCTCCTCCGAACCACTTCCTGTGACTGTCACGGCAGTGGAGTCACTGCTGCCCGTCGCCAGGCCTCTTCCAGGCCAGTCTGCTGACCCCGCATTCCCTCTTTCCAGGCGTCAGGCCCCGCTGGGTCGGAGGTCACAGAAACGACCTGAGCCTGGCTTCCGGGGACGCGGCGTTACAGCCTCAGACAGCTGAGACCGGACTTGGCGGCAGGGTCAGGTCTCTGTCCCAACGGTGTCACCGGCCCTTTCCGGCCCCTCCTCCAGCTCTGCTCCAGGGCCTGACGCTCGGGACGTGTCTCCACACGCGGCTTTGCTGAGACTCCGGCCGGTCCAGCTTCAGGCGGCCGCTTTGCCTGCCCACTGCTCCCCATCTCAGGAGGATGCCCTAAAACAATAATGAAGACCGTGAGCCCGAAAGCCCTGTAATAATACACACAACAAAACTCAGGGTACAGACTCTCCAAGATTGTGATGGCGAATGCAGTTAATACTGCATTGTACAGGGCACTATAGAGAATTTACTTTCTTTTCAAATTTTATGCACGCATTATAAAACAACTTCACTTTAAAAAAAAGTCTGGTGTATATTTGACTGTTCGCACCAGTGCGAGTCATGGACCTAATTCTTGCCCTTTGTTATTTGCTCATGTTTTTTGATCCAGTTGCATGAAAATATTCCAGACTAGGTCGGTGCTCTGGGGGAACTTGGTGTTTTGTTTGGTTTGGTTTGGGTTCTGGTTTTGCTTCTGTGAAAATAAAAAGTCCTGTGTTGCAGTACAGCCTGGTATTTTTTTAATCCTTAGGGTTTCCAGACACTCGAGAAGAAGTTATCTTTTTCATTAAATAACACATTTTCCCTGCAGACAGAGAAAAATAAAGTGGTGTCTTGGTCAGTGCAGTTTTTCTTTCGGTCCCTGTGGGGACAGTGTGTGTCTCCACCGGGAACGGCTGTCATGTGGAGCCCCCGGCCCTCTAGCTGACCGTGATCCCCCTCTGGCCGACCGTGACCCCCTTGCACGTGCTGCTGGTCCCCACGGGCCCGTTTGTGCTGGCGACTGGCATGGGATGGATGGGCTGCCGATCCGGCAAGCGCAGGCCTGGGGGCGGTGTGGGGGGGCGGTGTCGGGGGAGGTTGTGGTGGGGGTTGTGGGGGGCGAGGGGGGTGGTGCCCAACGCAGCCACGTGCGGGCCGGAGTCTGAGCAGGCGCGGGTGCCACGCACGGCACAGTGCTGGCAGGTGCCACCTGTCTGGCCTCAGATGTTGAAAAATGCCAGAGCCCTGTGCGCGGGCAGCGCGCGGCCCCTGGCGTGGCGGGTCTCAGCAGCCTCGCAGCTCGCGTGGTTGCGGGGGGCGGCAGCGGGGAGCGGGGGGGGCGTGGGGGTGGGGCTGGAGGCCGCACTCAGAGCCCCGCTGCCACCAGGGTAGCCTGATGAAATCCCGTCATCGGCCTCCCTGGCCCAGGACGCGAACCACCCTCGTGCAGCGCCGTGCGAGCCCCCAGCCTTCCCCCCCTGCTGCGAGTCACCCGGAGGCCGTCCCCGGGATCGGCCCTGCCGTCTGGGCGCCACGGGGCTCGGGGTCCGGTCACCCTCACAGGAGCCGACGGCCACATCCCAACGCCCACGCAGGAAGGGCGACTGCAGTGCGGTCAGGTGTTTGGGGGGGAGGGGCCACGCTCACACGATGACAGTGCGTTGGCGCATTTGTTCTATGCTATTACCAGTTGGGGTCGCTCATCCCTCACCGCGCCTGACTGTAAACCGCATGTCGTCACAGGTTTGTGGGTGGGGGGAGGGAAACGTAGGGCGTGCAGGGTCTGGCGCCAGGCGCCCGCGAGGCGTCCATGGCGTCGGCACCCAGAGGAGGGCGGAACACAAGGAGCGTGAGCGACGTGTCCAGGGGCGCGCGGCAGGGAGGCGGGGAGCTTCGCACAGCAGTCACCCGCCAACGGGGCGTGCCCTGCACCGTGTGGCAAGCCAGTGGCGGCGGGACAGTGTGCGGGCGCAGAATTAGCGGAAAGCAAGGAATTTCCTCCTGAATTTTTGGATGCTCATCAGCTGCAGAGGGGAGGGTCCTCGCCAGCTAACATCCCACTGACGTCTTTGACTGAACCGAAGCAAACGCGTTCCACGCCAGGCCCACCCACGGGCCCGCGGGCGGGCCTTACGAGATGGACGGCTCTGTGCTTCCTCTCGTGATGAAGCTTATGAACTTCAGCCTCTCATTTCTGCCCCTGGTAGATGTTCGCGTGCATTGATGAGGCCACGTGGTTTGTAGAACAGAGGAAAGGTCCCTGGAAAGCATGCATTTAGGCCACAATGCAATGAGTATACACAATAACCTAACCAGGATCAGTGCATGACAACGAGAGATCACCGGTCACTGGGCCAGGGCCAAGGCCAGTCCTGTGGTCTCCTGGTCAAGCCGTCGACTTCCGTCCGTGACAAGGTGAGTCTTTTGTTACTCTGTCTAAGGATCTGGACTGGTACCCGATGGCTTCCAAGTGGGAAGTATTTAACTTGGAGTCATGACATGAGCCCAGCTGAACGGGAAGTGTTTAGCTAAGGTCAACATTTTTCTAAATTTAGCTCCAGGAAAACATTTGCCAGTGCTCTGCATTTCTCACAGTTAATTTTTCTGGTTTCGTGATTTATAGTATTTGTATGTGCATGTGTTTGATGTGCAGAACTTAGATATCCTTAACTGAGTCCAAATTTTATAAAATCTTAATTATATATCTTTTGTGTATAACTGTTTTACCTTGCTTTAAGCCTTTTAACCTAGTGATTTATATTTCTGAAACTTGGAATTTGAGACCTGGTGAAAGCAACCTATTTTATTTTAAGTGGTGGTTTTGAAAGATTTCTACTTAGATGTTTTTAACAGACTTGGATTTGGACACACTCTTATTTTTCTACCTTTTCTTCTGCCAAATGGTTTCTCCTTTTTAGGTTGCTTTTAGTTTTTAAATCACCTTCATATGTATTAGTCATTTTTTTTTTTTATGCAGAGTAAAATTTGAAGGACAGAAAAAAAGTTCAAACACCGATATAACAAACACTGTATTTCCTCAACGCAGAATTAATGAACGTCTACCCTACATTTTTCAAAGTCTTGGGAGAAAGAGGCTGAGTTAAAAACTAGAAACCAACAAGCGATAGCGCCTCACTCTTCATGGCAAGAAATGCAAAGAAAGACGGGGAGGATCAAGGGGCAACGAGGGAAGCGGAGCCGTCGAGCACGAAGGTGCATTTCTGCTGCCCCTGGCTTCCCTCAGCCCCCGTGTGGACATTATCGTTGTGTTTTTAGCTGTGAGGCCCAGCAGCCAGCCACAAGGGCCACTGAGAGTCACGAGGTGGTGGCTCTGGGCACGACCCAGTCATCCCTGATGCCAAAGACTAAGAAGTGCTCAAGTAGTTCTAAAGAAATTATCCAAAACACTAGCGTCTAACTCTTTCTTGTCCCCTCTTTAATCTCCAGCAGTTTCCTCGGTGACATGCTAAAACATGGAGGTGCCGGAGAGACCAGCCGGGCCCTGTTCCCTGGGACGCCTTCCAGCCGGTGACTAGAGGATGACTGTCGTGCCCGATGAGAGGTTCGTCCCCACACCCGGAAGGTGGCAGGCACCTCGGAGCGTGCGGGGTCAGCAGGGACGCAGCCGTGACGGAGCTCTGTGACGTGCCTGTCTTCACGGTGGGCAGAGGAGAAGTGTGCGTCGCCCACTGGAAGGGCAGCTCCCCCTGCTGAAAGCGCGGTGCGGACGCGGTCAGTCAGGGTCGCCTCACCTGCGGACAGGTTGTCCTTGATGGCAGGAGAGGATGGAAGAGTTATGAACTTAACGTAGGGTGGTGAACTCTCGTCACCTCGCAGGGCTGCCTTTCGGCCGGCCTCGTCCCTGAGGCCACGGTGGCCCCGAGAAGGAGAGGAAGGAAGTCGCTGGGAGTCTCGAGTCTCCCAAGCGGAACTCGAAACAGGGGGCACTAGTCGATGGCCGCCCCTCGCGGGGACTGAACTGTAAACACCCGCCTGCCGCTCCTTAGAGCACCCGGGCCACACGGCAGGATGGTGCCCGCGGAGGAGAACGCAGCAGCGTCTGCGTCCTCACGTGGCCGCGTCCTGTGCACGTGCTCCCGGTCGCCTGCCTTCCGCCCACGACTCCTCTAAACCCTGGAAGCGTCAGGGTCGACGTTTGTCCCCGTTTCCCTGAAATCCAGGTTGGAAAGGGACGTCGGCCCTCCTGTGTCGCCTTTCTGTGGAAAACAGCGGCCCATCTGGTGTGGAAATTTTTGAAAGACACAGAAGGTGCCTCACTCTAAGCCGAAAGGATTTCTCTTGGGATGTGAAATTGTCCTCAGCCTTTCATCCTTCCTCCCCCGGCTGCCCAGCGCCCATGTTGTGACCATATGTCCGTCTGCACGCGGTGCCTGCTTTCCCTTTGCTCACGCTGGGGCAAGGAAAGGCTGCAGCCGCTCGCTGACATCCTTTCTCGTGAGAGTCCATCCTGCTTGAGAGAATAAAATGAAAATGAAATGGGCAGATAGTTCGTCCACTCAGACAACTGTTAACACATAGAGGGAAGTCGATGGAGAGATCACCTGAGTGTTGTGGGCATAAACACCTCTTGGCTTTAGAGCGAATTTGGCCAACCCCGAACCGCACCCCAAACCCCACCCCAGCCCCTGACCCACCCCACCCCTGCCCCAAACCCCACCCCAACCCCCATTCCCACCCCACCCCACCCCAACCCCCATCCCCACCCCGCCCCACCCCACCCCCACCCCAGCCCCTGTCCTCACCCCACCTCCACCCCAAACCCCACCCCAACCCCCGTCCCCACCCCACCTCCACCCCAAACCCCACCCTAACCCCCATCCCCACCCCACCTCCACCCCAAACCCCACCCCAACCCCCATCCCCCCCCCACCCCACCCCCACCCAGCCCCTGTCCTCACCCCGCTCCCTCCCCTCCCCTAGCCACATTTGAGGGTTGCTCTTTGTGTCCACAATTCTCCGTGATGATTCCCAGAATGACTAGGAGATGAACCTTCTGCAGAATTTGCCTGAGTGTCATTTCATTTATGACCTTCCTCGCCTACCTTTTTTTACCGTTTAAACCTGATTCTAAATTTCAACATGGCTGCTTACGTGTTAACGGTACACACGTGTAATATATTTTCAAATTCTTATAGTACACTATCTTAAAGTATTTCATAAAGTAATCGCATATGTAAAATAATAAAAATCATTATCATTTAAATGTTCAGATAGACAACAATTTTTTACAAGTATCAATAGACATAATTAAAAATCTCTTAACGTTGTTTTCAAAAAACTTTGGTGGTCTTATTTAAATCATTCTAACCATCGTGGAGTATTTCGTATGGAATCAAACGACAAACCACGTTGTCATCTGCACGACATCAGACATTTTTCCTGCTAGTGAAGAGAAGGTGAGATGCAAAAACGCAGTAAGCCCTCGCCGAACTCCTCCCCCGCGTCAGGCTCAGAGGGACGGCCAGGCTCAGGCCCGGGCCCTTCCTCCTCCTGGCCACAGGCCTCCTTGTCGTAAGGACTGTCTCAAACCCAGCGCTTGTGCAGGCCCAGGAGGGCAGAGCCCGAAGGAGCAGCCCCCTTCCCGCCCCTCCGTTCCGCCTTGTCTCCTTGATCTCTGCCTCCCGGCTCCTTTTCGTAGGACGCCGTGGATACCTCTTCGCCGTGCTGGGATTTGCTCAGTTGTTCACAGGTCAGTGGTCACACCGGACGAGGAACGAGAAAGTGACACCTTTATGATCAACGATGAAAAACAGCTCCGCGCGCAGCTGAAAACATTCTTTGTTAGGTTTCTTCAGTGTGACTTTTCCGTAGACAAAATCCTTCGCTTGGTTGTGTGCACGTGGGCAGCAGCCGCCGCTTTGTGAGGGTGGTGTTAGCCCGGTGTGTCAGAGCTGTCACTCGCCACTTGCCTGTCGGTCAGTGAATAACTATATCCCTTCACTAAACCAACACTTTTTGAAATTTGTTTTTTAATGCCCATTCTCCATTGACGATGGGAACTGTGGCTGTAAGATCTCAATCTCCAGTCGTTCTCACCCCTCCACGCTTCCCCTGGAGACCCCGAACCCTCGCCAGTCACCGTTTAGGGGCGTCGAGGTGACACGTCCTCACCCCCTTCGGCCCGAAGACCCGCCTTCTCCACGTCGACCCGCAGTACGAGATGCAAAGCAATCAACGCTCGCTGCAGGACGGGGGCAGAGTGTGTGTTACCGGCAGAAAGGAGACGTGTCCCAACGCCAACTTCCCTCTGCTCTCGAGGGAGCTCTTTGGACTCCCAAACCCCAGCACCGACCGTTGTTGCCTTAGCCAGTCGGCTTCGGCGTCTGACTCTGTTCACTGACCTCGCATTCCTTCAGGACAGGACACCGTCACCAGCAGCATGCCACGGGTAGCCGGGAGCCTCGCAGCCACCACCGGAAGCTCGCAGCACGCTCGCAGCCGGGCATCGTCCCCGTCCCCAGCTCCGAGGCCGGTGGCGATGACTCAGTGTCACCCCGACTCGTTAGACACACGCCACCTCCATCAGAGCTTGAGGACAGGGCTCAAAAAGAGAAGTCGCTGTTATTTGTCACCACTTCGGCTCATGCATTTTGAGTGGCTGATGCTCCGTGGTCTTTCTAGGTTTGCTGGTGACAGTGTGACCTTCAGTGAGGACGGCCCATCCGTCATGCTTTGAACTTTTCATTCTGCTTCGTGCTCATTCCATCTTTGCAAGGAAACCTTTGTCTGAAGCCCTTTTTACAACTCATGAGGGAATGTCAGTCTGCGTAGCCCCATAGCTCACGTGCGACTCAGGTACCCTGGGGGAGAGCCCAGCATGGCACCTCCAAATTCAAGTACAGACGGCCTCCCAGAAAACACGTCTGTCATTTTTCACCATCCGATTGGAAAATAACAATTATCCGCTTCTAGTAAAAAAAAGTCTTGTACTTATAATAGTGAGTTTCTAATGGGAATCTGAGAAATGTCCTTAGCATGGTAGAGATTTTAGATTCATCCACAAAAGTGGAGTGAGATTTGACCTGAACGTTTTATTGAGTGTAATATGAAGCAAGGCTTGTAAATATTGGTCAACAGATCTTCTGAGTGTCTAAGCAGAGAGCATAACCCTCCAGGATTTGGCTGCTGGAGTCATTGAGTAAATTCTTGCAGCTTCATTGTGTCTTTCAGGAGCAAAAATTAAAAGCATCTAGTAACAGACAAATGAGTAAACAAATACAAGTTTTTTACCAAGTGACAAATTGAAATGAATTCTCCAATCACTCATTATTCTTTAAAAAATGAATCCCCTATTTTTAAAAATGGTTTTCTGGAGGTCTGACTGTAAACAGCAGGTGTCCAAACACTCAGCCCAAACACTGGCATTGGGGTTGGGTGTCCTAGAAGGAAACATGGCGTTCGGGTGACAACTCCTTCTTGTCTATAGTTCTTTATCAGTAGAATAAAACTTCTCTGGACTGCATTTCTTATTGTTTAAGTAACGCCAAAATGTCGATAGAAAATGCCTGGCGGGACATATACCGTATTCTTAAAGATGGTGTCAAACCCTAGTGAGATGCTGAGCAAGTTCTAATTTTTTCTTAAATGTTTCATATGTAAATAAAATGACATGCAACAGATAAAAACTGCAGATAGGGTTGATAGAAGACATTTTGTGTTAATTGAGTGACTTTTAGTGCCAATTTCAGGGGGATTTGATTCAATTTTTCAGCACTGTATGACCATAAAAATATGTTTGGATGCATGATTTCCAGCTGACTCATGAACAGCCCAGTTTTATGTACAAAGAAAGAAGCAAGAAGCGGGCCACCTGGAGGAGACGGGAATGGCGAACGGAATGAAGCGAGCGCAGCGCGCAGCGCGGGCGGCGGAGCGTGGCACGCGGTGGCGCGTGGCGGGGGGGGGGGGGCGGCCTCACCCGCCCGGGCCTCGGGGACCGAGCGGGGCGCCTAGAGGCCGGGCTTGTGCGGGGCGATGGGCGAGAGCGTCCCGCAGAGCCCGATGGCGCCCAGAGCGGTGCGGACGCGGGGAGCCCAGCGCAGGGCGGGCGGTCTGCGCCTTGGTTTCCTCCACGGAGAGGTGGAGGGAAGGGGCGTGTCGCGCAGCTCGGAGGGCTCCCCAGCAACCTGGGAGTCCTGCGCTCTCCGCGGGCAGAGCTCCAGCCTACCCGCCGCGAGCGGGCGGGACGCAGCGACGCCTTCCACAGGGCCTCCGGCAGGGACCCGGGGAGCCGGTCAGACTCTACAGCATCCTCGCGCAGATGACCTCGGGTAGGCGACCAAGGTTGGGACCGGCAGTGAGGAGCCGCGCCCAGCCGCGAGACGCTGGCACGACGCGGTGGGAAGGCCGAAGCCCACCACCCAGCCTCGCCGGCGCCAGGAGAAAAGCGCCACACGAACCCCCGCGACAGGCCCCCCGGCGCGCGCCGCCGCCGTCAAGGTCGTAGGAACGCGGGAAGTCTGGGACACTGTCTCAGCCCAAAAGAGTCGCTGGGGACGCAACGCAACCTGAACGTGACGCGGTGCCCTGGTCCGGATCCTGGACCAGGCGTTAAGAAAAAACTCAAGAAATCTGAATAAAGTGTAGCGTTTATTTAACAATAATGTACTGACATAGTTTTATTCGCTGTGACAAAGGCATCTGTTGACATCAGACATGAACCATAGCGGCACCCGGGTCCAGGAAACATGGCATCGCTGGTGTCTTCGCAACTTTTCTGTGAATCAAAAACGATCATAAAATAAAAATCTGTTTTTTAAAAAAAACGTGATGGGAAGCCAGTGGGGAGGTAGGGGACGCGGGACCGTGGTCTGAGCCTGCTGCCCGCAAGGAGCTGAGTAGCAGCTCGGAGCGATTCGGAGCTTTTGGGGGATGGAGCAGCTGAGCGCGGGCCCAGCAGGTGTCGAGAACAGACGGACCTGTGAGGCGTGCTGGAGACAGGCGAGCCGGGCTTCAGGGTGAGGATGAGGGTGGAGGGCAGCCGGCCGGTGGCCGCGCCCTCACGTGTGCAGGGCGGAGGGGAAGACTTGGCAGGAAGCCCGTGCCCGTCACTATCGATGCTTAATAAATCCAGCTAGCAGATTATTGAAAAATGTATGTTACGGTTTTCAGTCTTGTTAGGCGTAGCTTCAATGCAGAATTCTGAGATTCGGGGTTGGTGCCTGGTCCGGCCCATTCACCTCTCTTCCTGCCGTGGGCAACACCTGGGACAGGGGGTCCCCGTGCACACAAGGGTGGTCACCCCAGACCACATGTCCGAGCACCGACATCACCCTGTCACACGGGCACGCCCCTTGGCCACCCTTCCTGCCCGGGGCTACTCACACTGGCCACAGGGTCCGTCCAGGGGTGAACCCAAGAAAGAATTTCATGCACGTTTCAGAAGTGGGTCTTGATGGTTTGGGAGGAAATCCCGGAGTCTTGGGCATGAGAGAAGCATCTAGGAGAGGGGTGAGTCATTGCCTCATGGGGAAGGACAGAGCTGGGCGAGCTAGAGGGAGGCGTCCGGGAGGTGAGGTGTAGGCAGAGCCCCCTCTGCAGGGGAGCGGAGTGGGGTCTGAGAGGCAGAGGGCGTGCACTGCCTTTGGGTGATGGGGGGCACAGCGAGGGGCTGCAGAGGGGTTCCCTTTCTCCTTGTTACATCTGAGAAACTAAAACTTTCCTGAAGGGCTGAGGTTTGGGGCACAACGTTGTACTTTTGTGGGTTCAGCTTCCCCGTCTACTCAATAAACAGAGTGACCTTTTCTTTTCTCGCATAGTTAAACTGTGAGGTTCAAACCATCCACACCTGCAAGTAGTTTGGGGAGAACGCAGACACCTCCAGGGACTAGGAAGCCTTCGAAGGCAACCTCCTTCCGCGTCCAAAGGGTACAAACTTCCAGGTAGAAGAGAAACACACCCTGAGACGTGTCGCACCGTGTGCTGATCACGCTGAACGCTGCCGTGGGGCGAATCAAAAGGTGCTCCGAGAGCCAATCCTAAACGTTCTCATCACAAGGAAAAACAAGCATTTTCCTTTCTTCCTTTCTTTCTTTTTTTTGTGTGTGTGTATCTTTGAGATGAGATGGATGCTAACTAAACTGGTGATCATTTCACAATATCTGTAAGTCGAGTCATTATGCTCTGCTCTAAACTTCTACAGTACTGCATGTCAATTATAGCTCGAATCTGCGACAAGAAGAAAAGGTGAATTCCTTCCCCCAAAATACGGAAGGAGGAGAGAGACAGGGCTAAGGAGGCCCCTGATGTTTCATATTTTCTCGCGTTGTCACGGAGCCAACAACATGGGCCAAAAAACATAAACAAAAACAAACCACCATAAATAGAATATACCTTAAATTCTGCTTTTTGTTTGGATTTTTCAGACGTAGTTAAAAAGTTTACCTTGTTGCATGATTGTGGAAGAGTATTTTACATTTTCTCTCCCGTGATTCAGGGGAAAGTGATGTAAAAAGCACACATGACGTGTCCTCAGACAGAAGACGATGGAGAGGTGATCCAGGACTCCGGAGGAGTGGCCATGGGCTGGACCCAATGGCCACCAGGACCTGCTCCTGGAGAGCAGGTCTCCACTGAGCTGAGGGGAGCTTCCTGCGCCTCGGTGGCTTCCGGGGTCACCGTCAAGCCATCCTCGTAGGGGGGGGGGGGGGGGCAGGTGTCATTTCTCGCTTAGTCTTCTTCCCTGAATTTTAGAGCAAACTCTTCTTCTGGGGGCAAAGTGAGTTCCTGGAGTCAGAGTAAACTCCTGGTGACTCGTGGGGGGCTCAGTAGCTCAGTGGCAAAGCACAGTCTTTTAGCGGGGTTCTCGGGGTTCATCAGGCCCCTCTGGCGCCAGAGATACAAAATGACAATGCTTTCAGATGAGTCACAGATAACTGACTTAAACGTCTGCACAGCTGGTCACGTTGTCATCGTTATGACTGTCCCACAGAGGAGGTGAAGGAGGTCATAAAGTGGTCTGAGGATCACACAATTAGTGAGCTTCGAGACGGCACGGACGTTCAGATTTGTCAGGCTGCAAACCCACAGTCTGAACAGTGGGGCTGCCCTGCCCCCTCTCGCGGGGAGCGAACGCCCGGCCCTGGAGGCTCGGGCGGCGCTCGGCTTCCGGCAGCTTCCATCTGACTTTGTTCTGGCTTCTAAAGCCTCAGACAGACACTCGCCAGATGGCGATATAAAAATAAAAGCAGAACCAGCTAGGAAGCCGAGATAGGTCCCTTTGTGGAATGAGGGCTGTAATCTTTTATTTATTAAGATGTTATGTTAAATATTTGAAGAGATCGACATTTAATTTTGAAGAATCTGTTGCATTTGCAACGAGCTCATGGATCATGGCTACCCAACAAAATGCCGCAGGACACCCGCCCTTTCGGACGGGCGGCGCTTCACCACCTTGCTGTAAAACTTCGTTCCACAGATGTTAAGTGTAGCACCTAAGTGTTACCATATTTTCAGCTAGTCCTGTAAAGGAGAGTCTGCCCTGCCCCCCCTCACCTGGGCCTGGACATCTGCTTGCAGGCGACATGACGTAACGGCCAAGTGTAGACGGCAGAGTCTTTGCAGTTTCTGACTCTTGAGAAAAAGAAACCGTGGAAAGAAGGCCCAGGCTCTCCCGGAGACGCGGGACCCATCGACCTCCAGCACCAACCCCTGGCACGCGAGGAGGGCCATCGTGGACCGTCTAGTTGCCAGGGAGCCACCAGATGTCACCCGAGGTGACGGCCGCAGACAAACTCTTCAGCAGATCACACCCAAATCGCTAACCCAGACATTCCTGAGCAAACACAATGGTGGTTTTCAGCCGAGGCTTTTTGTGGGCTGTTACACGGTGACGAGGGACTGTCCCGTCACAGAACCACGGCATCGTGTGAGTCACACGTTGGTAAGTGGCGGATACTGGACCGGTCCGCGTAATGGTGCATGGCGAGCGAAGCCTTGAGTGACGAACGTTTCACAGCAGGACGATTTAAGTCGCCCTGCTTTACGCTATTTCTACACTAAAAGTGGGAATCAGCGGGGATGGAATGAGCTCCCGAGCTCCAGCTTTCGTTCCGTCTCTTCCCTCTGAGAGCCATGCCAGAGCATCCTTATTTGAGCTTTGACCTTTGAGCCATCTCTGAGGGGAGGAGTGGACCCCTTGACCTTATCTGAGGACTTTGCAGGTCGCCTGAGTTGATGATGGCGGTGGCCTCGGCAGAGTGAGGGGGGGTCCCCAAATCACTGAGAACAGTGGGCCCGGGTCCGTGACTTGAGGACGAGGACATCATCACATTTGGGGGAGTTCAGAAGTGAGAAGGCACGCTCCCCGAAGCAGAAGCCGGAACGGCTGGAGCGCGTGCCAGGAAGGCGGCATTGGGCCAGCACCATGGCCAGCGCCGGGGCCGGTCCTGACTCAGCGTCCTGGGCGGGGGCGTGGTGCGGGGGTGGGGGTTTGGGAGCGCGCGGTGAGAGGCCCGGCAGGGGTGGCCAGCCCTGAGCCTGTCGCGGTCCGTGCTGAAACAGACATCACAGTTCCTGACCAGAGGCCTCCCTTCCTCACCTCGGTGGGCCGGGCTGCCGGCCAGGGGGCCGCACGGCCGAGTCAGCGACGGCGTGGAGCGCGTCCGGCGCGTCCTTCAGCAGCGGGCTTCAGTTCTCCGCCAACACGAGGAGTTTTTCAGATGAGCCAGACACGGGAGCCAGGGCGCGCCCACGCCGTTCCTGTAAGCCCCCCTCCCACAGGGCCCACTGCTTCACTCCGTTCCCAGGGGTAACCTGCCCGTCGCCGGCGTGGCTGTGGGGTCCTTCCCTGGCTGGGGGTGCGTGCCACCAGTAAACGCTGTCGGTCTCATCTGCCCAGTGTTGGGCGCTCTGTGTCCATCTGTTCCCGCCACCCCAGGGCGGGGACCCTGCCCTCGTCAGCGGGGTCAAGGACAGGCGGTGGGCACAGAGCCCCAGCTGAGGACTGCTCCGGCGTCAGTCCCATCTCGAGGGCAGTGGGCGGCGGCGCGGCTGCCCGGCTCAGCAAGGCGACCTCGGGGCCCAGGCCCAGGGCCGACCCTCGAAGCCGAGGCGACAGGCGGAGGTCGGAGCCGGCGCCACCCTTGCGTGAAAGCAGGTTCGAAGAAAGACCGTCCCTGACTCTCGGTCCTTTGGAGTGGTCATCGTTGGCGGGCGAAGGGTGTGACGTCAGCGACTGGCCGACGTGAGAGACACTCAGCTCGCTGCCGTGTGGGAGGATGTCTCCAGGTTCTGGCAACCTGCGCGTCCGTGACCCCCTCCCAGCCCTCCAACTGCCTGGGCTCCCCCGAGCCCGCAGGGATGACCCGTGGGAGACGCCTGCGGACCCGCGGGTGTGTGCGCGCTCCGCTCGCCTCCCGCAGGCCGCCCCCGGCCCTCAGCAGGAGCCGGTACTGGCCCGCAGGATTTCTCTTTTCTGATCGTTTCTATTTCTTGATCTCCATTTAGAATCGGGCCACCTCTTCCTGCTCCACCCACGGGCAGTGGCTCACGTGTCCTGCCCACCGCGGAGCGGTTCGTTGTTCGTTGAGATTTTGGTTGCTGGTTGGCTCGCTACGTTGGCTCCCTCGCGGCTTGGATTAAATGCAGGACTTTGTAGATTAGAGCTGCATTCTCACGAGGGGGGGCGCCCTCCGCCCTCCTGTCTGCACCTCAGTGGAAGCAGGAGTCCAGCACTGGCTTTCATGGACCGCTGTGTCCCTGCTCGGCGACAATGGCAGCAACGAAAGCGCGACGTGCCGTGCGCGCACACGGTCACCGAGCTCCACCACGGGACGGCTCCGAAACGGCACGTGAAGCGCGCTCAGGCAGTCGTGGGGGTAAACGCCGCTGTCACACACGGATTGGGCCTTTTAGGTCGAGCTTAACGAGGAGCGCGTTCTTAACCTCTGTCCTGAGCAAAAGACGAAGAAGATGCAAAATAAACGGAAAATCTTATTGGGTGGAAAGTGCTGCAGGGAAGGTCACGCACAGCGCCCGCATCACCGTGTTTCTGGGAGCCTCTGCCCAGAGCCCGGAGGACGCGAGGATGCGTGTGCCACGGGGGTGCGTGAGTCACTGCCCCCACGGAGCCATGGAGCTCCCAATGAAACTTAATCACTAAACTCTCAAAACACAAACACTCTTTCCCCGGACAGTGGGCTGCGAGCCAGGGCCTGAGGGTGTCGCCCTGGGGGGCTGCACTGGACCCTGACCTGTCCTCTGAAGGGGGCTGATGCAGGGGCTCCCGAGACTTAGTCCACTAAACGTGGTTTCCCAAGGACTTGCCCTGCAGGCCAATAGTGTCAGGGGGAGTTTACAGCACCGTTCCTAGGAGGGAAGAACCACGGGAGTGCGTCTTGAAGCGCAGTGGGGGTGGATGTGGGGGGGCACAGAGGGGGTGGATGCCGCGGGGGGGGGGGGGGAGGCGGGCACAGCGCGTGGGGGGGATGCGGCGGGGGTGGTGCTCCGTGTATTTAGCAATAGCCGAGGTCCCGCCGAGCGAGCATTGGCTGCTGGGAGCTTGTAGCCGCAGAAGTTTGTGCAATGAAAGATTCTACAGGACGGAAAAAAAAAAAATTCCTAGAGCTATCCTTCTCCCGCAAGTCCTTGGGGCAATGTACTAAGATCAGGGGTTGCTGTATTTCTCTCTCTCTCTCTCTCTCTCACTCTCTCTCTCTCTCTCTCTCTCTCTCTCTCTAAGAAAAATCTAGATCTGGCACCCGCCAGGTGCAGAGACTTAATGCGCACATCTCCGCCCGACTCTTTCTTGGCGTTGGCACGTGGGCGGCTGGATCCCGGCTGCGAAGCGAGCGTGTGCACCAGAGAAATCAGCCAACACTGAAAATTGGGCCCAACGCCCCCACCCGGGACAGGCCATGCCGCTTCCCAGCGTGCCCCTGGTTGCTACCTTCTCAGCAAAGACAGTTCAGACGTATGTTGATTGGCAAATGCATGTGAAACAGGGAGTAAAAGCAGATTTCAGAAATAAATCTCTTGCTTGGATGTAACCAGCGTAGCAGCCCCGACATTGCTTATAATTAAGGATAGAGATCTCATTTAATGTAATTAGACAAAGACAATCCAGATATATTGGAAACCTCTAAAGTTGATTTACTGTAAAGAGATCATTTCACAATACTATTGCCAAAATAACATTTTTTAAAGGAGAATTTAAGGTGTCGCAAGCACCTGTTTATTTTTAAAGCCAAAATGTCTTGGCTGTCTATGAACATACAGCTAATACTCTCAACAGAGTTTCTAACTAAGAAACTGCCTTTGACAAGTTTGTTAAAAAAAGATCTAAATATTGGATAATATTGTTAAGAGTTAGGTTGCTCATATATTACTTATGAGCATAAGGAACCATAACGAACACACTCAAAGTCTCTAGATTTATAAATATATGGAATATAAATGGCTAAAATAACTCTGCAATAAAAGAAACAGGTATTACGCTGCAATGGCATGTAACGTATATTAAATTCGCCTATCCACACTGTCTCACAATCTTTACAAAATCCCAGTGGAGAAATGATTATAGCTCTTTATGTGAAACCGAATTCAATAAAGTCTGAATTTACGAAGGGCACCAGGCAGCATAATTTGGTGTGAAATGTATCTTTTGACAGCTCCATCATGAAAGGAGTAAAACAATAGTGAACTGTTTGTGAGGTAATGCGGGATCGACCCAAAATTCCATTTTAGGTTTGTAGTGAATAAAATAATTTAATACTGTGATTGACAAGGTTTTTGTTTACTCATCCAGATACAAAAAAGAAATAGGCACTGTTACAACAGAAATATCCTCTGGGCTACTTCTTCCATGGAATATTTATTTTAGCTTAAATTCAATGCTTTAATCAAAATTTCCCTTAAGTTCTAATTTGCAAATATGACATCAAAAAATATTATAATACAGATGTTCAAATTTGTAAAATTATATTGACAGGCTTTTCTGCACTGTACAATGTTATAATGAAAATTCAGTTATATAGTTATTATCTATGGTATGTCTTAAAGATTAGGTTATAAATAAAATTAAGAATTTACTGGCAGCAATGAATTAGAGTGAAAAAGAGAAGATAAAAGACTTATTTTGGGAAAGACATAAATTGCCTTTGAAGATTTAAATTAATGGATAGATTGATAGGAAATTTATAAAGTTCAATATAGAAATTATAATAATTACAAGCTTCAAAAATAAACTGACAAAAATAGCATTCTTAAAAAGTAATGTAACTATTAAATACATTTTAATAGTGGTTAATAATTTTTTTGCTAACAGGCATAAAATCAGTAATGACATAGTTGAACTAAAAAACACCATCAGTCAACTGGATATAATTGACATCTGTAGACTTTTTTATTCAACAACAACAGAATATACATTCTTTTAACACTCACATGGAATATTCACCAAGATAGACCACATTCTGGGTGATAAACACACTTTAATAATTTTAAAAGAATAGAAATCATACAATGTCTGCTCTCAGATTGCAATGTTTAAACTAGAAATCGATAAACAAATGATGACTAGAAAATTCTAAGATATATAGAGTCAACAGCACATTTCTAAAAACACATGGGTCAAAGAAGAAATCTCAAGATAAATTTTAAAGTAAGCTAAATGGAAATGAAAATACAACTTACCAAAATTTGTGGAATCCGGCAAAAGCAGTGTCTAGAGGGAAAGTCATAGCATTGAATGCATATTCTAGAAAAAGAGGAACCACCTAAAATTGATCATTTAAGTTTTCTACTTAGGAGACTAGAGGGAAAAAATTAAATTTAAAGAAGCAGAAAGTAAATAACAAGAATTAGATCAGAAATCAACAAAATTGAAAGTCAATAGAGAAAATCAATAAAACTAAACCTGGTTCTTTGAAAAGACCAATAATATCAATAAGCCTCTAGAAAGACTAAAGATAAAAGAGATTAGACACAAATGATTAATATAAGAAATGAAACAGAGTTATCACTACAGTTCTTGTGGACATTTAAAAAAATAATGAAGAATGCTATGAATAACTCCAGGCCACAAATTTAATAACCTAGATACAACAGGCCAATTTCTTGAAGGACACAATTTGTCAAAGCTCACATAAGAATAAAGAGACAGTCTAAACAGGCATATATCTATTAAAACAACTAAATCAGTAATAAATAATGTTACAAAACAGAAAGCATCAGGCCCGTATAGGTTCACTAGTGAATTTTACCAAACATTTTAGGAGGAAATTATATCATCTTTCAGATGATAGGGCAGATAAAATATTCCCTAACTCGTTCCACAGGACTAGCATCATTCTTATACTAAAGCCAGACAGAAACATTACAGGCAAAAAACACTACAGAGGAATATCTCTCATGAACCTGCATGTAAAGATTTTTAACAAAATATTAGCAAATTGAATCCATAATGTATAAAAATAATTATATGCCACGACCAAGTGGGATTTATTCCAGGTATGTGAGGTTGGTTCAACATTTGAAAATCATTGTAATTCATCGTGATACCCTTTTATGATTAAAAACTCATAGTAAACTAAGAATACAGGGGAACTTCCTCAACTTGATAAAGAATGTCTACAAAGAAACCTATAGTTAACATCACACTTAATGATAAGAAACTTGAAGCTGATGTTTTCATTGTCTCTGTAGTTTAGCCTCTTCTAACATGTCATTGAGTTGGACTCATACAGTATGTAGCTTTTTCATGTTGACTTATTTTTCACTTAGTGATATGTATTGAAGTTCTTTTCATGTTTTTTTTTTCATGGCTGATAACTCATTTTTTTTTTTTAGCATTGAATAATATCTCAATTTCTGAATGCCCCGCCTTTATTGATTCATTGACCTTCTGAAGAACATCTTGGTTGCTCTGAGTTTTGGCAATTATAAGTAAAGATGCTATAAATAACCATGTGTGTGTTTTTGGGTAAACATAAGTTTTCAAGTTCCTTGGGTAAATAACAAGGAATGTGATTGTTGTAGTATATTTTGTTTTATAAGAAGTCACCAAATTTCTCTCAAAGTTGCTATTCCATTTTTCATTTCCATCACCAGTGAACAAGAGGTCCCGTTTCTCTACATCTTCTTCATCATTTGATAATTTGAGTTCCAAATTTTGGCAGTGTAGTACTAATATCTCATTTTTGTTTTAATTTGCATTTCCTTGGTGACATGAGCTATGGGGCAATTTTCACATGTTTATTTTTCATCTGTGGATCTTTTTGATGAGGCACATGTTAAGGTCTTTGGCCTGTATTTTAATCATTTTTTTTCTAATGTTGAATTTTAAGAGTTCTTTGTATAATTTGACTAATAGTTTTTTATCCAATGTGTCTTTGGCAAAATATTTCCTTCCAAGATATGGCCATTCTTCTCATTATCTTGACATTGTCTTTTGAAACATAGAAGTTTTACATTTTAGTGAAGTCCAGTTATCAATATTTTCTCATGGATTTCACTTTCTATGTTGTATCTAAAATATCATCAATGAAATTGAAAATCCATAGAGAAAATCAACAAAACTAAAGCCATACCCAAAGTGATCCAGGTTTTCTCCTATGTGATCTCGTAGGAGTTTTATAGTTTCAGATTTTATCTTTAGGTTTGTTATCTCTTTCGAATTCATTTTTGTCGAGGTGTGAGGTCTGTACCTACATTCATTTTTTTTGCCTGTGGATGTTCAGCTGTGTCACTCACTCCTCAGTGCCGAGTAGTGATCGTTGGATCTGGGCAGATAAAGCAGTGTTAGAAGAGATGTCACCATGAATGTGAAACATAATTATCAATCTAGAGGTGACACGTCCATGCGTTACAGTCACTTACTATTAACTGGGTTCTTTTATCTATTTATTTTTTCTATAGGCAGCTATCTTAATACTCCCATCTTAATGTATGTCTGACACACATATATTCTATTTACATTCTAGTTTAAAAAGGCTCTATCACACAGACTACTGACTTACCCACCTTCTATACTTAACACACCTCATGAGTTTTTCCTATTGTTATATTAATTTTTTTTTGTCTCTATGGCAAAATTGAATATTCTCAACTAATCCGGTAAACACACAGACACAAGTTTATCAGAACGGCGCAAACAAAAAGCCCAGAAACAGAAATGTACATGCATGGAAATTTAATTTATGACAGAGGTTTTGACAGATAGGTGGGAAAAAGAGGGTTATTCAGTAAATGGAGATGAAAAAGTTAATTTTTATAAAGAATAATTGTATTTGTATTCCTACATCATACCATATATAAAAACTAACTCTAGAGAGATTAAGAACTTAAATTTTAAAAAAGAAATTTTAAAAGTCTTGATAAAAAATATGGGTTGATATCATTTAAAACTTTATCTTGGAAAAATTTTTAATGGGCAAAAAGGATTAACTGTAAAAAGATAAGTAAATTTGAACATATTAAATTAATACTTTTATACATAAAAACGTAACATGTGAAACAAAACAATTAAACAAAGTGAAAAAAGTTACCAACTTTAAGAAGATACTTGCAATATATACAATGAATAAAAGTTTCAAATTAAGAATATAAAGAAGGCTTACAAATTGATAAGAAAAGTACAAAAAATCCAATTAAAATGGGCAAAATATATGAGTAAGCATTTTATAGAGGAGGAAAGCAAGTGAACAATAAACACACAAAAGGAAGTTTAACATCATTGACAGGAAAAGTTGAGCCAAGATTGTGACGAAATAACTTTTAAATCCATTTTATGGTTGAAAATTAAGGAGTCTCAGCAAGTCTAGAGAAGTCTCCCAGAAGTTCTAGATCAAGAGAATCTCTGACATGCGGCCAACAATTGCGGCGAAGTCTTGGGGAAAGAGGGCCACAATCTCCTCAGGTTGAGCCCCCGGACACCTTGTGACCAGCCGTCACTCCCCGGGGCCCGTCCAAAGACGGGCATAGTGACAGCACAGCCCGCAGAGCGGGACCTGGAGACCGCGGACTGGCCGCCACTGGAGGGTCAGCCGCACGTCCGGGTGCATCATGTCACAGAATGCTTGACAAGCGTCGAAGCCAAGCAACACAGAGACGCGTCGCAGGTGGGAGAATGTGACATCCAACGCGTTGTTCGATGGCTAACGTCATGTGCCAACTTGGCTAGACTATGGTGCCCAGTTGTCTGGTCAAGTGCTAGTCTAGGGCCTGCTGTGAAGATACTTTCTGGACGTGATGAACACGCAAATCACTAGATTTTAAGGAAAGGAGATTAGCCTCCATCACGTGGGCGGGCCTCCCACCCACCAGTTGGGAACCTTGAGAGCAGAGACGAGTTTCTCCTCAAATCTGTCACTCCCAACTCCTGCCTCTTTCCAACCTGCATCCAGACTCAAGACTGAGTCGTCGCCTTCCAGCTGGAGTCTGCCCCCCCTCGCCCAGCGGGTCCCAGGCCGACCAGCCTCCACAGTCCCGCGGGAATCGTTAAAATAAATCTCTTTCCCCGCTGGCACTGTCTCCCTCTGTATTTGTCTGTCTCTCTCCTCTTTTTCTGTCTCTTTCTTTGTTTCTCTCTTTCTGTCTCTCTTTTTCTCTGTCTCTCTGGTACTTGGCAAATACAGTAATACAGACTTATTCAGTGAGATATTTTCCGTAAGTTAAAAAAATTTTAATGCATTAAAAAAATCTAATAACTTTAAGAATATATATGATCGTAATAAAATTTTAGGTAAAGGAAAGCCAACAAATAATGACCGTTAAGATAGATGATCGCTGTGAGAGGCAGAGGAAGTAGAGGAAAAAGACGGAGTGAAGTTTACGGTTACGTGTCAGTTATCGTCAGGGTCACGCTTGCTTTTCGAGGGTGGGTTCCTGAGAACTAGTTACGTTATTAAAAATAAATAGCTTAATAAAGAAAAAAAAACAGTATGGACCAATGAGTGTGCCATGAATGCATGTTATTCGTAATACAATTTTATGCATCTGAAACTTGTTAAAATGTAAATAAATAGATAAATAAGTAGACAAATCAATAAAATCAGTGGACGTCTGGTGCCAAAGGACAGAGTGGGGAGGGGACGTGCAAGGCAGGCATGCTGGCCGGAAGATGCTCTTTTCATGGTCAGCTCCTCCCTCCGGCTTGTCCGTCAGGCCGAGGGAACCAGGGTCAACCTTCAAAGCCTTGGCCGCACCAGAGAATCACGTGGGAGGTGGACGGTCCCGCTGTCTTGCTTCACACGGCCTAGCTGAACGGGTCTGGGATGTAACCCAGGTGTCAAAGTATTTAAAAACCTTTCACCTGTATCTGAGAGGCAGCCAAGGCTGACAGGCACTAGGGGCGAGGTCACGTTTCATTTTGAAGGTGTTTGGACAACCGCTCAAGGCCAGTTTTGAGCAGATGAGGAACGTGAACAGATTTGCTTGGTAGGAGGCACCGGAAGGATGCGCACGGCCGCGGGATGGTTGCTCGGCAACGGGAGCCCACCCAGGGCCCCGGCCCAGCTGCCTGCCACTGGGTCCCGAGGCTCCAGCAGCTGGACTGCCAGGATGTCCCCCGACGGCAGGACAACCATGATGTCACAGGGAGCCGCACTCCGAAATCGCAAAGAACCCCGCAGGTCCCACTTGGCCATGCTGCACGAGTCTCTTCTGCCCCAGGCCTGCACGCGGGTGGCGCCAGAGGGTCCCTGGCACAGGGGCCCGGAGCGCGCGTGCGCCTCCCCCTCCGGGCGGGACGCAGGGGCGAAGGCGGTTAAGGGCGTCGCCCAGGGGCGGGAATCGCACGTGGCCCACAGCGCTGCGCCTCCGACTGTGAACTTGAGCGTGAACCGCTCGGCTGGTGGACTGACGAGCAGCGCGCGTCTGGAGCGCAGAGGGGCGTTTATGATCATTAGGAATAATCAGATCCAGACCACGCAAGTAGGTGCAAGAGAATATTAAGTAATTTGTAGCCGAACGACTTCAGGACCTGAAGGTAAAATTTCCAGGTGGTGCTTACAGGACCCATAAACACTTGTTTAAAGGGGCAGTATTAACATGGAGGTTTATGATCAGAGCATTGAAATTAAATTGATTGTGTCTGCTCTGGCTCTAAAAATAAAAATTGAATAATAATTCAGCTACCTACGTTAAAAGGCACAAAGCTGGGGCTCGCACTGCAGGGCTCCGGGCCGGGGCACCGGGCGCCCGGACAAACTGCCACCCAGCGTCAGAGGGCTCGCTTCTCACCCGATCTCCCCTTTGCTCTCTGTGCGCCCCGCTGGGGCAGGGCGACACGCGGCGTGTGAGAAGTTGGTGAGGGCAGTGTCCCCGGGGACAGTAAGCTCGGGACCCCTGAATGCCGCTGTCCAATGGACCGACCGGGGGCCGGGCGAAGTGTGCGACACGAGCTGTGAACAAGACAGCGGGGTGGCCCCGGACGAGCGACGAGAAACGCGAGGCGTCGCTGGCAAGACAGGGCGCCTTGGGGGCGCCTGCTGGGGGAGCACCCCGGGAGGAGTGCCGAGCTGTAGGCCCAGAAGGTGCCGGTCCCACCGACAGCTTCCGTCCTGGTACTGGGTGGACCGGCGGCGAGGTCGCGTAGGGGACTGTGCCGACACCACGCTGCAGACCGCGAGGCGCGCCCACGCCGCGCGCGCGGGAAGCGCGTGAGAACCGGCGGGTGCATCGCCAAGCCGGTGATGGCCGGGGCGGGAAAGAGGAGCTTCCCTAACGGACGAGCGGGAAACGCGGATCTTTCTCGCCCCTCAGTGTGTTCTGGCCATGGAGGGTCGGTCCCTAGCACAGCAGGGAAGAACGCGGCCTGCAGACTGAATTCGACTCCAGTTTCAGCTTGCTGTCCCCTGTGCCTCAGTTTCCTCAGCTGCAGGATAAGGTGGTGACGCCATTGCCCAGCTCAGGGGGTGGGGGTGGGGGGCATCGGATCAAAGGGCTTGGTCCGCGGAGATGCTCCGTGAAGAGAGAGGCTCGGAGGGCAAGCAGGGATGGAAGTGGGAACAGGGAGTTCCTGGCTCCTGAGGGAAACCAAGGCATGACAGCCGACGTTCCTGGGGCGATTCCTAAATGAGGGGGGGGTCCCAGGGCGGGGTCCAAGGCGCACCGACTTTAAGAGGCCGTGAACATGAGAGGGACGCGCCAAAAAGCAAGTCGTTCGTTCCGAGCTGGAGCAGCCGCCGGTGGACGCGCCCAGGGAGAGGTGGGGTCCACGACCACGTGAACGACAGCGAGGAGAAAGGGCGGAGCCTCCGCGGCCCACGCCGCTCAGGCTGGAGGGGAGCAAGGGGACGGCACACGGACCATGGCACTTCCCAGCGTGAAGGTCATCGCCGATCCAGGTAACAGCGGTGGGACAAGGACCAAGGCTTCGCGGGGAGGGTTGGAGACGGAGCGCAGAGAGAAGACTCAGAGGTGGAGGGAACAGACTCTCCTTCGGGGGCCAGCTGTTCGGGCAGTTGCTGGGCCGGGGGTGGACCAGGTCGGATGCGTTTTTCAGGAGAGACAGAACAGCATACACCTGAGGACACACCTGAGGCCCTGCGAGCCCCGAGTCCTTGACCAGTTTCACCTGGGGCCCCTTTCCGCGTCCGGGAGCCTGCGCGTCCCCACGCGCCCCGACGTGTTCCGTGGGTTCTCGCGGTCCCAGCGGCTCAGACCCAAGGGAAGGCAGGAGAGGAGCAGCTCACCTGTCTCGAGAGTGAGCGGGAGGGAGGGGGAGGGCTCGTAAAGTCTGGAACGGTACAGGTGACAGGTAAAGGTGTGTAAAGAGAGAGGAGCAGGAGCCTTCGCCTTGCAGGGCAGGTAGGCACAGCGAGGCTGGCAGGGGAGCTGCCGGCGGACGCACGGTGGTCTGCCTGCCACTCCAACACCTGGGTTATGTGTCTCTAGTGCCTAAAGATATCAACATTGTTGGATTTTGTTCTCTTCTCTAAGAGAAAGGATTTTATTTTAAAGACGCTCATTAAGACACATGATGCACAGGGCTTTTACAGGCAAGCAGGGGTGGAGCGACAGGTCTTGAGCTCACGAAACCTTAGAGCATGGAGCCTTTTCACAGGCATCGCTGTATTCACCGTCCAGAACAACCCCGAGAAGTGAGTACGATGACACACGGTGCCCCTGGCAGGTGGCCTGCCCCGCGCTGGCTCCCAGCTCCTCCTCCAGAGGCAGGGCTGTCCCCAAGTGCCAGGTTTCCTCCTCAGATTCTGCACCACGGGACAGACACAGTAAGCTCAGTGGGTAAATAAGGGGTCTGACCGGTACAGTCAAGAAGAAAAGTGAGCAAAGCCTCATCTCTGTTTTTAGACACATATGTCACAAAAGCCAAGGAGCGTCCCTTGGCTCGGCGAGGACGCGCATGAGGTCCTGAGGAGTGCGTCAAGGCTAGGGTCCCTCGCGGGTCCGAGCAGCATTCCTGCTCTGAGCAAGCTGCAGGCGACAGGAACATTTGAGCTAAGCTTCATTCCTCACTCCCCGAAAACTGAGCCCACACTCTCAACAGTCAATAAATTATGGTGAACAAAAGAACCGACGATTGAACCAGACAAACGGGATGCGTGTCGGGACAGAGAAACGATGTTGGAAATAACAACGGCAAGTTTATCGGCTTATTTTGACTTTTGAAAAAAAAAAATTGCTCCAAAACTTTGACCTGTAGAGTAAGTAGCACTCCGTGGCTAAAAGTTAGTCGTGAAATAGCTCGCTGCACTGTTGGCATTATGGGAATGGAGGCTGGCCACGTAACTACATTTTCCAATAAACTGGAATGTTCTGGAGGCAATCTGTCCTCCATGAAGCCCTGACGGCTTCGCTCGAATGTGTCCCTCACATATGTTCCGCCTCCTGCTTCACCAGGTGTGCCTGTCTTTGAGAGGTTTGGGTCATTCCAACTCGCGCTTTGCTGAAGTAAAGAGAGAGTTTGGGCTGGTACGTTGGGCTAGAGCCCGTGTTTAGTTATTCTGTATTTACTTCTGAAAACGGCCCTTGGAGGCGGGTTTTGTTGTGCCAGGCTCACCCCTGGCACGCCCCGATGACGCAGGCGGGGGGCAGGCTCGGTGTGGCGCTGTCCTGGTCACGTCACCGACCGCCCCGGGATCGGGGGCCTGCAAGGACACACGTATGCGATCTCGGTGTCGCGAGGGGTCTGGACCCTCCACTCAGGGTGGCCCCGGGTCAGTCCAGGTGTCGGCTGGGACGAGGCAGAGCCCAGTCTGTGGCCACAAGCCCCTCGGCTCCCGGACGCTGCCACCCACCACCCAGCCAGAGGAGGACATGCCCGTGTGGGCAGCCGCTGTCCCGACCTTCTCCGAAAAGGGCTCACCTGGGAGATTCTGAACATCCCAGCTTGGCTACGGGGCCTTGGTCACCTGCTCAGCCCCTTCTCTCTTGGCCACAGGATAAGACCCTGGCCCGGGTGCTCGTGGTTGAACTGCGTTCCCCATGAAAGACGCGTTCCCGGCCGGCCGGCACCTGTGGAGGGGGCACCTCAGTCGGAATCGGGCGCTTTGCCAACGCGATTGAGTTAGGATGAGGTCATGAAGGTGAGACTGAGCCTCACACTTGTGTGACTGGTGTTCCTTCTAGAAAGGGGGTGTTTGGGCACGCGGACATGCTCTTGGAAAGGAGGGCAGGTGAGGATGAAGGCAGAGATGTTCTAGAAGCCCGGATATGCCAACGATGACCCGCCCACCTCCAGCCCAGGCGGAGGCCAAGGACACATTCTCCTCGCAGCCTCGGAAGGAGCCAAGCCTGCCGCCACCTGGATCGAGGACTTCCCGCCTCCACATCCAAGGAGCCGGTGAGTGGCTGCCATTTAAGCCGCTGGTCTAAGGTCCCAGGAGCCCGGACGACGCGCTACGGCGCCTCATTGGCCTTTCTGCCGCCCTCGGAAGGAGGGGATTCTATGCACGGAGAACGTCCGTCGCGGGAGGGAGCCGGGGCCACCTTGGGTCCCGCCCATCCCCCCGCCCCCCACTCCGTACTTCTCCCAAGGCCGCGGCCAGGCCCTCCTCCTCCCTCAGCACCAAGAAGACGTGCAGGTTGTCCCTGAGGCTGTGGGGGTGCCGTACGGAGCCGTTCCGTGTGACCCAAAGCGCTTCCTGCCGCCTGAGGCGCGTGTACCCCTCCGCCCCCCACCCCTGCCCGGTTCCCAGCCGTAGGTGACGCCCCAACCTCTATGGCTCTTCCGCTTCTGAAATGCCGCTTCCCCCCCCCCCCCCCCCCGCAGCGTCGCACGCAGACACCTGCTGCGAGCCGGTCCCCCCCGCAGCTCCGCGGCCGGCACCGCCCCACGAGGCCGGAAGCCGCGCTGGGCACCCGGCTGGACAGCACCGGGATCCCGGGGTACACAAGACATTACCTCACTTGGTTTTATTGCATGGGGTGTATAAATAACTTTTTTACAGGAATATAGACAAGCAAGCTTATCTTACAAGCATCGTTGAACGAATTCTCCTAATGGATTCAGTCACTGATTCTGACTTAGTAGAGAAAATAAAAGAAAATAATAATAATAATCCACTCTTTTCAGTGCGAATGTCACTTCGAGCTCATAATTCTACAACCTCATTATCCCAGTTAATAAAGTATGCCTTACGCATTTTTCTATTTTCATTTTAAGGACTCCTTTTCTGTACAAAAAAAGTTCTTATTGTGTCTAAAGTACAGTTTTCAGTCTATTGGGAAAATATTCCAGTTTTTGGTTATGAATGAATTCAAATGAGTGTATTTTATGACCATTAAGTCACCTCCTTAACTATTAAAGGTGAAAAAAAATAAAAAGTCTCCCTATGTGAACATTCTATGTACTATGATCTTTCTATACAACCTGTAACTTTTTTAAAAAAAATGAATCTTAGAATGCACAGGGAAAACAACTGGAAAATCCAGAGCAGGAACAAAAGAAATCATTCGTTAACCCTTCATCTGCTCGAACGCCTTCTGAATAGAGTCTACGCATCCCTTTCTGAGAAAAAAGAATGCGTGTGAGTATAAGGTTTAAAAATCAGCCTTTGGAAGCATAAACTGTTGCTTTGCACAGAGGCGTCACAAGACAGCAAGTGGTCTTTTCATAAAACTTTTCTTCATCTATCTTTGTTTTCAGTTTGAAAGCACACATTTCAGAATCCTTTATGAAAACCGTTTTGGAACCCCGTCTCTGCTGTTCATGCTTCCACTTCGTGGGGCTCCCCTTCCACCCAAGGCCAAAGACGCAGCGAGACCTTTAAGTGCCCACTGTGCCCATGAAGACGAAGTCGTGTTGGCAGAGGGCGGGGGTTACCTCGCCTATGCTGGAGTATTTCCTTCTGGGTCCTCTGCACTTAGAGTTTCTCTCTAAAAATGTCCATTAATCCCTATTAGGCGGCTACTAGTAAAGAAAATTGCATGTTAGCTTTTATCAATCTGTAGGAATAAATGTGAACCGTTCTCAGTTAAAAGCCCTGCGTTTAGCTCCACTCATGTGACAGCCAGAGCAGCGTGCCCAGCCGCGAGTCACTCAGGAGATCCGTGTCCCCAGCCCGAGCAGGGACTGGGGGATGCGTATTAGCATTATAGATTTTAATTTGAAATAATGTCAGTCTTTTCGGGCCTGCACCGTAGTGTGTGAGCTGCCATCTGCTTATAATAACGCGTCTGACAATCCACGTAGATGTGATTTGCTGCCTCTTTGCCAGCATAATGGCCGTGATATTGATCCTAATGGCAGGGCGGCTGCGGGCTCCCCATTCCATGCAGAGAGGAGGCCCCCGAGAATTCCGAGGACTCAGGCGGAATAGCAGTTAAAAACACGCGCGTGCGTCCCCACGCTGGTGGCTGCACGGCGCACACCCGCGGTCTCGTGATTTCACCTTTTCTCAGCATTGCAGGGCAGTCGACCGAATTAACGAGACCAGATCTGGACTAACGACGGCAGACCACCTCGCCCTTTCTTTTTTCTCTCTCTGTGACGTTTGAAACGAGAGTTGACAGACCGTAACTCCGAGGCGCGTGACGGGCCAGCTAAACCTTTGAGATCGGCGTCTTTTACAGTGGCCGCCAGACACAGGGTTATTTCCATTAAAACTTAATTTAAATGAAATAAAATTCAGCTGTTTTTTTTTTTCCCCCCTCAGGACCCAAAAACATATCTGTGCATTCATGCCCACAGCAGAATTATTCACAGCAGCCAAAAGCCGGAAGCAGCCCACGCGTCCCTGGGCAATGAACGAATGAACCGGGCGTGGCACATGCACGCCCCGCAAGGAAGGACGTTCCGATGCCCGCGACCACACAGAGGACGCTCGAGGCCACCACGCTGAGTGACACGAGCAGTAAGGGAAGGACGCGCATGTGCCATTTCGCTCGTGTGACGTTCAACAGAGTTTTGGATTCACAAGACGAACACACTTCCGGAGAGGGAGAGAGGTGACCGTCGCATAACAGGGACATGTACTGGATGGCACTGAGCTGTACACTGAAAAAGAGCTTAAAGGGTACATTTTACTTTACTCCAATTAAAAAAAAATTAGTCCTTCATTTGCCCGATTCGCCACTGGCGGCTCGGGGCTTCCCGTGCTGGATATCACAAAACCAGACCATTTCCATCGTACCTAATTCCCCTGGGAGTCATCGCCTTCGAGGACCACTGCTGGGGTCCAGGCTGGCTCAGGGAGCACCTGAGCCGTGGAATAAGGTGGCTGCGATGAGAAGGCTGAGCTCTGCTTCCCCCCGACGCAGGAAATGCGGCATCAGGGGCCACCGGTAGGCATGCGATTGAGAAGTGGCTTCTAAGATTGAGCTTCACTAGGCTTGACTTATGTTGTTTCTCTGGGTTCTGTGATGCGTTTTCCACTTCCAGGATGATTAGCCGTTAGCCTACAAGGGATTATTAGTCAGTCACATGGCTCTTCTCTTCCCAACTGTATTTCAGAGACTCTGAAAGGTGGACCTTGAATATTGGTGAGTATGTAAACCAGAGTGGCCTACGCCATTTCGATGTCAGGAGGGACCTGCAAATGCAAATTCAACAGCAGGGGAACATGATTAGTTATTCGTAGGATATGGATAAATTAGTAGGAGGTGTAAATCAGAGGTAGGCATGGGGATTGGTTCTGCTGGCCGCAAGGCCATTTGCCCTTATTCTGTCCTGGTCCCAGAACATCCAGTGATACGTCACATGCTTACATTATTCTAAGTGTGTCCACATAAGGAATTCTTTCATGATTTGCTCTCAAAGAAAACAAGAATATAGAGCATTACAGAACTGTGCCCGATGGAGCTAGTTGCTAAAATGTTCAATGAACCTCGTGTCACATGTCTTACAGTTAGCGTAACTGGGAGTCAGCTCCCATTTTATAGTTCTCGAAGTCGCCATAGCTGCCTGACGAAGTGGCTGTGGTGACGGTAAGAACAAACGCGTAAATGCGATGGAGAGTGGCCGACGTCTTTCCAATCGCATGCGCGATTGTGCTGGTGATGACGTCTAGTCGGTCAACTATCAGCACGTTCTGCCGGACCTCTGGGATTTGTTCAACGTCGTCGCATTATCGGACCTGCTCAGGATTATGGGAAACAGGAACAAACGGAAGGTCCGGGCCAGGCCCTCACCTCTGCTTCTCACGTAACTCCCGCTTGTCAGATGTTCTTCCCATTACAAAGGCCTGAGCTCTGAGGATCAGGGATAAAAACTATCTCCCCCGAGGTCATGGATGTTGGCCAAGAGCGCTCTGATGGCTGCCCTCACCCTGCCCAAATTCGCCCGTGCCACACCACTTCTGTTCCTGTGACCTTGAGCTAGCCCTGTTATGCCTGACCTGAACATTACAGCACAGGGTCACTGTGGACAAGCGAGGAGGAGAAGTGAGTGTTGAGCTTAGTGTTAGCCAGGTGCTCAATGCCAGGTCAAAATTAGGGGTCTTCACTGAACGTCAGTGGAATGAAATTTCAAATCTGTATCCTAAGTGTGAGCCTCGTGCGTAATCATTCCGAAGGCATTATCATTTATTTACGAGTCATTCATTCATTTTTACCAAGAGCTTTAAGGGCAGAGATGTATTTTATGATCTTTCGTCCACAGTTTTTAACCTGAAGTCTGGCACTTAATATTTAGTTGACGAGTGCTCCCTGCAGGCGTGACCCCAAAGGCACTGCTGGGGGTTCCCCGCACACGGGACTCTGCCCACGCCGAGCTTCTCGGCCTCCCCACACCTGGCAGGGCCATCCCCAATGTCTTTCTCGCAGCCCCTCAAAAACCCCACATAAAGACAGAGTAAAGAATGCGTTTTCACCCTGGATAACTTCCATATTCATGCTTACTCTTTTGTTTACAAAGATAGCGTTTACATCGTATGCGCAATGTATTTTTAAATTTAATACTCATATGGCACATATATATAAAACTGCACAACTCTTGTGTGAGTGTGCCCAGACAGGACCGTTCCATGTAAATGGATCTTCTGAAACGTGCTCATTTTTTTGTACCAGATTCGGTTTTGCTTCTGCTCGCCCCCATGGCCTTAGTCCACCAGTGAGGTCAAGCTCCGACAACGACTCGCCTGCAGGGTCGTGACAGGCTGGCCCCACTCGACCCTTCAGGACTCGAGGTTAATCCAGCTTCCATTCTGACCATCACATAGTAATGCCGCTTGTCACTTTTTTCATTTTCAAACACAGAAGGATTTTATTTCACTGTGCCAGCTCTTTTGAAATTGGAAAACCATCTTTGCTTTTCATACAGTTAGCTCAAGTTAGACAAATGTCGAGTGTCTTACCCATGACACAAAAATGTTAAAGTATCATTCTGCAAATAGACTTCACATAGAAATGCTTTATTTTTACCTTTTCTCAACTGTAGTTTTAAGAAGTAAATTATTGCAAATGTTCAATTTGCAATGAGGTTTGTTTGAGAAATGATTGTTTTCCAATAATTTGAAGTTTAAAATATTTGTGTTTTTCAAATTTATTTTATCGTCATCAATCTAGAAATGTATTGGTGATTCTTTAAAACACCTTCCTACTAAGTTCCTTCCATTTCAGTCTTTCATATATTCACGCCTTTCTAACCTCCACCTCATTCACCCAATTTATCTGTTGATTTTTACTGATCAAAAGGCTCAAGGAAAAATTCTTTTAAACTTGCATTTGCATTATCTTCTTTGGCCATTGTGTTTATTGTAATTAATGCAACTAATAAAAATATCCAAACAGCATTCACTGAACATTGTTTTGATTCCAGACACTGATATACGGAGGAAATCGGAATACATAAATACTTAAACAAAGCCTCCACCTTCAAGACAGCAATGGTCCAGAGTCAGAGACAAACACGCAAACACAATTCAAATGAACCGTGGCCATTCCCGGGGGAATTGAGCAGAGGGCTCTCAGCCAGGAAGGCCGGGGGCCTGTGAGGCCCGCATGGCCCTTCTGGGATGAGCAGGGGGGTGGGGGTGGGGTGTACAGAGTCCTGAAATCCAGGTTATTTATGCAATGGTCAGAAACATTCTGGTTGGAGGTTCGGATCTGCAATGTGTCTCTCGCGAGAAAACGGGGCGGGGGGGCGTGGTTTTACTAACTCGACGCCTACATACAGGCTGCGGACCAGGCTCCAGGGGTAGGTGGGTTCCCGCCATCCCAGAGCCATCGCTTGTACGTCCCCGGGCGGAATTCGGATGTGTGTGCTGGACCTTCGATGGGCAACGTGAGCTCACACGGTGGTGACTCGCGGGCATCAGCATGGAGGGAAGTGCTGGCTCGAGCTTGGGGAGGGGGCGCTCTCCTGGGGCGACAGGAAGGGCCTAGGGAACATCAGTGGGGACCAGGATTCGCAAGGACGGGTCAGCGAGGCAGGTGTATAAACGCAGGTGGCACCGCAGAGGTAAGGGGGGGAGGAGGAGGAATCAGGAAGCTGAGGCCAGAAGCTGAGCCCGTGTCCTCCGTCGGAGTCTCGGACACTCCGGTGGGCGCGGGAGGCGGCTTCAGCGAAGACACACTGTGGCCGGCGGAGGGGCGGCCAGCGGACCAGGACGCGGGGGCCGTCCCGCCGCCTCCTCTCCACGTGCCTGCCTTGCATCAGGCGGTCCCTCGACCCTCGGGAGTTCGCTGCGATGGTCTTTTCTTTTTAAAGACCTTCCCTCGCTCTTACTTAGGCCAGTCAGAAAATCTGGGAATGTAGAGTTAAAGTTTATTTCCAGAACAGTATCTTCTCAATGAGAATTCCAACTGGCATCGGTCAGATTTTACGCAAATTCGTTCCTAGCAAGCCATTTCCTTGACATCCTCCAAGTGCCTTTTACAGGCTCCATGACCTTGCGTTTCCTAGTCCATCCGCCGAGGCCTGGGTGTGTCCTCGGCGGTAAGTCGGGGGTAAGGATGCCTGCTTTGTGAGGCTGCCGTAAGGTTACCTGGGTGATACATGTAGAGAGCGTGTGGCCGCCAGGAAGTGAACTGGATAAATGAAAGCGAAAATGAACCCACTGTCTGGATTCTAGAAAGCATCCTCTTCCCTCACCTGTTCATGCTGTCGTGGGGCAGTCATGTATGTCACCCCACCCACACCTCCAGAAGCGGGGGGGGGGGTGGCCGTGTGAGGGGAACTCTGGGAGCAGCAGCGTGGGCCGGGGTGATGGGGGTGGGGCGGAGCTGGAGCAGAGGAGGTGCCGGTGGCCCCGAGGACGGTTCCTGGAGGTGGCTCTGGGTTTTAGATGCCACGGAGAAGGATACACCCTCAGTTTAGTCGAAAACAAAAGGGCTGACATTGGCTCTGAGCGGGGTATGCCGTGAGCACACGTGTCTGGTAAGTAATTTAAGAAGATTAATTGCCCCGGTGTGGTGGGGGGTGGCGGTGAGCAGACACCTGACTTAGGAAGATTGAAGGAAGCCCGGCTGCCTCCAGGTGGGCGTGCAAGTTTGTGGGGGAAAGGAGAAGGGGAGTCAAGCGGCGCCCACAGAGTTGGGGCACTGGTGTATAGAGAAATACGGTGTTTTATCAGAAATAAGACTCTGGGGACAAAAGATGCTGGGGAGAGGGGAACCCTGAGTTCGGTTAGGCTGGAGATGGCTAGCAAGCGTTTGGGAACAGAGGTCTGAGACCCGAAGACAAACAGGGGGTTTGGGATGAGGTGTAAAAGGACTCTGCGTATGGGTGAGTTGGGTGAGAAAAATGATTGTGGAGAAGAATAATAACCAAGGATATCACCACGAGTGGGTCTCGGAGGCTCGGGGCGCACAGGAGGAGCATCTGGACAACAGTCCCGGTGAGAGAAGCGTGTCCGTCTGCTCTCACGTCGTCGGCTGCAGAGACAGGTTCCCGCAGGCTGGGCCGTGACCCCAACACGATGTCCGCGGCCTGGCTGCGGGGCGGGGGGCGCTGGCCAGCCAGCGACAGCACGGGCTTCAGGCTACCTCCTTCAGGCCAGGGCGAGGCGACCAGAAGTCCTCGGCCCAGGCGAGGGCAGGGGCTGCGCTGACGGGGCGGGTCTGAGGATGGAGGTGCGGCTTGCGGGTACCGGGGAGCAGGTGGGCCGAAGGCGGAAGGTCCGCTCCGCGCGGGCCTGGGAGGCGAGGCCGGGCCCCGCGCTGCGGGGCGCAGGCGGCGGGGACGATGGAGCGGCGTTAGCAAGGCGCCTTCGTCTTCCATGGGTTACTCTCCAGCGCAGCCCTGGGGGACCCCGCCCCGCGCGCCGTGCCCAGGGGCCACTGACGCTGCTCACCGAGCCAGAGACCAGCTGCAGAGGCTGCGTGGGAGGCGAAGGCGCATCGCATCTCCAAGGCGCGGCGCAGGGGCCGAGTGCGGCTGCCCGGGCAGACTGGTGGGTTCTCTCTGGCACCCCACCTGGGCGACCTCATTCCCCAGGGGTCTGGGAGGATGAGGCCCACCTGCACTAGTGCTCCCCAAATCCCGAGCACTTTATTTTTTACTTTATTTTATGTTTTTTTTTTTATATTGGGGTCACGTCTCACCCCAGCCATTTGACCACTTGATGCTTGAGCATGAAGCAGGATCAATGTGTGTGTGTGTGTGTGTGTGTGTGTGTTGTGTGTGTGTGTATTGGTGGGATTAAAAAAAATACTTCTCAAAATATCCTATCATATTTGGTAATATAAAGTTTTTGATTTTAATTGTGATTCTTCAATCAAGGCCCAACATCTGATTCACTCTGTCTCTAAGAAAACAGGTGCAGGGGGAGCGTGTCCCTGAGTCCCCTCACTATGGCAATCTGGTCACGGGAGCTTCTATAGCTTGATGAGCTAGCTGCATGGTCCTGGAGAGTCTGCAGCTACTCCCATGGGAGCAAACATGCAGAGAGAGAAAGAAGAGAAGGGAGGGGAGGGGAGGAGAGGGAGGAGGGGAGGGAGCCCCAGCCCCTAAATTAGGAAGGGTTTCATTGATATTGAATTTAACGCTGATGGCTCAGACACAACATTAAAACAACCACCAAAGCCTGTAGCCGTGTTGTAGAAGGCAGGGCGGCGTTCTCAGTGAGTCAGCGAGAAGCCGGCTAAGTCCAGGGACTCAGTGCCTTTGGTCCCAAGTGAGAAACGGCTGCTCTGGGCGTCTCTCCCCACTGAAGCATCCTGGCCATCATGGTGTCGTCAAAACGAATAAAAAACAACCCAGAATTATCGCTGTTGGATTCTACTCTTTTTGCAGCTCATTCTCAATGCCGAGCTCAGAAACTTACGGCTTTCTGAGAAGTGGAATTATAAGGCAAAAATTCATGTTGCATCAGAATTTTAAAAAGCGCATAGTAAAGGTGACTCAACTGTATGTTTTTTCATTGAGAAAAAATGGCAATGGCAAAACCTGGGTTTGGTGGCCCCTGGATTCGTCGCCGGGTGGATTGAGGATGACGATGTCTGGCGAGGGTGAAGGTCTCCAGCCCGAGAGACGAGCATCCCTCGATGGCTCCGCATCTGGCTTCGGAGTCCGAGCGCGCTCCTGGCCGTGTGCGTGACCACGTTACCCCAAACTCCAAGACCCATCAGACTTCCAGTCGCGGTCGCTGTCACACCTGGAGACAGGATTTTCTCGTGTGAAGGGGCCTCGCCTTGTGTCATAATCCAGGGACCGAGCATCCCTTGGACACTTGACAAATCCGCTCATCATTTGTTGGTTCACCACCCTGAGCCAGACACTGCTGAGGAGACAGAGGAGAAGGCAGGAGGGGGAGGCCCCGCTCTCCCTGGGGCTGGGGAGGGGGCTGCCAAGAGGGGACGGATGAAGCGCCCGGATGCTCAGGACAATCGCATCTGAAGCGAGCAGGGTGTGCGCTGAGGGTGACCGAGTAGCCGGGGGTCCCAGGGCTGAGATGGCCTCTCTGAGGAGGCGCCTCTGGGGACTCCGAGTGGTGACAGGGATCGAGACGAGCGGGTCCGGGCACAGAGCCACTTGGCAGAAGGGACCGTGTGCACATCCTTCCATTTCCACGGCCCAGCACACGACACCTCGCGGATCAGCCTCTCCTGGGTGTGGTCCCTCAGGGCAGATTCTGGGCTCTGCGGTGTGCAGCCGGCCACTCACACTGTGTGTGCCCAGGGACGGCCACCTTGTGACGCAGAAGCAGGCCGGTGCCGGTGACCCGATCTGCTGTCCACTCTCCAGCTGAGACTGCGGTCAGCCGCCCCCTCCCTGCTCCCGGGCCTCCCAGCAGAAGCGACACGGCGCGCTGGCCAGTCCCCGGCTCCCTCTCGACCCCAGGACGGATTCTGTCTTCAACGACCAGGCCCAGACGCGGTGAGGTCTCTGGCCTCAGCATCTTTTTGTCTTTTTTTTTTTTTTTTTAATACACTTTATAAAGGAGAAAATTGTTTTCCATTTGTTTTGTTCACCTAAAGAGACTGTTGTCCATCCATGAAAAAAAAAAAGTGTCTACTCAATAAAGGTTAAACTAGAATGCCTTTTATTTTAAAACTTTGTAATGAGTCTGAACAAAGTTTTACTGTCCAATAGTCTCAGCCGGCCCCTTTTTTACAAGCACATTCTCATTACCTAAATGTTATTGCTGAGAAATTAAAAAAAAAAAAAAAAAAGAAGTAAATTTTAAATATTGAGGGAAAAAACCCACTTTTAATAAATACCATCGAATCCTTTGTATAACGGAGATGTCCGCATCAGCCATCGGACCGCAGAAGCGGGTGCTGCCCCCACAGTGCCCGCGTCCCCCGCACCCGTCTCACTCTCTGGAATATTCCTGGGGCTCATTTCACCCCCTTGAAAGACGTTTGAGACATTAGCTCACCACAACATCCAACCACCTGCCAAGCGTTTTATGAGTCTCTCCTCTAACCACCCAAAATAATCCTCAAGGTCCCTTTTGAATAAAATTCCAGGCATTGAATGACAGAAAATAGCGTTAAGTGGCTTGAAGAGAATATCGAGAAGAGCTATGGAGAAACAGACCAGCCGGCCCGCGGGGGGGGGGGGGGGACGGGGGACAGGAAAGAGGCAGGGAGCAAACGCTGGCCGGGCATTGCGGTGGGACACGCGACATTTCCCCGAGCGCTCGGCAGAGCCCCGAGGCCGGTGACCGCGCCCCCGCTGCTGGGCCAGGCGCCTGTGCGGAGCCACCGAGCCGGTCTTGGGGGCCCTGGGTGCCACGGCCGTCTGTCCTGCTCTGCTCACGGCCGCCTGAGCTCCTGCTGCGGCAGGTCTGCGTCCCCCGCCCTCGGCGCCCCGGCCTGCGGCTTTAGCAGAACCGCCGTGAGCGTTTTGTACGGAGGCTACAGACGCCTGAACCCCAACCCCCGCCCCTCATTCGAACATGTGAGCAGCGGACCCCTGAGCTCCCTCGTCTTCCGAAGGAGAACCCCCTCCCGCGGGACGCCACGCGGCGCTGGCCGCGTCAGCGGACGGACTGGGGTCCGCTCCCCCGCGCCCCGCCCCGCGCCCCGCCCTGCGTCCCGCGCCCCGCGCGAAGACGGTGGCAGGACGCTCTCTGCTGACCCCGGAGCCCTGTGCGTCCTCGTCACCCACGTGCCCAGCGTGGAGCAGCCCGCAGCCCCGCGCAAACGGGCCTCAAACTGAGTCCCACGGGAGTGCAGTAATTGGTTTAGTTTTTCGATTCGGTCTTATAAAACCTTGATTAAACGGCCGACAGGGTTACAGTGTAAACGGCAGCGACGCCGTCCTCACTCAAGAAACAAGGTCTTACTTCTCGCGTGGCCTTCCGCCCGGGCTGTAACCTGGCCTCCCGCGGGTGACCAGATGCTCGAAACCTAGCGGCCGATTCAATTCAATCTGGAACACTCTGCACTTAAGTCAGATCTCAGTGGGGACTTCTGTCCGATAAGGACGGACATACCTCATAGCCAGCTGTCCCAGGATGGTCAAGAAATATTTAAAATCAAGTCAGGTAGCCGTGTTCGAGGGGTTTAAGATGCAATTCTGCTTAAAAGAAGGTTGCATCATGCCCAGGTTTTACCAAAGTTTTCGTTTCTCAGCGCGTCCAATGCCTGAAGGTGGAAGAGAACTCGGTCTTTTGAAATAACATCAACGAGCCACGGCTTGTTCGGCCCGGCCCTGGCTCCGTGCTGGCTTCTTTCATGTGCAGTGTTAACTCCTCGCGTCCAAGCAAGGCACCGGGAACCCAGCAAGCGACCGAGGAGAAGCAATCCACCAACGCGGCCAGTGACGAGCAGGTGCGCGGTGGGAACCCCAGGGAGCAGGTGCTGGTCCTGCTTCTTCCTCGCCGTGCAGCAGAGAGCGCGGGGCAGCGGCGTGGGCAAACCGCCGGAAGCCGTGGATGGAGGGCGGGCCCGGGAGGGACTTCAGCCCAGATGCCCGGCTTCAACTTTAACCTTCGACGTGCTTCAAGGCGAGTACTCGTACGGACAGCAGCCATGTCTGTGTGGTATCGGCAGAGTTTTAAATAATAGTTTTAATCATAATTATATTAAATCGCAGTCGTATTGGGCTTCAAACACATTGATCAGTGTTTTGAAAACCTGTTGTAATAAAATCACAGATGACGACAGGTCCCAACTTCCCTCACCGAAGGCAGGTCTAAGGCGTCTCCTGCAGCCCAGAGTTACTACTGGGGTTCCTCTCCCCTTTATTCCTTGTTGGGAGCTGAATATGCTCCAGTTTCCTCGGGCACTCTAAGTCATCTCTGAAGCATCACTTATTCATTCAACAAACTCTCACATGTGTCTCTGGGTCCTTGGGGACTGGATGTCAGGGATGGTTCGAGATGTGGGTAGCTGGGATTCCAGAACTGCTCGCTCCATTTCAGGGCTCTTCTTCCTCAAAATTTACATTCCCAGCAGCAGCAATGAACCTGGGTGTCCCCTGGGGCTCCCGAACTCCCCCTGTGTGGAACTCCCCCTGTGCGCCTTGTTTCGGGCTTGGAGGAAATCGGCAGTGTGAAGTGTGAGCTCTGGTTCTCAGGTCGCTCGAATGCTCGCTGTCGCTGCTGCCGCTGGTTCTGTCCCATGAAGACATGAGGTTGATCCTTGGCTTTGAGGCGGCCCCCAGTCACCTTAAAGGTGCGCGTGTGTGTGCGCGTGCCAGTGTTGTGTGTGTGTGCACGCGGGTGCACGCGCAGGTGTGTCTGGCTTGGTTGTTGCAACCTTTGCTGAGATGTAGTGCGGAGATGACCATCCGTGCTGGGGGCAGCGGGAGGGCCCACGGCCAGTGTCCTGGACCCTTCGGCCCCCACCGCCGCAGGCATGATCGTGACCCCAGAGGCCCCTGAAGGGCCTGCATGTTGGCTCGGTTGAAACTGCTCCTCTTGGGTTCTGAAATTCAGAAAGGACACCTTGTCTCCCACCTGGTCTTGATCCCACCGAAGGAATAGCGCCTACTGACAAACGGAACAGGCAGCACATGCCCCCTGACCTCAGTCTTCCAGAATCCACGGCCGTGTCAACTGCAAAAACACTGAGACGTGCCCGGGTTAAGTGCCAGACGACGGCCACACGTCTGTGAAGAGACCGAAGGATTCCAGAGAATTCATTTTAGTATCATAACAGTGGTGGGGACGCAATATTGCTAATAGTTCTAATTCAGTTGTAACTGTCTCTCCATTTTTTTTAAGTGCGGTATTTTTTTAAAGTTAAAAGTCCTTTAACCTATCAGCTTTAATGCATTCGTGCATTCGTGTACAACCATTAGTTAAAAAACAATGTTCACAGTAGACACCTGTGGCCAACAGCCCAGACACGCGAAGCTGCTTCCAGACCGACCGACTTTGCTTCACACGGGTTTCACGCTCAGGGAAAAGGTGTGTTATAGAAATGCAGCGATTAGGCAGGGGCGGGCAAGCTTTTATTTTTTAATTTTATTTTGCCATCGTTGTCAGTGTTTGCTTTGGTATTTATCCTGTGTTTAGGTCAGGTAAACCGAGGGTACAGTCTCTTATTTGAAGGACTTTTTATTTGTCCGAAGTCCTAAGGTGAGGTCCTTATGCTGTCCGTCTGCACAGTCAACCGCTGGCATGCACGGGCCCTGCGACACGTCTGCCATCGTCCCTGTCGGGATAGTGTTGCCCGTCTCACGAAACGGGACAAATCTTTGATCAGTAGATAAAAGAGTCTTAAAGTTTGACTTCGTCATTTGTTCTCGCATTTTGGAAGTCGTGTTAATTACCGAACGTCTGTTCTAGAAGGCTCCCCGTTTGAAGTATTATAAGACGATACGATATACAACCGATTGATACCCTGTTTAGAACGATTAAATATCACATTTAACTTTTCTTCCTTATTGGGGTGGCAAGGATCTGACTGGGGAACCAGGCACTTATCTACCAGCAGTGGACGAATATGGAAAGAAGTTAAAGTTCCCACATTCTCCCACTCCCTCCCCGATGTCGGTCAGTCTCCAAGTGGTGACTTTCAAAATTGCTTCTCCAGTTTGACTCCCAAACATTTCAGGAACTTATTCAAGCTTTGATTTAGGTTTAATTTTTCGCGAGTGTGGTAGTGATACTAGGGAAGGTGGGCGTGTTTAGAATACAGATTTTGTCCTTTTCTCTTCTGTTCTTATTTTCCCTAATGGTGCAGAATCACTTCCACGCGGAGAAGTGGGTTTCACACGTCTGGTTATATGCTCAAAGCCATGTCAAGCACCTGGCATGGACTTCTCTCTCTAGGATGCGGGTGCCTCCCGCTGTGGGGGGCGGAACCGAGCCAGCGAGGGTTCTGCCAGGCGCCGAGCCCGGACTCTGCGGCAGGGGCCTGGTGTGGGCTGGGCCTCCCCACTAAGGCACATGTGTCCTGCCTGGCACAGGATTTCTCCCGTAGAGGTCTTCCTGGTGTTGCTTTATGGAACTCAGGGTGAAATTTCAGACTGTACTAGAATTTCTGGCACTGTTCATGATACGCTAGTGATGTGGAAGTCGCGCTTACGGCATTCACATTATATATACATATACACATATATGCATACATTGTAATGTGTTACTATACATGCACACACCACACACACACACACACACGGCTATGTAATTACACCTGCATCACCAGCTGCAGCTCTGCGTATGATCTTACACTGTCTTACCTTTGTTTGCTGCCCAGAGGCCTCCTTCTCATAGGAAAAGGTGGAAGGAGGGCCTAATGAAAACATCCGCCATATCTCTGAGCCGGCAGGAAGGGCCAGATGTCGGGCTGGCAGGACGTGGAGCCCTGACCAGCTGCGAGGTGGCACCTCCATCACTCTGCGGCCCGGTCGGAAACGAGGAGATGGATTGCAACACGTCCTCCGGTGTTTCTCCTGCTGCAAGGCCCCGGGCCGCCTGGACAATTACTAATCGCGAAGATAAGCGTCTTTTTTTTTTTTTTTTCCTCGCAACTTCACTGTGTTTTCTCGCTGTGTGGGTGTATGTTCCCGAAACTGTGAAGGAAGATTGAGAAAACATTGATAAACTTGGCAAGAATCAGCTTTAGGTGAAATAAAGTTGATGTCCCTGCTGATCAGTGGCAAGGGAAGTAGATTCAGTTTCATAGCTCTTGAAGTCACCACGTAGAAGCACACTACAGAGAAGCCTGCGGCAGGTGACGCGGACGGACCCTGCATCGCCCTCCCCCGAGGCGGGCAGACCCCCACGGGGCGTGGGGTGCCGGCTGCCGGGAGACTGAGGGTCCCATCGCCAATGAGAATTCAGCTCAGTGAAGTTAGAGAGAGGGAAAGAAAAAGAAACATCAGACGACATTTTCTACTTCATTTGTTTGAACTTCACCTGCCCATATCCTCAACTGGAAGCAAGGCTGCCTGTCATAAAATGCGATTCTTCACCCTGGCAAACGGAGTTTTCATTATCTTTTTCCACGGCCGAGTTCTTGAGGGAAAACACAAGGCATCTGGCATCTGACCCAGCGCAAGAAACTTTCTCTACTGTCAGCTTCAGGCTGTCCTTCTTAGAACTGAAAATTTCCTCCAGCTTTGCCTCGCGCTGGCCTTTCCTTTAATCAAAGGGTGTTAACCTGTCAGCAGGCGTGCCCAGATGCTCCGAGACAGGACAATCAGGACCTGGAGATGCCATGTGAGCTCGGCCCTCGTCCGGTAAAGTCAGGGGAGCTGGCGACCCTTCCTGCTGCTCTCGTGGGGCGGAGGGGGCTGGGGCCGGGGGACGGAAGGAAGGCCAGAAAGGCTCGTGCTGCTTCGTTTCTTGGAGACAATGGCCTGAGCTGACACGGCCTATTCACTGTGCAAGACGGGCCGTCAAGTAAAGCAAGACAAATGCGATGTCCTCACTGATTATCCCCTGCACACTAAGTCAACGAGCTGATTATCGCTGCAATTACATTACCGATGTCAACAGATGCTACGTGTAGACAATGAGGTAACAATTAAGTGGGCTCCCTTCCCACAGAACCCTGCAAACTGCCTCACTTCGGAAAGCTCAGATGGTTGCCTGGACGCGCTGGGGGCCCGACAACAAAGCGAGCTGTGTCCTAGCGCTGGGTGGCTGACGGCGGTGGTCTCTGCTTACAGGAAGGACCGCACCCCTCCGTGGCCTGCCTCGTCCCATCAGGATCAGAGTTTATTGACATCCTTAGTCTGGCTGGAAAATAACACTAAATGTGGCTATGACATATGCCGAAATCGTTCTGGCTGAAAACTTATAATGTCCTGACGGTTTGTGTTTCTGAGTGGATGGTGTTTCTCATTTTTCTTAAGAAGTCACCGTACAAAGAGGTGTTTCCCGACATGGATCATGGGTTTTCCTATTAGTATGTGGGCTTTTTTTTTTTTTTTTGAATTTTATTAAATTTACCGGGGTGGCTTTGGTTTATAAAATGATACAGGTTTGAAGTGTACAATTCTATAATACGTCGTGCATATATTGCACTGTTAGTGTGCGTGTTTTAATAAAGCAGAAGACTTTGTCCACGTCGCTGTGCTGTTCTCTGTCTCCAGATGTCTTTCGGAGGACCAGGGGCCTCAGCCCTCCGGGCAGCGGTTCTGCCCCCCAGTGGTCACAGGGCCCCACACGTGCCCCGCCCTGCCCGCCACCCCGCAGGGTGGGCTCCGCCTGGTAGGTAAAGCTGAGCTCACCTGTCTCCCCTCCCCGGCAGTCAGCAGGGCACTGTAAAGGAGACGGAGGGTGGACATCGAGGTGACCGCATTCTATGATTTCAGAGACAGACACTGGGTCGTAAAAATTCATTTAGAAACGTTTAACGAGTGAACTAAGCCGACGGGTGGAGGCGGCTCTCCCACCCCATGACGTGTAAACAGGGACGGCTCAGGCATGCCGGCTGCTCCGGGCGCCACTTCCCGGTGTCACTGGCTGCTGATCAGACACGGGCAGGGGATCGGCTTCGATGAATGCCCGTGAGAGTTCTGCCACCAATTCAAAACACAGGAATTGCGATTCTAATGTAGTTCAGGAAGATGAGCCAAAGCGAGGGGAGCAAGGTGGCCACCTTCCTGGGGAAGTAGCTCTCCGCGGGCACAGGACCCATCTCAACGCAGGCGGACCTGGCCACATCACCAGCATGACCTTGGCCCAGGTCTGAAGAACGACACTCCTTCTGGAAAACAACGGCTCAGCCCCAAAGATGAGAATGTTAATATGTGTCATTTATTCTTCTCCGACAATGTCTGGGTCACTGAAAAAACCTCTAAGGCATATTTTTAAATGCTGATTTTGAGGGAGTTTAGCGATGAGTTCGGAAGGGCGGGAGACAGAAGAGGACAAGGAACCATGATCATCCTAAGTGAGGGGTAAGAAAAGGCAACCTTTTTCTGTAGGTCCACAGATAGGTTCATACGCATAGTGGAAAATCATATTGAGATTTAGTTCGGCGCGTTAGACGTGAAGTGTATGCCAGCCCTAGAGCAAAGCCCTGTGGCTGGAGTTAATTTCTAGACTTCCTGTTATGACTCTTCGAAAAACAAACACGAAAAACAAGCCAGAAGACAGGTCCCATTTCTCCTTTCAATTAAATTTACATCGGAGAATCTAATGAAAGTAAATATACCACAGATTATCAGTCGAAGCATCCTAAGTATTCTCGCCACGTAAACCTACATCGTTTCTGCATGCTAATGCCATTTGCGCATAATTTTAAATTAGAACGATGTCGGTGCTAATGTAGAATTCAAAGGACACCCGTGAATCAGTACTTTCTAAACCCGATTTTAGAAAGTATGTACTCTTAAAAAATCGCTTTAACCATCGAATTGCATGAGCAGTTAGTGAAACATTTAAGGGGTGAGGACTTATTCGAAGAGGAAGACAGCAGCTTTGAAGAGATGGATACCAGGCAGGGCGGTAGATGTGAAGGCAAACATGCAGATGAAAATAAATACCGGCCATTACGCAAATCAGTGTAAATGTATGTCAATACCGGCGCAACCAGGCGTAGACATAGGACTTAGTCTCGGCTTTCGTTGGTTCTGCAATTAAATATCCGTGCACGCACGAGCAGAGGGCGCGTTGGCCACCCGCGGGAAGGGGAGTAAGACAACCAGTGTCTGGCGTGGGCAGTGTCCTGGGTGGGGATGTGGGGACGTGGGGACGTGGGGGTGAGCACTTGGCTATTGCTAGACGTGTAAACATAACTCTTCCTCGTCCTGTCAGTGAACGTGTGTGGTGAACAGTCTCCCACTTACCCCCAGTCAAGTGGGGCATCGAAACATCTGTACTTTAAGACTGATGTTTGCCTTGCAATAGATGAAGATAATCGTTTGAAGGAATTTTTTGAAAAATACCAAAATTTCTTGCTAGATTGCATTTATTTATTTTTCTTCCGTTTTTAATTATGCTCGCAAATGATATTATTTTATCAGGGCGTAATTAACCTCATTAGAAAGCAATAAAGTTCTTGAATTAAAAACATGAGTGTATGGCATGTCTAAACTGTAATTAACTACTAAGTTATCTGTTAGTATGCAGACAAGCGCCGAAGAAGTATTTGATTTGGGGTTTTCAGCCATAAATTATTTCTACTTTTAAAGTCCCATTTCTGCCTCTGCTTTTAACAATATGAATAGATTGAGTTAACATTTAAGCGCTTTCTTTTTCTTTCTTTAATAAGTTATAAAACCAAAGGCTGTAAATCAAAGCCTTTTGCTGTCACCACAGCTGCCAGATCGCCAACGGGCGTGCTTCTGAGAGTCCTACTGTGTGCCTGCTCTGCGTTCGCCGTCCAGTGCCTGTCCAGCAAAGGCGAGGACATTTAGGGAAGAGGACAGAACAGGCCAGGACGCCTCCTTGAAGCTGTTGCTGCTCAGATCACTGTCCGGGAGCCATCAAACCAGCCAGCCCTGCTGCGGCTCCATAGTGGAGCGGTTAGTGTGTCTGCTTTACACCCAGAAGGTCTGGGTTCATGCCCCAGTGGAGCCACAGTCCCTGGTCTACAGCCATGCCACCCTGAACAAGCCCCATGTCTGATCTCGGAAGCTAAACAGGGTCAGATTGGTTAGTACTTGGATGGGAGATCAGGAAGACCAGGTGCTGCAATTAATAACAACAAAACAAAACAAAACAAAACAAAAAAAAAACCCTGCTAGCCCACAAAAAAAAAATGCAGCTGACCACAGGTCCTTCTTCATTCCGCTGTTCCTTAGGAAGGTGGGGTGGACTGTGATCCATTTTGGTAAAACTAAACCCTGTCAATTTATACTGTGGTATTTTACATATAGATATGTCCAAACCTAACTCGTGTGTTAACGGGGCCCGATTTCCTCACCGACAATCAGAGCTATCTCTGTAAGCATTTGATTTCAAAATAAAAATTAAGTCATGCCACATTCTGGACTAACAGCCTTTTTTAAGAGAAATATAGTTGATCGCTTACAAAATTTAAAAGTGTCAACTTACAAACAATGGTGGAGAATATGATTATGCAAATTACACTGTTAACAAAATTTACACATAAATGAAAACATGTTTTTTTCCCCATCAGAGTTCTTATTATAAAGAAACCCTGGGAAGGAAATTATCTGCAGAAGAGTACAGTATAAAAATGTATTGAAAGCTGTAAAAATAAATGGAAATGTCCAACATAGTTATTTATATTAAAACCCAACAAAACCAAACAACACTGGTGACGGGCCCTTCGGAAGCTGTTGGAACCAGAAGACTCATTCCGGGGTTCTGGGAAACTCGTGTTTCATCAGCTTCGCTGAGTGTGCCTGACTGGGCAGCCCCCTCCTAATTCTTGAAGTCCGCGGTGGATTTCTTCTTCTATCGCAATCTTGGAGGTCTGAATTCCAGACCTAGTGTTTTTAATACTTCGGCAGACTTTTCAGACTATGCTCGCCATAGTATATAGACCTGAGACGTAAGACCAGAGGAATCAAATCCCGCGTTATGAAAGAGGTAAATCCTCACAGCAGGCGTCAACGCCTTCTTTGAAAGGCCTCGCTCGTGGGTGCAGGGCTCCTCTGCCCGGCCTCTCCCCCTCCTCCTTCCTGTCCTCTTTTTTGTCCACTTTTGGGCCCGACCACGCCCCCGGGGCCACTAGCTCTGCCCCCGCACAATGCAGCCTCGGGGCACAAAGCATGTCCCCGTGACGAAGGGCCCCGCCCGCTGGAGCTTTTCAAGTCGCTGGGAAGTAATGACACTTGAGCAGGACATGGCTGGCTTGCTGGACCCTGACGCCCAGCTGTGCGCCCTCTGCGGTGTGTCCGGCAGCCTGGAGCCTTTGTGCGGCTGCCACCACACTCCCTGCCCCGGCAGCCACCGCTGGGCCGCGACCGAGCAGAAAGGGCTCCCTGGGTCCTCCGTGTGCTCCCCCGAGCCCCTTTCCCGCAGTCAGGAGAAAATGGAATTACGTCGCGCACCATGTAGCTCTGGCGAAGCATCGAGTGATTCGAATGGAGCCGCTGGTGACAGGCGGGGAGGCGTGGCCCGGGCCTCGCTCCGGACGTCAGCCCTTCCCAAGCCTGGGCCGCCCGCGCCGCGGGTCTCCCACGGGCAACCAAGGACAGACGGGTTTCCCTGGTGTCACTCCGGCACCTCGCAGAAAGAAAAACTTCATTTAGCTTTCCCGGTCCGGCCAAGCCTTCTCCAGGCCTCAGCGGGATGGGAAGAGCATTTCAGGCATCGCCTTTCGCTACCAACACAGGTTTGGTTTAAACCTGATACACCTCCCCGCCCTCCACCCCCGTCCCCCCAGAACCGCCATATGCACCATATGTTGCCTTAATCCCTTTAGATACATTCTCATTTTCGAGCTTACTCAGATGCGCGTTTGCTTTTCAGCCAACTCATGACATATAGAAATCAAGGACGAAACATCCTCCCCAGCGCTAATGGGACCCATAGGACACAGCAATTTCTCCCCATTTAGACGGAAGAGATGCCACTGTAACCACATCTGCAGATAACAAATTCCATGCGGGGCCATGGGACAGAGCTGGGTTGATGGATGGCGACTTGCCTCTCGGCTGAACTACGTGGCAAGCCCTGAGGGCTCTCCTCCCAGCCCCGGCTGCTGCTAAGATGATTCGACGGCGAATATGAGCACCTGTTAGGACTCTGCTTCGAAATCCCTCTTGCTTCAGAGATGCAGGCTGTGCTCAGTCTCTGAAAATGAGCAAGTTAAAAATATAATTCAAATCTATCATCTACTCACCTATTAAATGGCATTTTTACACAGAAGTCGGCAATCGTAACTACAATCGAGTGAACACGGTGACCCAGACAGACACATGGAAAACAAAACCCCCGGACCCACAAAGGGCAGGTCCGTGTGTCTATTTTGGACCAGTCATCGGGCTTCGGCAGGAAGGAGTTTCCCGGCGTGCATCTGATCTGTATCAGCCGCGTTGAACTCCTGCCCGGAGGCCCCCGTGGGACAGTGAAGACAGTGGAGATCTATCTCCCGATGTCAAGATCATTGAAATCCAGTGGAAAAGATAAATATGAACAAGCAGATGCTCCACAGAAAGTGGATTAGGGCCGTGAGCGGCTCACACAGTGAGTTATTGGGGTCCTCCCGGCCGAGGGGTCTCATAGGCCTGGAGACCAAAGGGCTTCATGAAGGACATACGGTCAAGACGCACCTGGAAGAAGCGAGGACTCCCAGTGCCGAGCAGCCAGGAGGGACACCTCGTGGAGGGACAGTAGACAGGTGCGTGTGTGGGGGACAGGGCGTGGTCCGCTGCGCCCCGATGGAGAGATGTGCGGGCGGGAACGGGGGAGACGGAGGGACAGCTCAGGGCCAGCGGTGTGCACAGGCGCGCATGCTTCATGGCACGGGGAACGTGAGGGAACCGAGAAGTTTGCAGAACGGCAAAGAGTTGCCCCATCCCCCGGTGTCAGGAAGGCCACGTGCAAGTGAGATTTGCATGTTGGGCCGAGCAGGATGAATTAGAAGACGAGGAACGTGGCCAGCAGCGACGGCTGGCGGGAGGAGGGCGCAGAGGCAGCGGCGTCTCTAGGGCCGGGGTCTTGACCGACCGCGGATGGGTGGGGAGGGTGGTCACACAGAGTGCGGGGCCCCTGAGCTGTGCAGGACAAGGAACCGGACAGGGCGAGGCCGGGAGGAGCAGGTCAACCCGCCGAGCTGTGTTTGACGGACCTCGAGCCCGACGTACGGATTAGTTATCGGGTGTAGAGCTCCAAGCACATGGTTAGATTTTTAAGCCTGGGATTCGAGCGTGACCTCGAGGCATTATTGTGGAGGCCTGGAGGTTGACGAGGGAGCTCGTTGAGGTAGGAGGAACACACGTGGACCCCTGAGGACAGAGACACCTGCTGTTCTTCCATTTAGTCAAAAAAGGTCATAAAGAACTGGTCGAAAACGTGGAACGAGGAGAGCCAGCAAGATGCCTTACCGCTCTCCCAAGGCCCGCCTCGGTTTGGACTCCTTTCGTTTCTCCTTTCTCCGTCCCAGGATCCCGGCCAGAGTACCACTGGGGACATGTCCCCTTGGGCATCTCCTGGCTGTGACACTTTCTCAGTCGTTACTGGGTTTCGATGACCTTGGCAGCTCCGAGGAAGACTCTGGTCGGGCATGCCAGGTGTCCCTCAGTTGGGCTTTGCCTGATGTTTTGCTCGTGATCCTCCATGACGGGGTGCTTGGCGGGGAGACCGCAGAGGTCAGGTGCCAGGGTCGTCACATCATATCAAGGGGATGTCCCGTCAGCAGGTGTTGTGTCTCACTCATCCGTCTGAGGGCGAGTTTGTCAGTTTTCTCCACTATGAAGCAATTTTCCTCTCCTCTCTCCTCTCCAAACTGTCCCTTCTGGAAGGAAGTCACGGGCGGAGCCCACAATTAAGAAGGGGGCAGTTACACGCCAACCCCTCCAGGGCAGAGCGTCTACGCAAAATGTTGGGGATTCTTCTGTACAGGTTTCTCTGCTCCCCACTGGAGGGAATTTAGGAGGAAAAGGACGCAAGTGGAGGGCTGTCTCAGCCTGCCCTTCGGGTGCAGCCAGCCCCCCAGGAAGGCTGTGGCAGGAGCACCCCGTCTCCAGGCTGCAGGAGTGAGAGACCAGCACGCTCTGTCGGTTAGGGACGGGCCAGGTTTCCCAAGCTTTGTCAGGTAGCATCGTGGTTTCACTTATGTTCCCCGGCACCAAAATAATTCCGGATAAGAAAAACAGGTGTGCTATTTGTCTGTGTTTACAATGAACAAATGACTCGCCATTCTCTCCCAAAAGATGACGTGGGCAGTGTCCGCATCTTCCATAGCTGTTTTTCATAAGCGAGACTAGTTCTAGGTTAAAATTCGGTGAAAGAGTTATTTGTTGCAAGAAGGTTTTCTTGCATTTTTAACCTGTGTTTGAAAGATCCAAGGAATATAGTCAGCTATCTCAGGCTCTGGGCTTTAAAGGTGATACATTCGCACGTGCCCAGGACATGTCCACAGGTCACTAAGTTGCGTTTCAGCTCAGCTCAGCTCGTGTCGTTGGTGAAACTGGTCTTTTGGAAAACAGAAAGGGCGTTCCGTTCTGTTTTGTTTTGTTTTCAAGATTGGTTTGATCGAAGCATTTTTGCTTGGGATTGTTGATTATTGTCCTTTCCGATGCTCACTTGAACACAAGACTCAGTGATTTCTAATCATAAGGGTATTCTTGGGTCCCCTCCCAGTGGGGTCCCAGGGGGAATGTCTGGGCGCATGGTAGGATGGCTCTCTCGACCCGTAGCTGGAGGCCTGATTGTTTTGTGAGTCATTGAGCAACCGGCCCCACAATCATGTGGGGAACTAGTTTTCCTTCTCCCCTGTGGAGGTGGCTTCTCTTCTGTGGACGACTGTTTTCTTCAGTGTCTTTCTCTGCATTTGTAGACGGTGGCCAGCATCTCCAGGGCTGAGTGCCATGGCCAGCGTCACCGACAGGATGTTTGGGATGTTGGAGCTCAGAGCCACCGTGGGCATCGCTCTCCTGAGCCTGGATCCAAGGCACCCGCCTCCTATCACAGCCGGAGGCAGGTGGGTGGGGACAGCGTGAACCTGGGGGCTCTCCACTCCACACGAGGACTCTTGGAATGGCTGTGACAAATAATCTTCTGGAGAGCGAGGTGTGGGAACAACAGCTGGGACGCCACGAGGAGGTTCTGCATCATCTGGGACTCCTGGGACTCTGCTTGTCTCAGGCGGGTGAAAAACGGCCCTTACTCTCTGACGGGCTGAATACCTTTCGCCTTCCCTGGGGCAGGAAGAGCAGTTGGACGATGTGGCGCTCACTTCCTCTGGCCCGGGGCCCTGGACTCCGCCCCACCACACCTGCACTCAGCGCTCAGCTGCGTCTCAAGGTGCTGTGCCTTCCTCGGTGACCAGGACGAGAAGCCAGGGACAATCGCCACCTCCTTGGAGCTGCTTAGTGTGTGCATGTCTGTGGAGCTGGCACCGAGGGACTTGGAAAGGGTGCTCCCCAACAAGTCTTTGTCCCCCAGACTTTCTGGGAGGGCTTCGTCTTATGCCTCCTCTCCTTCCCGACTAGTGGCTTTTATTTTTATTGTTTATTTTTATTTTTTTTACACTGACAGCATGACTAGTGGCTTTTCAACCACTTTATATCACTCTCTGGAGAACATATGAGAGCCCCCGCCTCTCCCCCTAACTTCCCGGTGATGCTCGGAGTTAAACCCAGGTGGCTGGTGGGTGGACGTCATCCCCGGGGCCCCCTACATCCCAATCTCATGTAAATGTCCCCTCTGCAGCCACTTCGGTGTGTGGGGGGGGGAATGGGAGACCTGGGTTACATCCCGGACAGTTTTTGTATCTAGAATCTGGAAGAGCTCAGCAAAGGAATTCTCCACTTGTTACTTCGAAGCCCTTGACCTCGCCTCTTGCACCTGCGGAGAGAGGTGAATTTGGGGGGAGGGTAAGGCGACCAATGACAAAATCCTTCAAACAGAAGCGAAGTACCGTATCGCAAGGCATGCGTGGGAAGGGGACCGGCCGAGCGTGGCTGGGGCGTCACAGGCCACAGGGTCCCTCTGCAGTCTAAGGTTTCAAAGAGAGGATTTGGAGGAACAGTCCGCGCGCGTCTCCCCTGGATGGGTTCATTTGGGGTTTTCTTTCCCAGCATTTTATCTCTGGGATCTCCCAGTCCAAGGGGCTCTCTTCTCCTGGAATCCCCACTTAATCCCAGGAAGGTGAGTGGGGGAGGTGGGGACCCTCCCCTAGGGCCTCTCTTCTAAGCGGCTAATTAGGAGATTAACTCATTGAAGCCTCTTAGCCTCTGAAAAGCGGCAGGGTGGGGGGGGCACTCTGGGAGGATGAAGACCTGAGCTGACTTCCTTCTCTCCTTCTTGGGGAAAGGTGGTTAATCCACTTAACTCAGCCAAGCCTTTTTTTTTTTTTTTAAGTAGAAAAGGAGACGCTAAAGGCTTCTTTGGGAGCCTCCTTTGAATGAGGAAGAACAACAAATACCCGTTTCCCAGGGCACCTGTGAAGAGCAGGGTTTCGATAGCCAACGGCCAGAGAAGTTCTGTGAGGGCCCGGCTGGGGACGCACAGGTGGCTGGGGTTGGGATCTGCCATCAGGTCACGAGCCTCTTGATGAGGACTCCTCTAGGCACGCCTTTTGTCTCTGCTACGTGAAGAGGTGGCGTTTTGAGCAGCGGGTCCTCTCCGGTGACTGCTGTGGGCCAGCGGCTGTAGCAGAAAGCCCTCTCACATGGTCACCTTCCTGCACACAGTCACCCACCCACACACGGTCACCCGCCTGTACACGGTCACCCGCCTGCACACGGTCACCCGCACACGGTCACCTGCACACAGTCACCCACCCACACACGGTCACCTGCACACGGTCACCTGCACACAATCACCCGCCTGTACACGGTCACCCACCCACACACGTCCTCGCCCTGACCCAACAAGTTCGGCCTCCAGCTCTTCAGCTTTGGGGGCCTCTGTGGGAGAGAGGAGGGGACAAGGAGGGAGCTTTTTTTTTTTTTTTTTTAAGAAGTAAGTTCAGTTATGAGAATGAAAACACTAAACAGGCCAATACATCATGCTGAGTTTGAAGTCATTGGTCTCCACGAGGGTGCGGTGACTAGCATTTAAATATTTATGAATGCGCTCATGTCCTTGAAAGGGAGGTGACATGCCACGCAGTGAGCAGGGTCAGAAGTCGCGCCTGTATTCAGGGCGGTCCCCCCTCCCACCCCCGAGGGCTTCTCCCGGTGCTCACCGCCCCCTCCCGGGCTGAATGCCACCCTATACGGTCCACACGATGCTCGGGACCCTGTTTCACGAGCGCGGCCCGCGGCGCCGGGTGCTGTCCCGGCGTAAGCATTTCCTCTCGCAGCCTCCGCCGGCACCACGCACGCTCAGTACGCGTCCCCGGGCGCAGTGTTCAGGCCCACGCGGTTCTTTCCTGCCCATGCGGTTAGACCTGCCACACACAGCTTGCAGCCGGGACCGTGTGGACACCAGGCCACGCCGCCGTCCGGTCTGACCGCTCCGAGGAGCCAACAGCGCGGCTGCGGCTGGGGCCGTGGCCGCTCGCTCCTTCACGTCACTCGATAGACCAATTCTGCCTTTCGAAACGGGACACACTGAGAAGCCACGCGAAGAATCTCTATGTGCAGCAGAAAAAGAGGCGACGTAGGAAAGCAAGCTGCACTGCTTCTGGGAGCAAGTGCCCCCGAAACAAGGGCACTGTCTACCCTCCCCCCGTCCCCCCCCCACCAGGGCTCCCCCAGCATGGTCCGGGCCCCTTGTCCAAACGGTGGTCAAAATGGCTGTTTCTTCTTTCTCAATCTGCTCTTGCATTTTCCTATTTCTGTTTTCCCCTCCCCCTCCTTCCTTTGCTTCCTTTATTAATTAATTTCATTTTATAAATTTATTATTTGACCCACTGGATTTTTTTGCTGTGTAGCCTGCATTCGACGGTTTGAGGTTGTCTTCGTTTTACTTCATGTGACTAGTCAAAGCCCGGCCAGGTCGAGTGTCCCCTTGGCCATGTGGGGACTATATTTGGTCACCATCGCATACACCATGTTGCCAGCATCACGCGTCATTTCTACTTTCTCCACACATTTCCTCCCTTAGCCTCACACCTGAATCCCATCTGTCATCATCTCCTTTACCTGGGCTGGGTCAGGCTGTCATTGGATAGTCTGGGATTTTAAAGACTAGATGCAATACATTTCCTCTAATAATTATTTAATTCCGTAAGAGAGTTACCCCCCAAATGTTATAGAGAACCTCTCATGATCTGGTCAGGAAGTAGGGCCTGGAGATAAAAAGCACCATTTCCACCCCTGGACCCCAAGGTCTGTTGGGGGTTTGGGCAGGAGAAGGCTGATCCCACGTGCCCTCTGACATAGGCCAGGTAGGAGGCAAGTCGCCTCTGTGCGAAGGGTGTGCCTGGTCAGACCTGTTCAGTCAGTGAAATTTTGTAGATATATCACTGTTGGAAAGTTTAGTTTGAATGCCAGAAGTATTTCAACCATGTGATTCATAATGATAGTTGCTGAAAACGTGAAAGTTTCATTATAAATTTCATGTGATCATCCCTCTCTTCAAAAGGGAGCTTTGTAAAACAGAGGCCAAATCCCACTTAAGTAATATTAGATGTTAAAAATATTTGACAGAGCCACATGTAAAGCAACACAGACACAGAGGCATTATAGATGCCTGTACTCTGAGCTACGTTAACACGTGTCCACTTCTGAGGACTTAACATGGCATTCTCAAGACTCACCTCCACTTCTCCCATTTTCATAGTAATTTGCAGGAAAAGAAGCAAAAGGAGACTAAATGGGAAGGAGCACCAGTATCCTATTTTTTTTTCAACCAAAAAAAAGAGAGAGAGAGAGAGAGGAGAGAGAGAGAGAGAGATCCCCTACTGTCCACAAATAAACTAGATCTTACAGTTCTTTTCCCAGATCATTAAACCGAAATCTACATGAAATAGTTTATTCGTCATATTGCCTTCAACATTAAAATACACTTTCGTCTCAATTACCTCTAGTTGAGAGTTCTCAAGTATGATCCAAGATATGTTTTTAATGTGCCCTAAAGGTACAACACACAATCACACACACACACACACACACACACACACACACACACACGCTACAGAGATGCTGATTATCGAATGCATTATCCATGGATCACACCAGTGTGGTATGTGGCACGTGAAATGCATCCCGGTAAGGCTGCTGCGCGTAAATAAAGTCTATTTGAGAAGCAGCGATGTTCCAGACACTTCCTCCCCCTCCTCTCTGTGGAGTGACTGCACCCCAGCAGGGTAGGGGGTGACTGCAGGGAACGGGCAGACGGGCAGCAGAATCCCACCTCCAGGGGCTGGGCGGGTGCCCCGGTGGGTGGGTGTCTCCATGGACGAGGCATCACACCCGTCCGCGTATTGTCGTAGATCCCTGTTCACCTCCAGATCCCACTGGGCATTAAAGCGCGACTCGCGGTCAGAACCAGGCTCACTTTTGGCCAGCGGTTCACGTTCATCGCACGTCACGATCAAGCTGCGTTTCCTAACTCTTCTCGCCATCCTGGCTACCTGACTATTGTTTTCAGAGACGTGTTGCAACTTAGAGACATGTTGAAACATACTGGATTCGGGTCTGGGTCTGCGTTTGCCTCTTTTCCTCTTAAGCTAGGAAGGGACTTTCTCCTGAAAGTCAGCTGAGAGCTTAGACAGAAATGCGTGGTGTCTGACTGGCAGAGTTCCACAGCACGTTGATTAGACACGGGCTTTGTAGCTGTGGACATTCTGCGGTTTAATGGAAAACAACAACAACAATAACAACAACCCAAAACTGGCGATTTCTCTCTTCACTTCCTGTGCGCACAGTAACTACTGATCAGTGTGTTCGGTCACACTGCGACTTTCTGAAGCCATCTGATGACAATGGAATCAAAACTAAGCTAAGCCTCTACCTTGGTGCCTTACCTCGTACAGGGACTTCCCCGGAAGAGACACCCAGAAACGGTCAAGTTCACACTTGGCCAACCGGTGACCAGTGACCAAAGCCACTACTCTTTCTGTGCCCACTGCCAAGGCCAAGCGAGTCTTTATTTTTTTTTTAAAAAAATTGTAGCCATTGTCTTGGAACATGGATTTAAAAACACATTTTAAACTTTAAAATGTTGTATTGTGCGTCCGACGCAACATTATCACAAAGTCGGGTCCATTCGGGGGGTCCCTGGGTTATTGCACTGTGGTCTGCTGGTGTCTTTTGATAAATGCCCACAGCCCACAGCCCCAGCGGAGGGGGCTCTGCACAGCACCCCCATCAGGGTGAGGGTCACAGACGGTCCGCCCCTGCACCCATTCTGCCGAACGCGTGACCGTCCATTTGCATCCACGTTTTTCGACCTCAGGCAAACCCCACTTTGACTGCACCGGTGACAGCAATGCCTTCTTCCTGTCCTCTGCCGTCGGGCGCCATATGGGGCCGGTCTTGGGTTTAAAGGAATACTGCCTGCTGGTGACAGTATTGGGGAACTGGTACTGGTAAAAAATGAAACAAAACAAAACAAAACAAAACTCTGGATGTAAAAATTCAGGGACGAGCACATGGTTCCAGAGCGCATGGATATTGTCATCAGATGAAATTTTCCTTTGCGAAACACTGAGCTGGCGAGAGTGCGGGCTGTCGTCATTGGTGGACAGCACGTTCCAGGACCATCAGCTCCTCCACCGCAGACAAGGCCCTGCAGGCCCAGGCGGCCTGCCCCAGATGTGGGGCGCGGGTGTGGGGTGCGGGGCGCCGGGTCCTAACGGCGGTCACCTTTCCCAGTGCTTTTAGTTCTGTTTCATTTCGTTTCCCAAAGAAATAAAGACAGAACATCTTGGTTTTTCAGTTTGTTTTCTGTGCTTTATTTTCTCTTGGGCTTTAAAATTTATATATGTATTTGCAATTGTGATAGATTACATATATGTGTGTGTGTGTGTGTGTGTGTGTGTGTACACATACATCTATGGGTAGATAGATAGATGATAAATAGATGATAGAAAGAATATCTATAAAATTGCTCCACAGTATGAGTGTTTGAAGGTACTATTAACTCTATTTTGCAAAGTCCATACTCATTTCAAGATGAAGAGAAGACATTTGTAGTGTCTTTGCGGCTCTTTTTTACGATGACTTTACGATGAGACACTGATGTTGAGGCACCGAGGAGCAGCCCGAATGGGGCTTTCGGCCGAGCTGACCCTCCGGACCAGTGTGACAATGGGGGGCCTTGGGACCTCGGTGGCGGGAAGCCGGGGTGACTTACTCTCCCTGGATTTGAATGCAAAGGCTTTCACGAGTGTTGGAGAAGTTTAATATCTCTGTCTCGCTTTCATTTCATTCTAATAAGTGAAAAAAATAAAGCTGAAATATTGTTTTATTTTTATTTTGGCATCGCTCCGAAATTCCTCACGTAATATCATCACACCTTTACACAGTCACACTGCTCAGAATTGCAGTGAGAGCAGGTGTTAGCTGCCCCGGCCCCGGGGCCAAGCGCAGTCTGCAGCCCGTCTGGCACCGAAAGCCTTGCTGAGCGCAGTCCGGTCCGTCCGCTACGTGTTTTCTGAAGTCGCTTTTGTGTTAGGAGCACGGTGGAGCCGAGCGGTTGTCACAGAACCATGTGCCCGACGAAAGCTGAAATAAGGACACGCCAGCCTTCGTGGAGAAAAGCCCGTTGACTCCTGTGTTCAGTGAGATGCTACGCTAGCCGCTTCGTGGATTGTACACTGTGGGTCTTGTGTGGCCAGGCGACTTGTCTCCGGCCACCCAGCAAGTGGCAGAGCCCGGAGCCGGGACCAGATCCTTCTGAAGTCATGCTAGGACCTTCGTCCTGAACTGCCCTGTTAGACTCTGACACCTGTGTTGAGCCCACGGCAGCTGGCCATTGGCCTCAGCGCCACAAAGCGGTGGTCACTCCACCTTTGGCCACCCTTTTGATGCAGAGGCCCCTCCCAATGACCCTGTCTGGTATCCATGTCCTTACCTTTTCCAGGTGTGAGTGGAAATTACTTGGGGGAAACCTTACAAGAGCATGTAGCTGGCTGTGGACCACCACCCGGGATCAGGGGAGCTGCCGACCTGCGTGGGCGTGGGGGTCTGGTGGGGGAGACCCGCCCCGTCTACTCAATGCTGAGGGTGCAGCCGCCTTGCTCTGAGGGCCCCTCCTTCCTGGAGCTTGGGGCAGCCCCGCACCGGGCGGAGAGGAGACTCGAAGGGCATGAGCTGACCTGGTCTCGTGCACTAGGACCCGGGGCATGGGATGGGGCAGAGGGGGCGGGGGGGGGGGGGTGCATCGAGAGAAAGGGGCTGAGTTTTAGAACGCGTCTGTATCCAAGCAGGTCAAGCCGGACAGAGCTAAACCCAATCAAATGCTTGGGGCGTTTAAGAAATAGCGCATTTGCCTCTGGCGGCGCAAAACGTTCTTGAACTCTAGTATGTATTTGACAACTGTGCATACAAGGTGACTCTAAGGGAATACGCCTACGGCCCAAGAAGGTGAGTTGAACACCAGGGACTGTCGTGAATGCTAGTCAGCAACCATTTGAAAGATGACGTAACGTGGCGCAGAGAGAAAACGTCCGTACTCGCAGATCGCTCCCCAGGGCTGGCTGCGCCCCACCCGGAGGAAAACACACAGCAGGTGGGACAGGGCGCAGGGTCGCCCCTCCCTCCCCGCTCCCCGCCCGCAAGCCGTTTCTTCCAGACCACGCGATATTTCAAGGGAAATGGATTCCCTTACGTCAAATCGAGGCACACTCAACTGTCAGCAAATTCGGCACCATGGCCTTTGTGGCATCGCGGCCACTTCGTCTGCCCCTGATGCTGAGATATCACGGTTTGCGTGTTGCGTGCTGCTGGTTGCTGCGCGGTTACCCGCTGCGTCGTGACACCCAGGAACTGGCGTCTTGAACCTGACGAGGTCGCTCTGCGTGTCCAGGAGGACACGGCGCCCGGCCGAGGCCGGGGCTGCGCGCGCCCTTGGCCCACCGCGCGGGCGGCGTCTCCGTCCCTGCGTCTGCGCAGGCGCCTGGAGCGCAGCTCTCCGTCCCTCCTGCGTCCCGCGCGGCCGCAGGACGGAGGACAGGGGTACCTCGGCCCGTCGCCGGCTGGCGCGGGCGTGCATGGGGTCACGGCCTCCCGCGCTCCGTGGCGCTGTCCTTAGGCCCGCGTCCACGTCGAGCGTAGAGCGGGTTTTCCCGGCGCCCTCGGTGGCGTCACCGCGCTGCGCGCCTCGCGTCCCCCGGCCCCTGGCGTGCGGCCGCCCCTTTCGTCCCGCGCCCCCGCGTCCGACACCGAGGTCTTCCTGGAATTCATTAGCCTCCTTTCCCCACCTTTTTCAGAGGATCCCAGCCGTTGAATGGTGGATCATTTTTCATGAAAACGGAGAGTCTTTTTTTTTTTTTTTTCTTTCTGGAATAAGCTTCCATTTTATGAGTCTGTCTGGAAGGGTTTTTAAGGGTGCTCGTTTACACTGCTGGAAAATTTACCATAAATTTTCATGAGCGAGAACTCTGGGTTTCAGAACAGAAGTGGCTGTTGTTAGCAGCGAGCCACCAGCCCTGGCCGGCCTGGCGCTGCGGGCTTCGGCGAAGTCCCTCTGTGAGCCTCCGGATCGGGCTCTTTTTGGGTGTTGTCTGTGTGTGTGTCGGTTCGGGAAGGAACGCTCTTCTGTGTGGCCTGCGTGACAGTGCGGTCGCCTGCACGGAGGCCAGATGCGCAGGTGTGAGCTGCACTGAGCACTTCTGGGAGAGTCACACGGCCCCGGCAGGCGTCCTGTGCGCACAGTGGCCGTGGAGACAGGGCGGGTGGCCGGCTCGGGGCGGGGGACCCCGACTCTGTCACGGTGCTCTCCCGCTCCAGCTCCCACCGTGTGTCCCCAGGTCTTGGTGGCCGGGCTGGGACCTGAGGGACACTGTTCCTGCAGCCCGCTCCCTGCGTGGGCCACATTGAGATGCGGGGGGACCGAAGTCCTGCATCAGCATGGCCGGCGGGTCACCCCGGCCGCCTGGACACAGGCCTCGCTCACTTGGCTCCTTCTCTGGAGGAGTCTGGCTGAGCCGCCGAAGAGGGAGAGATGACTAGGAGCACAGAGCTGTGAGACATCGCCCGTGAGGGGCCCCCCGGGAACGAGCCGCGGGAAAGGTCGTGGAAAGCAGGGGACCCACTCGGGGCACACACGGGCGAGGAGCCGGCCCACGTCCGTGCACCTGCCAGGGATGCAGCTCGCTAGGAAGCCACCTCCAGCCCTCAGCGGCCCCGGCCCAGGCTGCTGGCCTGAAGGTGGCTCTGGACGGGGGTGTGAAGCTCATTCAGAGGGTGGCTGGCGGCCCCTACTCTGGCAGCGTCACGTACCTCAGGCCAGTGTGGAAAAGTCAGCGTTTCACCCCATGGATCGGTCACGCCTGGCACACAGTCCCTCTGCAGACACGACGGGAGGGCAGTGTCAGGAGGCGCAGGGCCGAGGGGTTGACATCTGTGGTCAGGGGCCGGAGAGAGCAGCTGGCCCCGGCGACCCCGGGAGCATACCCACAGCTGTCCGGGGGCGGCCCCGGGAGCGTACCCACAGCTGTCCGGGGGCGGCCCACCTGCCGGGCGAGACCCCAGACCCTCAGGGAACCCACCCTGTCCTCAGCTGTAGGAATCCTCTCAGGGGCCGCCACTGGGGGCTTTGACCACCAGGCCACACAGCGACTCTTCCCCCTGTCCCCCGAGACATGCCTCGGGTCTGGGGTTCTCATCTAGCAGTGACTGTGCGCCTCGTTCACCAAAGCCGGGAGGCAGGCAAAGGCAGGCTGAAATAAGGCACGCTACCTGTAGTTCAAAGATGTATAATTTAGATATTGTCACAAATCACAATACACTTGCATATTAGAATCTCGCCTCGGGCACTCACAACTACACTCGCTCGCTCTTTGAATGCTTTAGACTCGAAGTGCCCAGGGTACGAGACCTCCCCAGAGCTGACGCTGGGTCGCCGCGGAGGCAAAACCTTAGTTCAGCTGGAGAGGAGACACCCGCCGAGGAGGAAAGCCAGGGCACGGACACCGGGAACGCCGGGAACAAACGCCCTCTGTGAGGTGACACCCCGCCGAAGGCTGAGGGGCGGCCGGGGGAGGAAGCGGCCGCCTGCCCGCCTTGCCAGGTGTGGCCCCAGGTACGCCCCTGACGCGCCCCTGAGATACTTAAAAGGCCCTCAAGTTCGTTCTGACCGGGTGGAGAACCCCGTGGAGATTTTTCAGAACCATCCAAAAACAATCCCACGGTGCCCGTTTCAGCTGGAAAATTCTGTAATTTTCCATTTACCTCAAATAACGTATTAGGGGCTAATCCATCCGCAGAGAATTTTAATTCTCCTCTTGGAAGGATGGTGGAACGTGGAGATGTTCGGTGCCGGCTTTCTTTACGTGTTTCTGTGTTCCTCAGGCGTCCTTGTTGCTGCTTCCTAAGGGGTTGCGGCCTCCGAGCCGCATGCGAAACCAGTCACGGGAGGGAAGAGGAATTTTTCCCTGTGACAATCGTCGCCAGCGCCGAACGACGTGACCAAGCAGTTTGCACACTCACACTCCCCGGGCTCCGTGACTGCACGGTCAAGAGCCGTTTTGTTTTTCAAAGACGCAGAGCCCTCCACTTCCAACTAAAATTTATATGGTTTGCTAATTGCCTACACGTAGAGAAGGGTGAGCACGCAATTTCCTTTCACTGTAATTTGAAATCCCATAATTACGGCTTCTCTTCACCCGCTGGGGACTGCAGGCTTGGCGAGCACCGGGCCCGGGGCTGGCCCTCGGGGTGGCATGTGATACTGGCACAAAGCTCTGTTTTGTACTCAAAACAATTTTTGCTGGCTTTGGTGTTTTGATTTAATGAAAGACTAATAATTCCAGAAATTCAAATTTAAGCACTGTTCTTTTATTTTTAACCACCAGAGTAACAATAATCACTAGTTCTCTTTTAAAAAGCTAGAATTCAACAAATTAAGTTCACAGACTTTTTCTTGGACTTATTTTAATTTGGCTTTCATGTCACAAGTCTAAATCTTGAAACATTTATATCTCTGGTTTCGGTTAAACTAATAAAGTATTACTATATTAATAATTGCTACCCAGTTTATTAAGAACTATAGACATCAAATCCTTTCTATTCAAGAAGAAAAAGCCCTTGGGCTCTAAATACTTTTGGCAAGTAAGTCCTTAAGATATAATTGAGTTTAACACAAGGTCTGATTTAAAACTAAGGGCCCCACTTCTACCAGCAAGTCATTAAAAGGCTGACTTAGAAGATGATTCTTGTGATGCTGCTTAAATCAGGACTCCGTGGAATTCGACCGCTCACGAGTGAGGCTGCAAAATTTTTTGCACAGATGGCAAGGACCTTCAATCTCGCCGAGCTATTTAAAATAAATCTGCAATATCCAAGGTAACAAAATATATAAGGCTCAAGGAAATGGCACACTCAATTAAAACAATTCATGAGCTGCCTCGAGAGAAATAACTCCGGGGAAACGCCCGGTGAGGGATGCTTTGGAGTCCGGGAGGATCAGGGTCTCTCTCATCCAATAACATCCAGACTGGGCCGTTCCTGATTCCTCGTTTGCTTGTGACAATGAGGGGAGGGAGGGGGCGGGCACAGCCTCCTGGGGGAGGAGCCAGCTCGCCGGGGGGGGGGGGGGGGGGGGGAGCCCAGGAGCCTTGCTGAAGTGAGCTGGGGTTTCTCCAGGCTAAAGGCCGGGTGGCAAAGGCGATGAGATGAAGATGTGGCTCCTGCCCTCCGCTAACCTGCCAAGGAGAGGGCTGGACGATGCACAGAGCGACGAGCACGACAGCGGGGGGGGGGGGGGAGCTGGCGGAAGGGGACCGCGGACGCTCCTGCGGGGCAGCCCTGTTTTAACGCCCTGACCCCTGACCTCGCCTCCCGCGACTACGTTTGAATAGGCGAGAGACATTTAATGTTTAAATCTTCTCTCTTACCATCTGACCCTTTCAAGTGTTACTTTACAAAATCATGGAATTGGAAAAAGAATCTTGAGCTATCCTAGCTCATTTTCTTCAAGAAGTGGCGTGCCACGCTGAATGATGTGGAGAGTAAGGGGGGGGGCCTTTCAGTCACACACACGGACACACAAGGACATACACACATGGACACACACACACACACACACACGGGTACATTCACTGACACACATGGACACACACAATATTGGTTCATATCAGAGATGGACGCTAACTCAGGACTGGAGCCAGGAGCTGAAATCCTACGGATCTGAACTCTCCTCCCCTCCCCCTCCCCTCCCCCCCTTCTCCTCACTGCTCCTCCCCTTCCCCTCCCCTCCTCTCCCTTCTCCTCTTTTTCCTTTGATTTCTCCATTTCCCACTACGCGCAGCCATCTCATCATTTTCCAGCACAAACTGGCTTGTTCGGTGATCAGAAAGGGGCAGCTGCCCCGCCCCGCAGCCCTCACACGGGAGGGACATCCCCTTCTGTCAGTCAACCCCCAGGCGGCCCTGCTGGGTCCCTCGCAATGTCCTTGGGTCAAGTGTGATTGTCAGAGTGATGGGCATTGTGATGTCCGCGGCTGGGTCATGTCGCCAGCCCTTTCCCAGAGGCGCGGGGACAAAGCCTCGTGGCTGATGGACTCCCGCAGCCCCAGGGCACGGCAGCCTCCCCCACGAAGGGTGCAGGGTCGCCCAAACGTCCTGCGCCCGGCCCCGTGGCCGCGCCCAGCGCTTTCTCCGGGACCCGCGGCCTTCCGGAGGAGAGGGGCGCGCGGGCTGTAGAGCGAGGGGGGCTTGGGAGGAGGACGCGCCCGCAGCCGGGGTCCTGGTGACCCAGACCGTGGGGACACAGACATGGCCCACGCGGAGTTAGGTGCCCTCACCGAGGCCCGAGGCCCCAGCAAAGCCCACTTCCCACGCGTCCGCTGCCGTCCGGGTGTCAGGCCCTCGGCGCGCGCACCGCCATCCGCGTCTGTCGTCCGCCTTTCCAAAGGCCACCGGACGCTGACTCCCGCGGGAGGGAACGATTTTCAGGCGGATTTATATTGTCATAAAATACGCTCTCTCGTCCCTTTTGAAAAGTCGCTCAAAAGGGGAAAAAAGGCGCCGTTTCCTCTCCATGAAACCGCCAGGAAAAGCGTGTCGCGTGGGGGCCGTTTCCGGCCTGCAGCGTCCCCTGCGCGGGTTCCGGCCCGGCCCGGGCAGCCAGGCCACGCAGGCGGCAGCGGCTCCGGAGATTCTGTTCACAAACCGTTAGTGAAGCGACCGTGGCTCTTTGCGTTTGCTGACGCTTTGAACTGCGAGGAGTGACACGTTTCTCAATGGGGACACAAGAGCCTCATTGCGGGGCCGCACCAACGCCAGCGAGGGGGGTTCTGTTAACCCCGACGGTGGGGAGGGACGGGAACCCTGCCACGGAGCCGCTAGGCGTGCCGGGCCGGCCCCCGAGATGTCCCTCGCCGGGACCGCGCGCTCTTCCTGCCCCTGAGAGGCCCTCTCAAAGCCGGTTCCGAGAGCAGCGGAGAACTGGACCGGACTGCGAGCTCCGAAGGCCACAAATGTCCCCTTGCAGCTCCGTGAGGATGGTGCGCGTCCCCTCGGAGGGCAGCTGCGGGTGCCGCAGGACAGGACAGCGCATGCATCAGACGGACAGCACTGCGCCCCCTTTGTGCTTCAGACATCAACTCGCTCCTGCACCGACAGTTTGGCAGCTTAGACAAAGCGGGGCTCCCGCTGGGGGACAGGCTCGGGGCCCACAGAAGCCACCTTTGTGCTCGGCGGCCGCAGCCAAATCCGCAGCATGCTGTCCCTGGCGTGCAGACGGCCCAGTGGCCTGTCCCATGGAGGGAGGGCAGCGGCAGAGGGCCCCATTAATGACCGGGGGCTGCCGCTGTCTGGGCAGCTCCGAAGCACCCTGCGTCGGAGAGGGCCATCGCTCTGTCCCAGGACCTTCCCCACTTCCCACACTCGCTGTCTTGGCTCCCAAGGCACTGGGCAGGGACGCAGGATGCTAGGGAACACGGGGTTTTGGGGGGGGCCCTGGACCAGCTTCGGGATTCCTTTGCGTTGTATTTTCCGCTGCAAGGGGTCGTCACTAGCTCATGGGGGGTTGAACAGATGGTCGGGAGGTGGGGCTGCACATCAGTTGTCAGGCGTGAAAACCTCATTTCAAGTCGTATTACGGTCCCTCGTTCTGATGCTGGAAAGGTCTACGTCATTGTCCCCCATCGTGAGGAGACTTCAAGGGCACCTGGGGCTCCCCAACTTGGGGAGGAGGGCCAGGCCAGGGGCCCGACTCAGGAGCATCATTCCGGATTTGCAGGGAGGCGGCTGCTGGCCGGGGAGGGAACAAGGGTCTTGCCTGGGTCCCCCCCGCTGTCCCTCCTGCTTCCTTGATGAAACCACCCAGCAGCGTCTCTGCACCAGAAAGAGAAGGTCGTGAAAGGCCCAATACTTTCCTTCTTGGGGTGTGTTCCAGTGGGTTAACACATGAGGCCTTCTGGGAAGCTAAGGATTAAGAAAAACGTTGTTAAATGAATGTACGTGTGAAAAAGTTTCTTGGCAGATTCTAGCGCCAAATTTACATTCTTTTTTAATTTAGAAAAAAAAAAAGGATTTCTTTGAGCTCCAATTTTTAAAGACTTTACTTTTGGGGTTTGCACAAGGAGGAGGAGTTTATTTCAGAAAATGCATTGATCATTTACTAGCATTCTCAGAAGTCTCCTAGAAAAAGTTTGAAATGAACATTTAAAAGGCACTTAACCTGCTTTATGGTAATACAAGAAAAACATTATTATTATATATGAGAAGATGACATTCCTTCCCGCCAATTCCAATTTATTTTGCAAGTTACAAGTATAAAAATAACTTCACATAAAGTCGCTATACACAAAGTCTAGGTTATCAACAAAAATGTACACAAAGCTGTCATTCTGCACTTCATTAAAACGGCTACATGTATAGTTTATACATAGAAATCAAGCCCTATCGAAGTAAAATGCTAACTACATGGAATTTCTTTGCCAATGTGCCTGTTCTGGTTTGTATGCTCATCTATTTATCTCTACTTCGTATTATCATATAATTATGGTATTGATGGGATCTTGTGTTAGTTTTTATTTTTCTATTTCCTTAATAAACATAGCGCCGGGCTGACATGTTATGATAGAGAGAGAAGATGCCACTTCGGCAGGCCTCAGAGAGAGCGTAAATCCCTCACGATGTATTACTGGCATCAACACTTGACATAATTCAACACGGGCCGCATTCCCCAGCGTGTAAGTTAATACTTGGGTGTAAGGTCGTGTCTGTGCACGCCCCGTGAAACAGATCATGGAGCAGCAAACGCAGTCCACAGTGCTCCCAGCTGTCAGTCTCCACAATTAAGACAGATGGCCCGGCCACGTCCGTCAGTCACCGGCCGTCATCAGTCACAGCGGCCCGGTGCGGCCCTGTGTCTGGGCGGCCCCTTGGTTGTCAAGGAGGACCTCGAAGGGGACAGTTCCTCAGGTTTTTGCTCATCTGCGGTCAGGTAATAAAGTTCAGAGGCATGGATACATTTGCAAAGTTTTCCAAAAGGCTTTTACTAATGGGAGGTGAGAGTCAACCTCAATAAGGTAATCGTTAATTTAAAGAAATGCAGTTTTTGTTATTTTATTAAAAGTGGGCTATGATTAAATGATTGAAGATCTTAATGACCATGGAAGGCAATTTTTTATTCCTTCTTTCCTTCACAAAATAATGTTTATAATCCAATGTACACTAACTTGAATACAGAAGGCAAATGAATGGACTAACTTGGTAGCTTGAACTCGAGTTTATGTTTTCACTTTCTCCTCCTTCCCTAACATAAAAACGTGTACACGTGAGAAGACGGGAGACAAAGCCAACACAGTACTGGGAACGGAAGGCGTGATGAGCGGCATTCAGTTAGAACTGCGTGTTTGATCATGATCGCAGAGTCCCTCAAAGCGAGGCCCCCCCTCTGCTCTGTGACACATGGGATCCGAGCTGGGAAGAACTGGAGACTCGGGGTGACCTGAAGGTTGGCGTCTGGCCTCCGACCACTCACTCATCATACATGCGGTGGCTGATGCTGGGGACCGGCAGAGAGACCTGCACTGGGGTCGTCGGCTGGCCCTCCTGCATGTGGCCTCTGCATGTTGTCTGAGCTTCCCTCCAGCATGGCGGCCCCAGGATATTCAGACCTCTTCCCTGGCGACTCGGGGCTCCACAGGTGAGTTTTCTGCCGAAAGGGTTAAAATCACACTGTCTTTTTTCACACAGACTTGGTACTCATGCGGAATGGCTGCGGCTGCCTGTTCTCTGCTTTCTGGACGTCGTACACAGGTTTGGATTCAAGAGGAAGAGAATGAGGGTCCACCTTGCAGTAGGGGAATGGCCGAGCTCTGGAAGCACATGTGAGTAAGAGATGCTGTTGTGGTTGTCTTTGAAGAATGCCGCCTGTCACAAATGGTGAGCAGTGGAGCCCACCAGAGAGAGCTGGAACCTCACTGCTTAGAGTCAGGAGCAACGGCTGTAAAGGTGACGGCTGTTTCTTGCTTCAAATCCTTGGTGGGAGCTGAAGGCGTGTGCAGGGGTCCTGATGGGTGGACCAGTGTGCACCCGCACCCCCAGATTCCTGCCCATTCACGTGCAGCCCGGGACCACACGTCTCCACTCGGGCAGCGTGGGGGAGAGGAATCTCTGAGATCGTTGGATGGGATGGCCCTGGTTATAGTTCCCTAGGCAGCCAGAGGTCAATAGCGATGCTAAGGTACCGAACTGCTGGTTAAGTGGAAACTGACATTTCATGAGATCCATGGCCCCTTTCTCATTAGCTCCCCGAGTTCAGATTTCCTTCCCCAGAAGATACTGATGGGCCCTGTCTGTGGCAACTGGTTGAAATAGGAGAAAAGGCACAGAGATGCTGCCATCTGGGCCTTCCTGGTGGAACGGAGCCGTCTGTCCTCCTTCACCGCAAGGGATAACCGCCAGGCCGCGGACTTCGCCCGTCATCCAGAGCCTGCCCCTCTCTTAAATGTGAATGACGAGCCAAGAAGTACCAGACGGTCGAAGAAAGCCAGAGACCCGAGTAAACAGAGATAAAAGGGACGCGGTGAGGGAGCAGGGAGTGGGAGGCGCCAAGACCTTTCGTTCCATTCAGATGCTATACAAATAAACATGTAAGAAACAAGAAAACGTTCTGTGAAATTCATGTATGTAATGTATAAATGTGTTTATATGGGAACTATGCGTAATCTCAGATATGTTCATGTTTATATAATACATAAAGTATACATATTTATGTAGAAATTTTAAAAAATCAATGGAAAAAAACTGAGGCCATCTTTCATATGGTCAACCAAAAGACAGAGATAGAGAAGAAAGAAAAAGAAGTTAGAGATCAATCCATAACTTGAACTATCTGAGAAATAAAAGACGAAACAGAAAATGAAGGATAAGAAATAAGAAAATTAAAGATACTACAGGATTATTTCAGATTCCGCAGAAGATTCCATTGACCACCCAGAACAATAAATGGTGTTAAAAAACCCACCTTTTTTCACGCATGAACTTTTTTTTTTTTTTTTAATTTCGGGACTCAGGGAATGAAGAGCAGGTTCTAAAATGGTGCAGGGTGGGAGAAATGATTAAGAATGATGCTGGCGGATCAAACATGAGCATGACCATGGTTCCGAGTGAAGCTCTTCCTTTTCTGGAATTCTATACCCAGCTCCACTAGTCCCCAAGTGCGAATGAAATTTAAAGGCCTTTCAGACATTCGAGATCACAACAGATTCACTCACACGCCCATGGCCAAGGCCACATGGCAGTACATGCTATATGAAACAAGGATCTAAGTTAAGAAAACGGAAAACGGGCTTCAGGAAATGGGACTGAACGTAGAAGGAAGCAGAGACAGCTCTGGATGGTGCATGGAATGGGTCCAGATGGCAAATAGTCTGGGTTAGAGCAAGGAGAGAGAGAAGGTTCTAGAGGGAAGTTACAAAGGGAAAAACTTGGAGGAACTTTTCTGGTTTTAATCTATCTTGAGAAAAGTTTGATAAACCTTGACATATTGGTACATAACAAATAAAGCATAGAAAAACCCAATAACTGAAGTTAAAGCAGGAACGTTGTATAAGAAAGTCAATATAACCATAGTATATTCCTGACTCAAATGGGAAGAAAATGCACATTGAGATAAGTACCAAATGCTGTTTTAATAAAAATTTTGGAATATTGGAAGTATACAATAGAAGGAAAATGGAGTGAGGGGTGGATGGAGTTGCGATATAAATTAAATAAATTCTAGTATTTCATAAAGAAGATGAATAAATGTGGTCTAATATTTCTTAGGAATAGCTTATTTCTAAATAGAAAACTTTATATAGTCAAAGTATTGTATAAAATTCTTTGAAATAATCAAAGAATTATTTCTGTGCTAATCCAGGTGTAAGAATATTGCCACTTCTGAAAAGAAGGGACTTCTTTGTATAGCAAGTAAATAACTTGAATTCAAAGGAAGAAGAGCTGATTCCAGGATACACACACACACACACACACACACACTTTTCCCTCACTTAAGATTATTTTGTTTTCTTCTTGAATCCACAGGAAAAGAGAGCCATTCCGGAGGGGTGACACACGCCGGCATCCCGGAGTCAGCTCTGGCTCTGATCTGAGGAGCTGGGAATTATCGCATTATTTATTACTGCTAACGGAGATGAATGGAAAGTGGACACATTTATTTAGGAGAGACAGCGGCAGAACGATCTTGATTGATGAGCTAGTGTTTCCATTGTCACTCCGCTCAGGATTTTTACTCTGGGTATCACTTACGTTCTACTTTTTCACTTTGAAGTGAGAGAATGGCCCTAACCCAACAATGTGTTGAAGCTATTGAACGAGGAGTTATAATCGTGAGGAGCAAATCCATCAGACTATAGCTACTCCATCGACTGAAAGCCGTTCGTAAACTCTCCCATCCCGCCTTGGGACCCGATGTCATTTTTGAGTCACCAAAGGACAGCTCGATCAGAAGCCCCCGAATCTCGGTGTTTGCGGTGATTTTGGTGGTGTTTTGTCTGCAGGAATTCTGAGGTTTCTTTCTTCGCAGGGTTGCAAAGTCAAAGGCCTCCGGCTAGTGCCACACGGACTGGTGCAGCTGGTTTTCCAGCTGAGGAGACGGGACTGGACAAGGCCCCGGACGCCACCTGCACTGCGGGTTCCCCTTTCAGATTTTCCCTTCGTCCTGCAGGCCGGTTGCCGATGCGTCCAGCGGACTCTGGTTTGTACCACCATGTCGTCTCTGGGGACTGCCCTGTCCGTATCCCCGGAAACCATGACTCCAGCCTGAGCATCGGGAAGAGGAGGGGCTGGAGCTGGGTGTCCCTCCTTTGGCTCTGGACTGTGCTCCGGGTCAGCGCTTCCCCGTCAGTCACCTGTGTGTCCAGGCCAGGCAGCAGGAGACGCAGCCTGCAGCCTGCGCTGCGACTAGGTCTGGTGGGCAGCTGGGTGCTGGGGAGGGAGCGGCGTCAAGGACAGAGCTGAGCTTAGGAAGGGCGCTGAGGTTTGACCTTGTAGAACCAGGGGGAAGCCCCGCCCCCGGTTAGGGAGCTGGCGAGTTCTTACCTCCTCCCTCCTCGGCAACAACAAGCTGAAGCTTTGCTTTCGACTACAAGACGGGCGCACCCACAGACACGCGCCCCTCGCTCCCGCGGGCCTCCGCGCAGACCTCAGGCCAGGAGGGGCATTCGTGTTCAGCAAACACGCAAATAACGTGGCCCGAGGATAAAACCAGAGGCGGCCAACGGCGAATTTAGGTTTTTGGTCCATTTTGGTCCATCTTCAGAGGCCTCAGCCTGAGACTCTTCAAGAAAGCAGGAGAAGTGAGCGCGTCCCCACCCTGTGGCGCCAAATCATTGCGCCAAACCGTTGCGTCTTTGACCAAAAGGAACTTTCCTTCGCCCTCCTGTCCTGTTCTGATAAAACTCAGAGCCCGTGGGAGCCTCCTGGTTTGGGGCCTGAAAAATGGCCCCGCTCTTCTCTTACATTACCTTCCTCACACCTGGCTGGCGGCGCTGGGCACAGGTGTGAGATGCCGCTGCGCACCCTGCCCGCTGTTGCCAGGTTATGGTTATGTCCAGGTCTCCATAAACAGGTGCTAGACTTTTCCTAAAATGAAAAACAAGTGAGTTCGTAAGAATATTTCCAATTCGAAGTTTCTATCAAAAGACTTAACTTTGATTTTGTCATTCTATTCCTTTTCTCTTTACTAAAATCGTTCCTATAGCATTATTAGTATTATTTATTTTATTCCACGACACACACACACACACACACACACACACACACGGCTTCAAAATTATCAAGAAATACTAATATTACCACTAAAGATAAGACTATTGAATAACATCTATATTTTCTTTGGGCTTCCATTGGTCCTTAGAAAATATTCTGGTAAACACGTGCAGTTAAAATATCGTCTCTTAAGTCAATTTATTTGTCAACTCTAAGGTAGTCGAAATGACTTTTTCTCTGGTTATACAACGAACTTGTCATACAGTGAGGATCATTAATTTCTTTTGTATCTAATTATAAAATACTGTGATATAACATTTTACGAGGTGGTTATTATCTAATTCTTGGTAGGATGCATTTGATTTCCTTTAATTTAATAATATGTGTTAATGCCTTCTTTTAAGGTTGTAAATTTGAAAACTTCATAAATTAATACATAAACCTTCTAGGTTTCTGCATTTATTGAAGCACGTTATTCTCAGTGACAACAATTTAAAGGGTCTTTCCAGAATAAGTCCTTAATCTTAATATCTTCAATAAAATAAAATGATGATTATTAAGAGTAGAAAAAATAATGCAACATGACATTTATAATCCCAAGAGGCTGTGATTAAGCCTAGCCATTACGTTTTTGATCAGTGAATTATCCTCCTCGGATTTCAGGAAAGAGGCAGGATGAAGCTCAAACCCCTCAGTGTCTCAGCCAGATTCCCATTCTCTGTCTAAGTGTATCTGATTGCCCATTCAGTTACCACTCTCCAGTGTGGCGTGTGTGTGTGTGTGTGTGTGTGTGTGTGTGTGTGCTCTGAACTCTTTCGATTAACTTGGCCAAATTGTAATCAGTCTTAAAACAAAGTCCATCATTAGACAGAATGGCCCACTTCACGAATGCCAAACATTCATGGGGTACTCGGCCATCTCCTGATGATAGGAACACATTCTTTAGGTACAAAAGGTTTTGTTCGGATTGTTCCCCAAGTGAATGGCAAATGCTCCTCAAATATTTAGAGTCTGGGGAACCAGTGGCTCTCTGTAAATAAGCAGAAGTTGGGATGTATCTACTTCAGTAACGTGCAGATCTGATTCTTGTCTGAATCCCCTCAGTGTTTTTACGAGGTCGTTCTGCGTGGAGACTGTAGCTTTTTAAGACATGGCTCTTCCGTTCGGGATTTGGCAGTCACATCACACGTTGGGTCTGGAGCCGCCTAACTTGACAATAAGGTGCAATATTTCAATATAATGGCCTCCTTCTGACGTAAAGTTAAGGAACTGGCATTTTCTCCAGTTCTTCCTCGTTGCTCCAAACTGGACCGGTTGTTACCGAGGGCCCCATCACTGTATTTCCAGCAACGATTACACAGAGATTTCTGTCTGGCTACATGTCCTGCAGGGCTGTTCTGTGGTCTTCTGATCAGTAAAAACGCAATAACATTTTCACATAGTCAATATTTAATTCTGCAGATGCAACTGGTGGCTGCAATGTAGGTTATCAACCTACGGTGATTTATGACAGGGGCAGACAGTGGCAGGGTGAGAGCTGCAGCAAGGTCCTCTGGTGACAATAAAAAGGTTATAAATTTCATAGCTCTGCCTGAGAAGTGTATTTCTATCCTATATTAAGAATAGCTTTTTATAAATTTTAATGATCCGTGTTATTAATGGGGCCGTCATCATCACCGCCTGCATGAAACCGTGGTTCTTGTTTTTTTTCTTTTACTTTTCCATCAGCTGAAGGTATTGCAAAAATAAAAAAAAAAATTAAAAAAGAGCTCTTATTAGCAGTGTGCTAAAAAAAAAAAAAAAAAAAAAATAAAAGGGCTTTGAGAGTTATAAGCCTGCCGTTGTTTCCCGGGGCTGCCCGGCCCGCGCGCGGCAGTTCGTGTAAAGTTTTATGGCCGAGGAGCGGGTCGGGCTAATTGGATGCAGCACAATCCCTGCTCTATCGCGCCTGCAAAGGCCGCGTCATCGGGCAGGAGCGACACCGGGCCCACCAGAACGGGGACGTCGCGTGGAGATGGCCCTTCGCTTTGGCTTGCTCACTCGTCGAGAGCCCGACTGGCCTTCGGCTGCGCGTGCGAGTGCACGCACGCGTGCCCAGGGCGGCTCGCCGCTCTTCCGAGCGGACGCAGGCCGCGCACCCACCCCCTTCCCACTGCTCGCCGGACCGCGGGGAAGAGTGAGGGAAAGGGGCGCTTTGGGGAACAGGTCGTCACCTCCATTGGGCAAGGTGTCCTCAGCTGGCCGGCTGGGTGGCGTTTCCTATATTCAAACACCGTTTGTAAAACGGGATGTTTACAGCACGATCTGAGACACACTCAAAACAGGTGTGGGAAATGGGTTCACAGACGTTTGCTATAGACAACAGTGAGGGAACGGGTTTCCAGTGACAGGTTTTTAGTGCCAATGCACGCCTTAGTTTTTCCTTGAGAGGCCGTCTGAATCAAAACAAACAAACAAACAATGAACAAAATGATGTGCAATGTTTTTAGTTGTTCTTTACATAGGATGCTTACTTATTGCAGCATAAATTGGTTTTAGTCAAATTATCAGGGCTAAATTTTTCAAGCTGTTACATAGTTTCTTCATATGGACGACACAGAAAGTTTTTGAAATCTTTATTTTCTGGTTGCTCTAAATTTTGAACTGAAAAATAATGTCTACATGTTTTTAATAAGAAGGTACAGATTAGGAATATTAGGGAAGACTTTCTTCTGCTTAATATCTTTGTCACCTAAAAGGAAATCATCATATCATAAACCCTGAAAGTTACTTATTAGAATTTGACCTATATTTTTAAGCCATTTTTTCTTTTTCTTGTGGCTAAAGTCGGATTACAGATAAGGCATATGAGAATCTGGGCTCATTAAAAACACAAGAGTTTCTTTTCTTTTTACCACCCTTTTCCTTCTCTTTCTTCTTTCTTTATGCCCTCTCTCTTTAGGGATTAGATTAATTTTTTTTTTTGGTCAAATGTCATACGTTTGCATAGTTTAAATGAAAAAGACATATAAGGAGGAACACTCAGAGGAGCCTCACGTATATACCAATCCCCTTCGGCCACCTCACTCCGGTTAGCATCCCAATGCTCCTTTAGAAAATATGTGTATAGACTCCGTCTCCCTATCTTCCATAACTGTTAGCGGTCTCTAGACTATACTCGGTTTCCGTAGTCTGGTTTTTTCATTTTGTAAATGTCAGAGCGGACACGTTAGGTAGTGACCAAGAGTTGGGACCCTCGAGTCAGGCGGAGTTGCCTTGATCCCCAGCTTCTCTGTGCCTCAGTTTCCTTCTCTGCGAAATGCGGGTGACGGTAGTCCGCACCTCGCAGGATCGCCTCGGTCAGTAGGTGGGTTCGTTTCCAGCCGTGCGTAGAAGTCCGGCGTACATCATAAGCCGGCATTTCCTAAACACAGGGGTCTTTAACTGAAGAGGAGAACAACTCTGACCTTGAGACAAGATTGGCAATGCTGGAAACGACTTCTGTCGCCACACACCATGGAGCACGGGTGCCGAGTGGTGCCAAGCGGGTAGGAGACAGGGGTGCTGCTGGGTACCTGACGACACCCAGGACAGACCCAGCCCCGACCCCAGCCAAGGCTCCTGCGCCCAAAAACATCAACAGTGCTGTTCGGGTGGTAACAAAAAGAATTCTTCTCATAAAATATAGGAATGAATGAAAAAGTAATAATTCCAACAACTAAATGGAGACTTGTTTCCGTTTTTTAAAAATTGTAGCTCACTAAAGATAATTACTCAGTAAAAGCACAAGGATTTCCTTTTCTTGACTCACGTGTTTATCTCTGTAACCACTTCCCACCTGGAAAAAAGCACGGCGGTGTCCTAGGGTGTCCCTCAGACTGGGCCAGCACGGGGTATCACTCTCGGGATTTCCTCCGTTAACCATGTGACTCGTTTAGAAAATATGTCCTTTCTGTAGAAAAGTAACTTTGAAAACAAGCTGGTTGCACAAAATTCTCTTTACATTCGAAAGGAAGAGAAGTGTGTGTGGAAGAAAGACCAGAGGATGAATTCGTTTCATCTCTTCGCAAAGTCACAGTCACACTTTCCTGAAGCCAACCGCTTAGCAAATAGGCCGACCGTTAAGACACGATGTCATTTCTCAACTCCATGGAAAGAGGCAGAAAAATGATAGCTTCTCACACAACACACTATGGTTCAGTATTTTTAAACAGTTATTTCAACTCTTTAAGTTTTTTTTTTAAATACATTTTTCTATATACCCTGAACATTGGAAAATGATATACATTTTTAAGGGGAAAAGATTGACTTCCTTCGAAAAGATTGGTTTTGTTAAAGCGACTAGGATTAATACAATAGGCCGGGACAATCTGAGCATTGGGGCAAAAGTTAGAATTCAGATTTCAGAGTAAACGAAGACTCTCTCGAAGACCTGACGCCGCCGTGGGGTGCGGCCTTCATGTTGCCGGGAGAGCGCTCTCCTTTGCTGCCAGCGTCCAGGAAACCATGTTTCCGAGAGGAAATTCATATGAGATATAAATATCGACATGTGGGAAATGGTTAAATGGATGAGTGGTTTTTATTGTTGTGATAAACATTTTCAAAGTAATTGTTTTCCTATAAAGCAAACACACCAGTCGCCATTTCAAAATCATGATTTTGAATAGAGATCTAAATAATTAAATTGCTAAAACCACGTTTTAGGTGCTATCCTAAACACGCAGGCACCATAGAAGCCACGATATCCTTGTTGTGGTGATTTTAATTTTATTTGTATTTCCTGTGAAGTGGGCATCTCACACCTTGGACACCAAAGGGCTTCTAGTTAATATATATAGAGCTGTCTGCCCCCACCCCACCCTGTTAAGTCAGGATTGCCAGGGACAGGGGTGGGCTATTTAATCATTTAATTAGCTCTGTCAGATAATTTCTATTTACTCCCGTGCTTGAGAATATTGGACTTTAGAGATTAAATGGTGGCCTATGAGAATATAGACCTCACATGATGCCACTCACTATTTTATCCCAAATCTGAGTCGGTCACAGCGTGCCCTCTCAGGGAGTGTCCCAAGCTTGGGGGTGCTGCCCTCGTCCCGCACGCCTGCACCATGTCTCCCCGGGGATGCCCCAGTCCTGGGCGACCCCTCACTCTGAATGCTCCCCATCCCTGTCCATGCAGAGCCGTCAGACTCTGTGCTTATAGAGTCCAGGGCAGCAGCTGTCCCTGGAAAACAGTTGTCTGCAAACGTTTCCCCTGCCGTAGTGTGTCTATTAGGCATTTTGTTTTGTTTCATTTTGTTTTTCTAGGCACGAATCTCAGTTTATTTTTATTCTGGTTGTAATTTTATGTGACGTTTCTTATCACCTACCTAGTCAAGGGTACAAAGGAACTGAAAAATCAGAACTAATCACTCATCTGCCCGTCCTAGATTAAGTGCGGCAGAGGCACGTTCCAGTGGGGTCACCCTCAGGTTTGGAACAGCCTGCAAGCTGTCTGCCTGCCCACAGCCAGCAGGTGGCTCGGCCGGAGGGGACCATGTCTACTCCGTGCTCATTTGGGGTCCTGAGAGAGGACCCCGCTTCCCCAGGGCCCCCACTGGGCAGCGCGGGCCAGGGATCCACGCCAGGGCCACCATCCTCAGGGTGGAGGGTGGAGCTCCGAGGGGCCAGCTCCGTGGCATGGAACCTGGGGGCACCCGGGAGACGCCCCCGGGGACAGTCATCGGAGTAACCCAAATGACCGCTGCTGGGTCTTGCCCTCCAGCTGATGCTGGGTGATCAGAATGTGTCCAAAGCCCTGTGACTCCTCGTCACTCGTGAGAGCCCCCGAGGTCCGTTTACACCCGAAATTATTCTATTCCTCATCAGATGACGCTATTAGATGTCTAAAAGGAATGAGAATAAAATGTCGAATGATCACAACACACTTATAGGCCCGTAACACTTCTCTCTCCTTTTTCCTGGAATGTCCTTACCTTGACCATGAAGATGCCCTTCCACTGTTTGCCCAATCTGTGTGTAGCTTTGTCGGCCACAGGTCGATAGGACCATGTATCTTCAAGGACCCTGAGTTACACGCACTTCCTGGTGCCACGGACCCAGTTGGCAGGAGGCTGGTAGTCCACGGACAATAAGACACTTGATCAAACCAAGCCCACTTTACAGACGGAGGCGCTGAGTCTCAGGACACCTGGGTGGGCGGCCCCGCAGAGCCTTGCGCGGGGCCTGAGGCTCAGCTGCTGTTTCTGCAGCTTCCTCTGGTCACCTGTGCTCGGGGAGCAGTCGCCACACCTGCGCGAGTCAGGGCCCGCCCAGCGTCCGGCGTGACGCGGTCGGAGGGGCGTAGCACGCTGGGCTGAGGGCGCATCCCGGAGGCGGGCGGCCACACAGCCGCACCCCGGGATCCGGGCGGCGCCCGCAGGGGCTAGAGCCAGGGCTGAGCCGGGAGGCTGGCGATGGTCACGTCACAGAGCGAAGCCGAGACGGTGGAGGGTGAAGGGGCACGGTGTGCCGGTGACGCCGACACCGGTAAGGCCGTCCGCACCAAAGACTGGCTTGAATTTCCAATGCGCCTCTAGCATTTAAGTACATCATTGTATCTCGTGTAACAGTTGACCGATGACTTAAAACTCAGCTCACCGAAATGCTCCGCCGGCAACACCTGCATCTCGGCATCTTCAACTAATGATCAGGTGACCGAGTTTCACAAAAGCTCAATGCAGACTGGCTTCGGAATGTTCTAGAGTGTTTCCTGGTTATTTGCACAGAGGTGTTGCCGACAGCCCATAGCAGAATATGGATGAGTATTTCATTCTATGCAATTTTGTCAGTTTTCTGCAAATTGATCAAGAATTGAGAAAGCGATTATCCCTTTTCTTTACAAAACAAAAACAATTCCTTTACGACAACTCTAAGTAATGGCCTGATTTATTTTAATAGGATCTGCACCCATTTGATGTAGATTCTATAAAAAATATATATATAACGATATGACTATATTCAAACATTTTCAATGTCGTACTAATTTAAAACAACCTTCAATCTTGAAGATAAATAAAGCCACGAGAAACATCGAACTTAAACATTCACACAGAGTAGAGAGGCTTATCCCGATGATTGGCTGGGCAAAGCTATCAAACAACAGAACAGTCGGCTGCTCTTATTATCCCTCCGCCCGGTGGGAATTAATTACTTCCGAGGATGGGAACACAAAGCGCGTGCAGCACCGCCGTGAATGGAATCGTGTCCTCCAAGACGCCCACGTCACAGCTCCTCCTCGTGAGTGTCCCCGGAGGCAGGGTCTTCAGGAGGCGACCAAGGTTAAACCTGGTCCTATGGTGGGTCTCTCCTCTGGCAGGACAGTGGTTTTAAGAGAAGTAGAGAGATGTCGCCGTGTCCAGCACCGATGGAGGCGAGAAGGCGGTTGTCCATGGGCAGGAGTGGGGGACGCCAGGTCCTGCCCCCCAAAACCCGACCTCCCCATCCAGCCTCCAGGGCCGTGTGTGCTGCAGCCACCTGGTCACGGCCGCCAGAGCAGACTAAGACAATGTCCCTGCTGAGGGCCGATGTCTGTGCTCTAGGGTGTTCTACAATGGCAGAGCCGCCACCCTGGTACTGCGTGTCTTTGCGTTTCTGTCACCTGAGGAACGAGGCCTGAGACACACACATTACGGGGCCTTTCCAGTTGTCGGGCGTCTCAGATTTGCCCTGCTGGGAAAACAACAGGGGCGCGTGGCTTCTCAGTGTTCAATCATTAGCCGATGGTTCTATTTATCAAACCCAGAAGGTAGCTTTGCTTCTGAAAAGTAATATGAATGTTTTGTTTTGTTTTGAATTAAGGCCGGTGTGGAGCTTGCCACCAATAGTTAATATCACACTGCTTTGGGACACCCAGCAAATTATCGTGTGTGTAAATTGTCTCAGTGCTAATATTCCCTTTCTCATGAACCCCACGGTGATCACCGCACGCACCGGGGATCGTAATGAGAAATGAATTTTTCTTTATCTTCATGGAAAATCCTATTACGTGTAATTGGATAAAACCAGGAACTAACGATCAATCATTCCTCGTTTGGGCTCGGGTTTACACTTAGATCATTAAGACGGCATCGCTTCTGCCTCTCCTGTTTGAGCAGTGTGGGTGCCACGGATAATCGCGTGCTTGGTCGAAAGGCTGCAGACTTCCTGCGCAGGGCGCACTTTGGGAGGGGCACTCATCCCTTTCATGAAGCTCCGCCCTCACGGCCTAATCACCCCTCAGGCCCCGCCTGCTAACACCATCCCGAACACCGTGGGGACGCGGACTTCAGCGCATGAATTTGGGAGGCGCACAAGCACGCAGACCGGAGCAGATCTAATTGCAGAGATTACATATGAAAGTACTGTGGATTCTTCACTCTTGCGTGTCTTTCTTACTCCGACGGACGCCAGCTACGTGTCATGGGCTGTCCCGTGGAGCCCAGGCGGTGAGCCAATGGTGTTTTCAGGTAAACGCGACTGAGGCCCTGCACCCCGCCAACAGCCACTGCCCCAGGGAGGTGGGAAGCGCACTCTCTCCCGGGCTGTCTCTGAGGTCAGTGCACGTCAACGCCACACTACAGCCTAGCGACAGGCAGGGGTCCTATCTCCTGCCTGGAATCCTGACACTCAGACATTTTGATAATAAGTGTTTGAAGTCACTACGTGTTGGGAGAATTTGGGATATTTTGTTACGCAGCTTAGATAACTAATCCGGGTTTTGATTAGGACAAGACGGGATAGTTGTTTGTGTGTGCTTCCTGTGGTTGGGATTCATTAAACTTCTGTGGGTTCATAGTTTTTCATCGAATTACACATCTGTGGTTCATAGTTTTTATCAACTGTTCACTATGTGCTGCCAACATTCTTCACATATTATTTTCCTCTTTCTCCCTTCTTTAAAGACTCCAATTATACCCATATTGGTCTGTTTGAGTTTGTCCACAGATGGATGAGATTCTGTTCATTTTTGTAAATCCTGTTCTCACCCCTCCCACCTCCAGTGGCTTATCTTAAATAGTTTCCAGTACTGTACCCTCAAGTTCACGACGATTTTCTTTTGTAATTTCTAGCGTGCCATTAATCACATCCAGAGTAATTCCTATCCGAGACACTGTAGCTTTTGTTCTGTCCCTAAATGTTCAATTTCAGTGTGTGTGCGTGTGTGTGTGTGTGTGTGTGTGTGTGTGTGTGTATGTTTTAATGTGTCCTATGCCTCTACTTAATATTTGGGCATATGGCAGGTCATCATAATAATTCTGTTAATGTTTCTGTCACCTGATTCCAGCATGGGGACAGTCCTGGGTTAGTACGCACTGACTCTTCGCTGCTCTTCGCACGCCTGCCGAGGACTGTCCTAGATGCCAGCATTTGGGAACTTCACCTTGTTGCATTTTGGATAATTTTGTGCTTCTGTGGGTATTGAGCTTTGCTCTCGGATGCAGTCGAGATGCCTGGACACCGTCCATCACTTCTGGTTCTATCACTAGGGTTTCTTGGCGGGGCCAGGCTGGGTTTCGTCGAGGGCGTATCGTCCCCTGCTCCCTGTGTGCCCGCCCCAGCGCCCTGGGAGGTCCAGGGTCTCCGGCTTTGGCTCCCAGGTCTGGCAGCGCTCCCGGCTCCCTGCGGAAGGTGGCCTCCAGCGTCTGCTCGCCGTTCGGTCCTTTCTTGTCCTTGGTTTCCTGACACAGGTGAACCGATACGTACTAGTGAGTCGCACACCCCAGAGTGCCTTCTCTGTGTAGTCTCCCCCTTTTCATTCCTCTGCCCTGCAAGCTCTCCACTTCGTTCTTCCTGGACACCTAGCTCTGTGTTCAAGAGGTGATGTTTTTAAAGGTCACAAATTAGAATGTTACTGGCCATATAATACTACTCTTTCCCTAATTCTATACTTCAGTTAACCAACGCGAATAAAGAAACAGCCCTTCTTATATGAGACTGAAGGATTACAGATGGCAAGGACCTCATCAGCTTACAATCCCTTAGTTTCTATGCCTACAGCACCTGGTCTTCCGAGGGGGGCTCCCATCCAAGTGCTCACCACTTGGCTCGACACCACTTAGCTTCCAAGATCAGATGGGATTGGACTTGTTCAGGGTGGCATGACCATAGACCACAGGCGTTTCTTAAGCTCTCATGTTATAAAACATATGTGTTCTTATTTAGCCTGTTATTATTTTCAGAGACAAAAATAGGACACCTTTAATTATCTTCTCTCCTTACAGAATGGTCGAGGCTGTTCCCATAGACTCACATGGCCGAGTCACCGAGGGTTCCATGTACATTCTTACTTTTCATTAGTTTTTTTGTGTGGCAACAAAAATAACTTACTGAAATATTTATTAAAATTGGTATTTGGGCTCTGGAATGTATGAAGATAGATTAATTTTGATAAAAGAATCATGTAAATTCAGTTATTCATCAAAAATATAGGAAATGAATATAAGCATTTAACTTGTGGCACGTGCGCGCGCATGCGCGCGCGCGCGCACACACACACACACACACACACACACACACACACGGTACCACTCTGCTTTGCTAAGATTTATGCTACATTCTGTTGAATTTAGTTATCTGAAACTCCCACACTAGTAGATGAAGTCATTCTCATGGCAGATTCTTCTTTTCTTATCTTCACTCCAAATATTTTTATTTTCACTATTTTACTTGGTTTAAAAATATTTTGAAGTATATATTACAGAAAAATTAAAAGTATATGTAAAACCTTGATAAGACATTGATCTTTATTATATTAACCTTTTCCAAACTGTAAGGTTCAGCTGTGCCCATCTATCAATGTCTAACTTAATAGATCCAATCACCGGTTCTAAGTTTATTTTAATTAGAACTCTAAGCCAGGTCATTGCATTAACACTTACATTTGTTCTTTGTTTAAATATTCCTTAAATGATAAAACTCTCAAGGTACGTCTTGAGGGTCTGGGGCACTAAATTGCTTTAATGGATATTGTATAACAAAGAAACAGTAAATCATAAGCGACGCTTATGGGACACCGAACATTATACAAATATTTGAGGAACTCATGTGAAACATAATACTATCTCATGGATCTAAAAAATCATGAGTTAGACTTAAACCAAACTTCAGGTGCATCGTAACAGCCTCGCTCTGGGATGGGTGGGCTCAGAGCCCCTGAATTGTTTGCACAAAGCCAGGCCAGTGCCGTGGAGAGATTGAACATCTTTAATCACCAGGGTAATGTCAGTGGGACCTTCGAAGCCTCATTTATCCCTTTCTCTCCAAAGCAGGAGGGCGCCAGCCACACATAAATGGTACAGGAACCCCGTGTCCCTCCCTGGGATGCTGAGGCACGGGCCCCTCTCCCGAGTCTGGACCCGCTGTGGCCGCGCCCAGGACGAGGCATCTCTGGACCCCACTGGCCTCTCCCACCCAGAGCCACACAGTTCTGCCACTTGCCCCATTGGTTTGGACGTCAACTGCCAAGTCTACAATCAAGTACACAGTTCAAGCCGCCTCCCCAAACACAAATCCACACCAATCCCTCCTCTCGCTCCCTCTGTCCCTCCCCCTTCTCCCGTCCCCTTTTCTTCTTTCTTTTCCTGCGCCCGTGACTCTACTTTGATCCGTGCCCCATCATCGGAAGCCTGTGAGAAGGCGAAGTGAAGGAAGCAAAGAACAGTGGGCTCCGGCAGGTGGAACGAGGAGCCACACGCGCTGGGCACCTGGGCGAGGAGCAGGGACACCTGTCCTGAGGTCATCCTGAAGCTGGTTGGCCGGTGGCATCAACGTCCAGGAGCCTGGGCTCCTCCCACAGGGCGGTAATGACGGCCTCTCACTGCCGCGGGGAGAAGCGAGAGTGTACGACGCGCGCCCATGGCGAGCCTGTGTCTTTGCCCCTCTACATTGATCTGTTTCTTTGATCTGCATCAAGGTATGTGTGCATTTTACGTATGCGGTGAAGGAGCGCGGTCTGTTCAACGCCATAACACAGCGCCCGAGGCGTCCAGCCAGCGCTTCTGCCGTCTCGGGGCGTCGCTGTGAGAGGGGCGGCGTGAGCTCCCCGGGGAGGACTCGGACCCTGCGCACGACGCGGCCCCTTCAGGGTGTGGGAGCGCGGGAAAGTGCCATGCCCGTGGCTTCTCCTCCTCGGGGTTTTGGTGAGCTCAGACGCACCTTCCCCGCCCTCGGCGGTGGATGTCCGAGGCTCAGCGAACCACGAAATCTGTCCCCTTGACGGGCCATCGCGGCGGACGGGTGCAGAGGGCAGGAACCGGCGCTCTGCGCGGGGCTGCGGGAGGCGCAGCTCGCCAGGGCGACGCCGGCCGCGACGTCCCCTCCTCCGCGGCGGGCGGCTGCGCAGCGACGCCGGTTCAGCTGGCGGCTGACAGGTGACCTCAGGGGGTAACTCCGCGCGTGTGTCACCCTGAGATCGCGGGTGGGATTTCTCTGACTCGGTCGTTCCGTTTTTCTTTCCTCCACGATTCTCCACCACATGGCAAGAGTTTATCCGTCCCCGTTTGCGCACGCGCATAAAATCAGAGGCCTTCTCCGTGGCAAGTGTGAAGTTTGTTTGTTTGTTTGTTTGTTTGTTTCTCATCAAGGCTAGGATTCCTCTTGCAAATTATCATGAAATTCAGCATTTTCTTCCTGAGCCCTCCCGCCCACCACGCCGCCATTCTCCAGAACCCTGGCATTGGATCGGGCCCGTCCGACTTCAAAGGAAAAAGGAGAAAGCCAGGAGCTGGCCGGAGGGCTCGCGGTTTGCAGCCACATCAGCGTCACCTGGCAGGTGTCTGTCCACCGCGGTGCTGCTTTGCTTATCTCCGGCTCTGTCGCCGGCACTGACCCCGAGGACCTCTCCGCTCTGGGTACGGAGGTGGCTTTCTCAGCTGGCGACACGGGGACTTCCGCAGGCAGGACCGCCACGCCCGGGTGCTTCTACAGAGAATGTCCCAGCCGTGCGCGCGCACTGCAGGGCCGGACCCGCCCGTGCGCGCTCCCGTCTGTCCCGGCCCGCGGGACCTAGTTATTTGTGGGGACGAGGAGGATCCGACCTGAAAGAAAATGGGGGCGAGAGAAGAGCGAAGGCAAGACAATACTCTGATCAAGCCTTCAAATTTTATTGTGAGACGGGGTATATATACACTGGTGTTCAGGGGCGGAGTGGGCTATAGGATACATGTAGGCAGGGGATTGGCCGCGTAGCAGGGGTGGCAATGAGCTACATTCTGATTGGTATATGATAATGGGGAGGAGAGTATCTTTTGGCGCGCGCGGGCTTCATTGTTGGCGCGCGCGGGCTTGCAGCTAATCTCCAGGAAGTGAAGCAGGAACCTCATGAACCGTGGCCATCTTTTTGTCTTTGTGTGGCTCCCGACATCTCCTCCCTTTCTATTTATTTTAGAAAGGTGGGCCTTAATCGAGTGAGGGAATAGAGGCCTGGCTCCTCCAGCAGGGTAACATCCTGCAAATGCTCTCGGTATCTTTTGGGGAGGAGAGGCAGAGCTGAAAGCCAAATTGATCTTAATATATCAAGGCTTTATGTACATATGGATACCAACCTCTATGCAAGCCAGGCGTATTCTCAGGGAGGACCAGAGAGGTTCTAGGAAGAACCCTCCCTTGCAGTACTTTGTCTCGCACTCATCTCGATGCCCATACCCTCATATACTTAGGGGTATGCCTGGTTCTGGCGGACCAGCATATGAGCCATATTAAGTACGGCGCCAAAATCGATGGTACCACGGTCGAGGCGCCTGTAAAGTTGAGAACCGGAGACCTGGAGCATTGGTTGGCTCGATGCAAGACTCTTCATCACAGGCTGTAAGTCTGTGATAATGAACAGCAACCGCTGGCTTGACGAGCTGGTCAACCTGCTCTCGAATAAAAACTGTCAGTTTTCTTAAGGCCCAGGGGCCAAGAGACACTAAAAGGAAGAATCCTGCCAAGGGTCCAAGGATGGCGGGGATCAGAGTAGTTAGCCAAGGGGTGGCAGAGGTCCAGTTTTTGTACCAGGCCTCATCTTTTTCTCTTTGTTTTTGCCTGGCCTCTAGGTTTTTCTTAACTTTATCGATGCTATCTTGTACTAATCCTGTTTTGTCTTTATAAAAGCAACATTCTTCTTTAAGAGCAGCGCAGAGGCCTCCTTCTTTCAAGAAGAGGAGGTCTAACCCTCGGCGATTTTGGAGCACTACCTCTGAGAGAGAGACAACAGATTCCTTCAGGCTGTCTAAACCCTCTTGCAGATTTTGTATGTCTTTATCAATAGCCTGACTAAGAGCATAATATTGTTGTTTAGAAGTAATTATGGAGGCAATGCCTGTTCCGGCCCCAGCTGCTCCCAATCCTAATAATACAGATAAGGTAATGGCGGTTACCGGCTCACGCTTAGTACGAGCAGAGCCCGAGTAATATGGAAGGAGGTCTTCGGTGGGATGTATGGAAATTTTGGGCATGAGCATGACTAAAACACAATATTCATTGTTAGATATTAGTAAGCGCGGGTTAACGGAGGGCGTTATGCCAAAGGAGCAAGCAAAATAAGTACCGTTGGGTGCGACAAGATATTCATAGGACAGCGGGGGTGAGAAGGAGCTGTTACAAATGGGTACTAGCTGAGGGGGTAGACGCAAGAGGGGGCTATGTATACAGAGGCCTATTCCCGAAAGCTGAGCCAACGTGAGACCCGGAGAGGTCTCTGAAAAACGGAAGGGATCTGACCAGCGAGTCTTGCTGGAGTCATTGGTAAGTATGAGGTCTGCTGAGGTATTGACTAAAACTGCTATCCCTTCGTAAAACGGGGGAACGGGGGAGAAACATAACCAGCACTCGCTATATCCAGTGGAGTTAAGGGATTCTGCAGTCACATTAGCCAGGCCTTTAAGGATTCCGCTGTAAGAGGTAAAAAACCGGGGGGAGCAAAGCCTGGAAAACAGTACTAGCAGACAGGGGGGAAGGGTTAGAAGGTTTTGGGTCTTTTGTCTTAGGGGCAATAGGGCCAAGGATAACGTGCTTGTTGGCGTTTGGAATGGATCGAAGTAATTTGATCTTAAAAGTGAGCCCAGGGTCAGTTCCTGAATATAAAGCCTTAGCCCCCATTCATGTCCCCTGAGCCATCCATCAATAGGGGCCCTTTTTCCCTTGTCAGTAAAGGCAATGGAGAGCGGTGTACATCGTCCCCCTGTGGATTGGGTATTTTGACATTCGGGAGTGGGTACGGTTGAGTTACGCTTGGGATTCCAAGTCCTACTTACAGTTATATAATCCCAAGTGGAGCTAGGCTTCCAACTAGCGTCTCCCGTGGTCTCACACCCCCAGGAGCCACAGAAATAGGAGTCTCTGTATCCACATTTATAGTTAAGGGTTCGATCTCTATGAGCTCCAGGGCAAACATAAAACTCTGCTTCTCTGAGATAGGTTCTTTTACGGCGGTATTACACCCAGGGGAAGGGCTAGAGTAGTGGGAGTATTGTCAAGGGGGGGAGCTTGGGAAGGGGGAGGTAAATGTCTGGGAGTCCCCAGGCCGCGGAAGCTCCGGCAGCCAGATCACAGAGATCAGGGGTAAGAACGGGCCATGGGGGGGTACTTGCTAAGTGGAGAAATTGAACGACGTCTCCTGCTTCATTGGTGACTGTCCAGGTGAAATTGAGAATTTGATGGGTCCAAACGGGGCGAAGGGCCATGACGAGGATCAGTAGCGTGCATGTCTTCATTTTTGCCTCCTGAAAATAAACAAAAAGGGAAGGCTTCTCAGGGGTTAATATGCCCTGGATTGGAATTATTATTGTTTTTGCTTTTATTTGTGTCTAGGGGTTTAATGAGTCTATCTGGGAGCCATCGGGCATTTTGTACCTTAGCATCATATATACAAGCATGTCCTTTCCCCCATATGAGTACAGGGTCAGGCCCGTGCCATGTGTTGGTCATCGGATCTTTCCACATAGCCTGTGCATAGTTATCTGCCGTGGAGGGATGCCAAAGGCGATCAGCAGCGGTTTTACCCGCGGAGTCATGGGTAAGAAAATTGAGAACAAATAGTGCATGATTTAGGAGTGTCTTTGCATTACCTGTTTTCGGGTAGAGTGCTTCTCCCCCCGACTGAAGTTTGAATAACATGTTTTTAAGAGTTAAGTGGGCTCTTTCAACAATACCTTGGCCTTGGGGATTATAAGGAATTCCCGTTATGTGCTTAATACCTAACTGTGCACAGAACTGTTTAAAGCTAGAGCTGGCGTATCCAGGGCCATTGTCAGTTTTTAAAACTTTAGGTTGTGGCAGATATGCCAGGCATGAGAGAACATGGGTAATAACGTTTTTAGTTGCCTCTCCCGTTTGCAAGGATGCACATAGAAAACCACTGCAGGTGTCAATAGACACATGAATATATTTTAATTTACCAAAGGGAGGGTAATGAGTGACATCCATTTGCCATATCTCTCCTGGGACTAACCCCCGGGGGTTGATTCCGGTATGAGGCTCTGGGAGGAGAGTTAGGCATCCTTGACATTGCCGAACTATTTGGCGGGCCTGTTCTCGGGTGATTGAAAATTTGAGTCTAAGAGTGTGAGCATTGAGATGATGTAGTTCATGAGCCCGTTGGGCTGCAACCAAGGGTGAGTCTGACGTGACAGAGGCTACTAATTGAGTTGCCAGATCAACCCTGTCATTGCCCTTGGCAAGCGGCCCCGGAAGGCCAGAGTGAGCGCGTATGTGCCCGATGAAAAAAGGGGCACCGCGGTTTAGAATTAGTTTTTGTAATTTTGCGAATAGGGGGGAAGCATTTGTAGAGGGACGTATGTAAGGCACTGTCTCTAATAGGGGAACAGAGGTGGCTACATAGGCACTATCAGTGTAAAGGTTAAAGGGGGCAGTGGGGGGCCGACGGGAGCAAAAAGGCCGGGGCGCAAACATTGGGAGGCCGAATAGGGGGAGTGTAAGAAGGGAGATTAAGCGACGGGGCGGCAAGGGGCCAATCTGGGTTGTGATACCTGGCCGCTTCGCCTTCTAGTTCGGCCGCGTCTCCCGGATCCAGAGGTTCGCCATTTTGGCCCTTGGACAGGACCGGAAAAACCTTTTGTGTATCAACAAGGTCCGAATCTCGAGGGAGAGGCGGATAAATGCAACATTTGGGAGGGGCATCAGGGAGGGCATTGAGCAAAGATGGCGTCGGGCTGGGGGAGGGGGACTTAGCTGATTTTGGAGCAGGGGGATCGCCCGAAAGAGACGACCTTGAGGCTGCCCGAGATAGAGGGCGAAGGCAATATTCTGCTACAGACAAGAGTTGGCGTTTATCAGGGTCAGTAGTTTCAACAATATCTCTGATAAGACCCCAGTAAGAAAATACCGAAACAGGAACAGAATCGGGACCGTTTTTGATAAGATAATCATTTAAATCTCTACCTACTTTCTGCCATTTTTTAGGGTGAATTTCGGGGCCATTAACAATAAACCACGGACAGACTTCATCAACAAAAATAAAAAACTTTACCAAGTCTTTCTTTTTAACTCGAACTCCTCTCTCCCTAAGTGAACTTTTTAGGTCTCTTATGAAGACCGCTTCTTTACTTAATCTAGTTCCCATTTTCTTGTAAGGCGGCCGGTACTCACCAGGGACGACGACCTCCGTGAGCGGCGAAAGGCGTCTCCTATTGCATCATCAAAAAAGGGGTCTGGCCAGACGATATCTTACTCGGGGTCCGCCTGTGAAGGATCCGAGCCTCGAGCCCCACGTTGGGCGCCACTTGTCCCGGCCCGCGGGACCTAGTTATTTGTGGGGACGAGGAGGATCCGACCTGAAAGAAAATGGGGGCGAGAGAAGAGCGAAGGCAAGACAATACTCTGATCAAGCCTTCGAATTTTATTGTGAGACGGGGGTATATATACACTGGTGTTCAGGGGCGGAGTGGGCTATAGGATACATGTAGGCAGGGGATTGGCTGCGTAGCAGGGGTGGCAATGAGTTACATTCTGATTGGTATAAGATAATGGGGAAGGAGGAGGAGAGAAGAGTATCTTTTGGCGCGCGCGGGCTTTCTTTGTTGGCGCGCGCGGGCTTGCAGCTAATCTCCAGGAAGTGAAGCAGGAACCTCATGAACCGTGGCCATCTTTTTGTCTTTGTGTGGCTCCCGACACCCGTCCCCGCGCTGAGCCCGGCCTCCTGTCCACCCACCCGCGTCCGCTCTGCCGCCAGTGCCCAGGGACCACTTATAGTGCCTTTTTATAAAGGTTCTTGGCAGAGCTAAGGTAGATCGTCTCTAAGGTGACTCAAGGTTTTATCAAATAATTAAGATTCCACTCAACAAGCCATAAAATAACGTCTGTACACACACTCACATGCATACACACGCATATATTGCACTTTGAGCAAGTCAATTTAGGTTCAGTAAAATTGGCACGTGCTTCATTTCTGGTAGGATTTTAAACAGGCACGACATTGCAGAAATGTGATATGTCAAACATGAAATGAAATTTAAAAATCGAGGTGTCTTTTGACAGACGGGTAAAGCGGATGTGGTGTATACATACCATCAGCCATGGAAGACGTGAAACACTGTCTCTCCTCACACCGTGGCTCGGTCTCGAGAATATTACGCTGAGTGAAATAAGTCAGATGCAAAAGTCAGGACTATGATTTCACTCATGTGTGGGATATAACACTGGAGGCCACAAAGAAGTAAGACAAACAAAAACTCAGAGGGAAAACAGGGCGAAAGGAGGTAGAAAAGGGTAAAGGGTCAAATATATGTGATGGAAGGAGACTTCACTTTGGGTGGTGAACACAACGCAATATATAGACGACATTGTCAAATTGTACACTTGAAACCTATATAATTTTGTTAACCAATATGACTCCACTAAATTTAATAAAATAAAAAAATAGAGATATCTTTTAACCCAGAAATATTTTTTCTAAGCTATTTCTCCCCTAAGGAAATAAAGACACACGAAATATAGAAGAATAAATAGTATTAATTCAATGTAATGCATAACAATAAACATTGGAGACAGCCTAAATTTCAATAACTCTGGAGTTTTTAATTAAATTAGTATTCATAAAATTGAATGCTAAAGAATCCTTAAGATTACTATATTTGCAAATATATTTGATGATATGGAATTTATTCATAACGTAACACTGAGTGAAAAATATACCTATGTGAGTATCCTGTTTTGTACAATAAACATATAGAACAATGACTGGATGGAAATTCACCCAATTATTAAGAGTGTTTATCTCTAGACCACAATAAAATTACATTATGTGTTTTCACACTCTTGTGTTGTGTGGATACATTTACAAGGCTTGTAGTTTCCGCAGGCCGATAAGTGTCGGGCCGTACTGAGTAATGCAATAGCTCTCGTTAAGAGCGATTTCACCCCCAGGGGATATTAGCCACATCTGGACACCTTTTGGATTGCCACGACAAAACGGGGTGTTTGCTACTGGCATCTCATGAGTAGAGTCCCGGAGTGCTGCTAAGCATCCTATAATGCGCAGAAATGATCCCCAAAACATAAAGTCATCTGGCCCCAAATGACAATAATGTGAAACAGCAAAATGCAGAGGTCAGAAGCCAGACCTTGCGGACCTCGCTTCAGTATGCGGTATTGGGTGGACCACCTGGCCTCTTGGAGACTCGTTTCCGTGCTGGCAAATGGGAACAGTATCACCCACCTCACAGGAAGGTTGCAGAACTGAACGAGTCAGTGATATAAAAAGCTCTGGGGAGTGCCTGGCACAGGGTCAGCCTCGAGCTGGTGTTCGGTCTGTCTCCGTGCTGTACATGAACCCACAAACTTTCATTCCAACGTTGTGAAAAACACAGCACCGCCAGCCAAGCAAACACTCGAAGAGGCAAGGGGTGATACTTTGTCTCATGTTCTTTATATTCTTTTTAAAACTTAAATAGTACTAAACTTAAAGGAGGCATCATTGATTAGATTACATGTCTTTGCTATTCTTTCCTGTGCAATTTATCTTCCTACTTCTAATCGAGAGTTTTGTGGACAGGTTTTCCAATCTGTTATTTTAGCTTTACCACAAATAAACATACGTATCCTCTACCTATCACCTCTATCTATCTGTCTATCTATGTATCTATCTATGTGTCTATCTGTGTCTATCAATCATCTCTCCATGATCACTTTTTATCATCCTTCTACTGTCTAATTATCTTATATATTTTTAATATCAGAATAATTTTGTCACTTATCTAAGTTTATTCATTGTTCTGCTCTCTTTTAGAGCAAGGCGACAACTTAGCATGGTTAACTTCCGTCTGAATCCACCTCTTCTGTTTTGCATGTTGTTAGTGCTATATTTTTAGTCTCAGATTTAATAAAACATAAACAATACTTTCATAATCAATAGTTAATTCCATTGTTGACATAATGTATTCGGGTTATTTTGTTTACCCATTTTCTCGTACACCATTTATTCCTTTCGAAATCTTTTCTTAATAAGTTATATTCCTTAACTACTTACAGTCTTTAGGGCAGGGTGCATGAGTGGTCAACTTGTATCCTCTCCGCATGCTTGAAAATGTCTTTATTTTGACCTCACACTTCGGTAATAAATTAATGATTTAAAAAACTGGGCCCACTGTTGTTTTTCTCAGCACTTTGAAGATGTGCTTTTTTATGATTTTCCAACTCGTGTTGTTGCAGAGAGGATTCTTATTGTCAGTGCAATTATTCACATTGGTAATTGTGAGTTTATTCTTTTAAATCTCTTTGCCTTTTCTATTTTATAATTTTATGTAATTTTATCAGAATCTATCTAGTGTGGACTTAATATTGTCAGCAATGGAAATGTGCTGAATATTTCAGGGCCATTGAAAAATGCATAACTGTTATCAGTTTAAATATTGTCCCTTTGATATTTAACTTTTTAACATTTTTTTCCTTTTTTCCCTGTATTATATTTTCACTATTGCCTTTATACTCACTAATTCTCTCTTCAGCTGTTTCTATTCTAGAGTTTATTTTCTGTTGAGTGTATTATTATTATTAGTTTTCTATACTTTATTTCCAGGAGTTTTAACTGGTTCTTTTTCATATCAAATGTATTTTTCAATCCTGTCATTTTCATTTATTTGTTTATAGAACAAACTTATGCTATTAACATTATTTTCAGACTCTTCGGTCATTTCCATTTTCTGAAGAGAAATTTCTTCCACTTAACAAGGGATTTAAACAATTTTTTATCCCCCTTTTTGCCTTCATTCTTCACGCACATCCGATGTGTCGTGACAATTCAGGCCCTGTCTACTCATTTCAGAACTGGTCTTGACTTGCTGGCTTGGAATCTCGTTGCCCCAAGACCCCGGAGGGTCACGCAGAGCCAGCCTGTGCCCGGCCTGGCGTCCAGGTCCTGATGGCATTGTCCTGTCACGGTGACAGCAGCTCACGCCTAGACGTAGCCCCGGGCGCAGTCGGATTCTGGACGCGGCTCCTCGCGGTCAGTCTCTCTCCTCCACGCCAGCACGCTGGTCCCCACTCTCCTGCTTGTCCTTACGGAGCCCAAACCCGCGACTTTGTGGCCTGCTCATCGCCGTGTGTTTCAGTTTCTTCTCTGCTTCACACCCTCTTTCCTCTTTGCCTTCCTTCTTTTTGCGAGATCCTTTAATTAGAGGGGGAAAAAAATGTCCAAACTAAGCGTTTGCGGCGAGGCTTGGGGTTTCTGCTTTGTGAAAACACTCAGTATCTGGTCAGACATATGCTCTTTTGCTATGTTCACTTTTTTTGAATTTTGACTACTGCGTGGACGTGGCTTCTTCCCTGCTGTCCGCTGCGATGGGAGGGCCCGGGCAGCCGGCATCGGCGTTCACTGCCTTGGCCTCTGCTCAGTCCGCGTGGCCCAGGGTTGTAGCCGCACTGATTGGCCGGCTCTTTGGGCCACTGGTTTCACCGTGTCCCCCAGCTCTGGGCTCCCTGTCAGCCTGTGTACACCGCAGGGCCGAGGGCGCAGTGGGGGCTGGGCACATCTGGATGTGTCATGGGAAGGACAGGTGGAAAACGTCCCACCTTCTTGGGCCTGAGCAGAACTTACTCTCTGTAAGTGCAGGGGTCTGAGTCTGTCGCTGGTCTGTGTCCAGCACGTGGGGCTGTCAGGCACCAAGCAGTGACCGGGAAGCGGGGCCCAGCGCCCGAGCGCGCACGCCGAGTGCACGCGTGAGCGCGGATGCTCCTGGGCCATCCCAGCGCCGCATGCGGCCGTCAGACCGCGGACGGACGCAGAACCGACAGCGCCTCGCGAACAGGATCCCGGCCTCACGGTGTCGGATGTCGCTTCTCTGCTCCATCCCCAGCGTGCAGCTGTTCTGTTTCTATTTAACGCGAATGTTCCCTGGAACTTCACGGATGTTGCGAGCTCAGCTCGAAAAGAGGAATATTCGGTTGGAACCTTGAAGGTAATTTCCATTGAGGATGTTGTCTGATGGCATGCAAACAGATGGGGGAAAGCATCCTCATCTTCTCCGTGCGGTGCGCCGGACATAAAGAGTTAGACAGTTGTCGTGAGATGCGGTCTATAATTAAAACAATTTGGGTTGATTTACAGTTGGCTAAGCAATTCTTTCATTTCCTTTTTGCAGCATCAGAGACTAAGATGGAAGCTTCCTCTCAGATTGTTAATTATTCTTTTTTATTACAGCCAGGACACTTAAGATCGTCTTTCTGCTTCAGTCTTCGCTGTAATTCAATGTTATGGTGAAAATGTTATTTCTGCCTCACTAAAGTTTTTCTTTCGAATCTTCTAGCAGGAAAATTGCCTCCACTTCTCACTGAACATCTAGAGTGAAACAAAGGCTCGCAGACCTTGGCCGGCGCCTCCGCTGCAGACGCAGCATCGCGGCCCGGCCTCTCCCCCCAGGATCACCTCCCTCAGCTGCGCTCACGGGTTCAGCCCCATAGCTGAGCACCGGGCGGGTCCCCCCAGCCCGCACCAAGTCACCCTGTTTCTGTTCTCCACGTAAGTGCATTTTCCTCATGAGGAACCTGGAGAGCAAGAAAAAAAAAAAACTATAGAAGAAAATGAAGATTCCCCAAAATTACTTCATCTAGAGGAATACTCATAGTTCTGAAGCCAGTTTCCGAACACGTGTTTATGAAAATCTGTCTCACTGGTTACCGCCAACTGTGAGGCTTTTTTCCTTATACAAAAGCGCACTTTGAGGATGTCACTTAGTGGCTGGACAGAGCCCCTCCAAAGATGCATTGAGGTAATTTCCCATCCTTTTAAGACTGGATGTTGTTGTTTGAAATGTTTTATCGTAAGTAATAATGTTTGGTTATTTTTGCAAATATATATCTGTTTACATCTCACGTCGAATCAGCAATCATTTCTAGAAGTTCACACCTTTTAGAAATAGTTACTAATTAGTGGAGTTCTTTTCTTCTTTGGGTAGGAACAACTATTTTCTCTTATCAGAATAAATGAAAAGAGGGCGTCATATCAAGGTGAGGAATTTAACTGAATACTAAATTTTAAATGCCTTGGAATGTAGCCAATTTGTATTTGTCCTAGAAATTTCATTGAATCGCGACACCACGGGTTGCGTCTACGTGCTCAGAAATCGCAGTCCTGTCTCTTCTTCACTTGGAACTTCTTCCGACGTGGGGGTCACTTCCGGGGCGGGCCCCGTGTGGCCACGAGCAGCCGGTGCAGGCCAGCGCCCCCGCCAGTGCGGGGGGCGGAGGGGCGGGGTGAGGGTGCGGAGAACGGGCTCTCTCGCCTCCCGAAGGTACCAAGTACCCATGATGCAGCGGGTGCGCTCACATCCGGGCAGCGGGTGCCCGTGCGGGTCACATCTTATCCCCCGAGACATGTGCTGATTGCTTCACTCCTGGTGCCCGTGAGCGTGGCTGTATCTGCGAATAGGGTCTTTGCAGATACGATCAAGTGAAGATGGTGTCATTAGGGTGGGGCTTAATTCCATGTGACTGGTGTCCTTATGAGAAGAGGAGACACAGACGCCAGCACACAGTGTCATGGGAAGACAGCCAGGCGAAGGCAGACCCTGGAATGACGTGCCTACAAGCCAAGAAACGCCAAGGAGTGACGGCGGCCACAGGCAGCGACGAAGCCGGGATCGGACTCTCCCCGAGCCCTTGGGGGACGCGTGGCCCTGCCGGCAGCCTGGCGCTGTGCTCTGGCCCCTGACGCTGAGAAGCCCCCAGTCTGCGGTCCTTGGTCACGGCGGCCCCGGCAGCTAAGTCAGGGCCCGAGCAAGCCGCTCAGAGGACCAAATAACAACCTGGGCACCATCAAAAGCAGCGACACCTGAGAACGCACGTGTTCAGACCTTGTCCTGCGAGGCCAGTGTCTGCTGACGTGGCACGTGGGGCCTTACTAAAGCGCTGATGTGGCACACGTGTGCCGGTGGGCATCCCCCTGGCTCGGCCCAGTGAGGGCAGCTGTCCTGGGGTCAGCACGTCTGGGACGCATGCTCAACCCAAGGCATTGTCACAGCTTGATGTCTTGGCCAGCTCAGCCCCCGGTGACACGCGGACTCGTTTCTGCTGACTTCCACCAAGCATGCACACCTGCCAACAGGTTCTGGGCGGGATGTTGTTTGCTCTGTCCCACTTCAAGTGGCGAAATGCCTCCCCATTTCCTTATTAAAATAAAACAGTCGATTTTCTGTGATGGTCATGCGGAGAGGGTTTGTGACTCGTGTTGTATTCTGCTTCCTCTCTCTCCATGAGTCACTCCACCCTGCCCCTCTCCCCCGGCCCTACTCACTGCCTCTCTCCTTGTGCCCTTATCCACATGCTCCCTCCTCCTCTTTTATGAACCGCGTTTGCAAACGACTTGTGAGACGCATGCCACGCAGTGGTAAAATATTTGCGAACTTCCACCAACTGCTTGTTGAGGCACAGAGTAACCCCTGCATTTGAAGACTCCGAGGGAAACTTAAAATTCTCCAACAATTTGTCCAGGGGCTTAAGCGGTGATTGGTGATGAAGCGTAAGGATCTATATCTCATCGCCATGTCGAGCTGGATGTCCAGCAGCGTGCCAATTCCATAAAAATTTAATTTTCTATTCATGCTTTACCAAAATGCATTCTTTTTGTTGACACAAATAGCATTCTTCTGTCCAGACTGACTGGAACACCAAACCAAGGTCTAAAATCAGTCATATTTGAAAAAGAATTTAGAACACAAAGCATGGTTATGTCACCTTATAAGGTTCACAAACATATTCTGAAATATTGACAGTTCATTTGATTCTTTGGCTTTCCTAAGATATAAAACATGTTCAAAGAATACAAATGAATTAAAATGTTTGTCTATATTTAAGGTATATAAAGTTTCTTTCAAAAGAACCCACTGACTTTCTAAAGAATGTCACGCAAGCCTCCCTGGCTTAGGTATTCAAACAAAAGACAGAAATACTTCTAAATTCTGGGTTGAAACATGACAGGGGCCAGAGCACAAGACGAGTCACCTTCTCGTCTCCCAAGGTAAAGCATGCTCAGGCTCTCTACCCCAAGTCCGTGAGTGCCACAGCTGTCTCTTTGTCCCCATCACCTGGATCCTTTGGGCAACCCACGGGCAGAGCAAGACACGTACCCCAGTAACAGGCTCAGTGACCACAGAGGGTTAACAGAACGGTGTTCAACGGAGAACCTCCCGGATAATAAAGCAAACCATTAGGCTGAGAAAAGGATGTCAGTATGATGTAGGGCGTCCCCTTAGAATCGATGATCCTGCAGATTATGGAAAGTATAAAGAGTGTCCCAGGGCCTGGCACCTTGTCCTAGGTGTCGCTTTGTCCATTGGACAGAGGAGGGGTCGCTCCCTATGGTGGTGCTTGGCCACTGGGCAGGGGATCCTGTTTCCACTGATCAGAGCCAGTAACACCTACAGCCGTGACCTCTACGAAGCGGACACTTATCCGCGAAGCCTCACGCCATCCCACCTCGTCTCCCTCCGTGTGTCTGTGTGAGAAGTTGCTGGTGTCCCCACACTGAAGCATCGGTAACTAGATGACCTCCCAAAAAACTCCCTGTGCTCTCGTTCAGCACGTCCTCAAGGGCGTCTGGGACAGAGCTAGCGGGATGAAGGAGGCACAGCTTTCTCATTATTTGCTTTCCTTGTAAACCCGAGGTACAAGATTAATTATAGTCTCATGAGTCTGCCATCAATATCGCTTCTGAAAATCCATGAGCAGAGACATTCGCGGTTCCTTTCACAGTCCTCCAGGCTGAGTCCCTCAGTCGCCAGGCAGCCTCAGCCCCCGCCCCAGGTCAGGAACCATCCCCACCAACTCCTCTGCCCTGGATGCTGCGCCCCGCTTCTCAGCGGGGGGCGCCCGGTCCCTCCCATTGTCCCAGGGGAAAGACAGTTCTCCAACAGCTTTTTTTTTCTACCATTACAGTTAATTTGAGAATCACATAGTCGCCCGAGTCAAGTGTCTTTGCTGAAAACCTAAGTCTGTCACCCAAACCAACCGACCACCTTTGTTCTCCCTTTTTTGACCATTGGCCCCTCTGACTGTTACTGAAGACTGGAGAGGACTCGGCGACTGTGGGTTCCTGGGGCACCCCGAGGCCCTATGCTCGGACGTGAGCCCCCACCCCCGATGTGCTGAGCAGCCATCTCTGAAGATGGGGTTCCGGCGGGAGCTAAGGTTTTATCCCGAGATCACAGACACGACGCTGTCGCCCTTCCGGCTCTGCACGTCACCTGCCAGGGCGGCTGCTGACCCGACGCCTGGTTTCGGGTGCGTTCTGTGTTCTGTGGCTTAGACTGCCCCTCCCGTTATTCTGTCCAGGTCGCTCTTTCTAGAGCTATCTCTTTGGGAAGCAGGGACAGGCCTGGGCATGGTACTCCAGATCTCCAGGGAGGCTGACAGCGTCCCTTCCAGAAAGTTCTCACCGTAGACAGCCCGAGGTCTGCACGCAGCGGGGAGCAGTGTGGGGTCGGTCGGGTGGGGCAGAGCGCAGGGGCACAGGGGCACACAGGCGGGCAGAGCTATGGAGTCTGCGGGGCTCCTTTTCCATCTTTGTCTCAATCGATCCAACAGACAAACGTCCCCCCACTTCCGGTGCGGTGGGAGGTGCGGGTTCCGGAGCAGTCATCCGGGTCCTTTGAATCTCCAGCGCGCTCCCCCCACAGGCCCCTAATCCCAGACGGCGTGATTATCTTTTGTGTAAAAACTGGAAACGGTGAAGATGTTCCTAACCGCCTTCAGAGACTGTTCCCACAGGACAGGTGTCTGTTCCCCGTTTCCGGGGAGCTGCCCCTGGCTTCCGCGTGTGACGCAGAGGGGCGCAGACCCTCACCTGTGCGCAGAAACGCTGCGCTCATCCCGTCACCAAAGCGGGTTTCAACTTGATCCACTAACTGACAAACTACAGCCCCGCAAAGAAAACATTTACAGAGACTTTTGGCTGGTCTGCAAGCGCCTCGGGAGGGGGGGCTGACCTCCCTGAGTTGCTCCTTGTTACTGTCACCCCGACTCCCTTCTGCGCAACGCCCCCCAACTCCGTCCTGTGCGGAGCGGACCCCGGAACCAGACGCGCGCGCCGTGCTGAGTAGAGGCCCAGCGGGGCGGGGTTCGCCTGGGGAGCCCCGCACACCTCCCGCACCGGGGGACGGTCCGGTCCCTTCGGGGCCCGCTGGGGTGTCGCGCGGCACCGCGCCACACGCCTGCACCCGGCGCACATCTTTAATAGAAGCCCAGAAAATTCAGCGTCTCTCCGGCCTCGTCACGACGCCCACTGTGCACCCCACGCGCGCCAGCCCGCGCTTTTCCTGGCGCGTTGTCGCCTCCTCCCCGGCGGGGGCAGCCTCTGTGCAGCGTTTCCTGCGACGCTGGCTTCCAGCAGCGTCCCGGGCCCCCGGCGCGGTGGAGGGGGACCCCCGACGCTCCCCGAGAGCCCAGCTCGCCGCCTCCGGACTCGCCCTCGTGGCGCGGGGTCCGGGGCTGCAGCCCGCGCTGGGGACGCGCCGCCGCCGCCACCGCGGCCCCGCGTCTCCCGGGTCGGACTCGGCCCGATCGGCTCCGCGCGCGGACCAGGGCGCCTTGCGGGTGGCGTCTGACCCCGCGACCTGCGCGCGCCGGGGATGGAGCGCGCGCACCCCCTGCAGTCCGGTCGCCGCAGAGCCGCGCGGGCGGGTTCACCGCGTCCCCGGGCGCAGGGGCGGGCGCGGCAGCCCCAGCTCCCGGGCCATCATCGCGCCTGGGAGGAGGGGGGACCGGACCTCCGGGGACGCGCCCCCCAGCGGCGCAGGCCAAGGGGGAAGAGGACACGCGTCCCTGCGAAGTCAGCGCTTTGGGCTCGAGGGGCCGTTGTCAGGGGCAACGAGGAGGGCAGCAGCGGCCGGCCGCGGGCGGAGCTCGGCTCGGTGGCTTCGTGACAGAGACCCGGCCCTGCTGGGTGTCCGGGGCTCAGCGCCGAGGAGGAGGAGGTGGGCGCGGGAAGGACGCCAAGCAACGTAAACGCGCACGACCCAGTGTCCCAATGCCGACGCCCGAACCCCGAGCTGCAGCACAGGGGTCCCCGTTTCCACGCCGGTCCCGGGGACAGACGCGCAGGAGCGTCGTCTGGAGCCGTGAAGAACGAAGAACGGTGGCCTCGCCCTGCTCGGTTCGCTGGCATCTCCTTTTGGGTGAAAAGGAACGGGGCCCGCCTGTCCCCTTCCGAATAAGCGGGCGGGGACCGAAGCCCGACTCAGTGGCCCGGACCGCCAGGCCCGGCGTGGGCACAGGCTGTGACCCGCCGCGTCAGCGCGCGGGGCGCCCAGCGCCACGGCCGCTGCCGGCCACGTCGCCCCCGACCACCAGCAGCACGCGCGCCACCGTGTCCCGGTCGTCACGCCGGGCGGCGTCGACCTGGACACGCACGACAGGGCTCCCCATTCCCACAGGACGGCGTCGCGGGTGCAGGAAGAGGGCCGCTTTGTCCCCCAGCACGCACGCGTGAGCCCGCGCACTTTCCGACACGCGGCTCACATGCACCCGGCATGGCTCCGGCGTCTGGTGAGCTATAATGCCACCGATGGCCCAATCAGCAAAATATGTTCTAATATAATAATTATAAAGAAATGCAATGATGCTTTCCTTTATTAAAAAAAATAACAAAATTGTTACAGAGAAAACAAACCTGGATAAACCAATAAAGCAAAAGGTCACCATGTTGTCTGAAACTCTCCACATCTTGCTTCTCAGAGAGTACCGCCGGTGACACTTCGTTCACATTACCTGAATTGGAACTCTTGACGAAGATTCCAGAAGCCCCATCGGAACCCCACCTAGGACAATGCCAACAGTCCATGTGCGCTTCTCTGCCCAAGCTGCAGATGGCCCCCAGGAAAAAACAATGACCGCTTTCCTGAGCAACGCACTTACGATATTTCTGACAGAACATGTGTCTTTCAGATCCACAATTAAGGAGAATTAGAAGTAGGTGGTCCATAGTCCACTTAATGACACACATAAATTTCTTACTTAAGACAGACTTTTCTTCACAGATTTTTCTTGACATAGAAAAACTGCAAAATATTCACAGCAAAGCACCGATAAATTTGTATAAGAATACACGAAATTAAGGACCTATATAAGAACATCTTGTAAAAATGATATAAAACAGTATAAAACACACAACATAAAGTAAAAATATATTTTCCAGAATAATGTCCCCAAAGATTGGACACGTTAAAAATGCAAAGAACAGCTAAATAAAGTGTTTTATGGAAGCTCCAGGAGGGTTTAAGAATGTTTCTTAGCAGGCAAGGAATCCTATTTTGCAGAGCTGTAAAAGTTGCTTTTTTTTTTTTACCTTCAGAAAAGTTCTAAAATATATTTCCAGATTCTTGAACCTGCTGAGAGTCTGCAAAAAATCCAAACAAACATTAAATTGCCCTCGCCATGCATCCATTTTTAAGTGTTTAGGATAAAACTTACTCAAGAGACAAATAATGCCTTTGCTATGATTTATGTAGGTAAATAAATAACAAAATGCAGCCACCAAGATGCACGAGAAGGAGAACTGGAGTCGTTCTGGCTCCTGTAACTATGGCAGAAAATAACACTGGCCATAGTTTACACATTAAAAAGGTTTCACATTAATTTAGGACAGAAAACCAGGCCATCAGCAACAGGAGGGCATCTGCAAGGCCATGAAGCCACCAAAAGGAATAAGATGACAGAATTAAGGACAGAAGCCATTGAGAGCCAACGGCTAAGGAAGGTAGACCCAAGCTAGGGTCCAGGTTGAGGGGCTTTCATTTATTCTTAGGATTTGTATTAAACAGTATCTCAAAATACTTCATAGAGATGACGAGATTAAGTGCTGTCATCTTTGGAGAGTTAAAGGCAAGAGTGTTTTGTAGATGAAAACAGTGGCACAAAATGGAAAAGTAGGTCTGTTCATCAAATGCTTTTAAGAGAGGAGCCAGGTGAGCCACGGATGGAAGGAGATACCTGAAATACACATATTTCATAAGTGTCTCATATGTAAGTTCTTAACGCCAATAAGAAAAGAAATGTGAATAATCAGAGCTCACAAGGAGCCTTCTAAATGGCTCTTAAGTATATGAAAAAGTATAATCTCATCAGTCATCAGAGAAAATGAAAATTAAAATTATAATGACAAACCACTACATAATGAGCATAATGTTTAAAATAAAAATTAAATAAACAAATGTCCGTGACTATGTGGCATGACTAGAACTTTCCTGTACTGCCTGTGGGAGTGTCACTTGGCAGGGCCGATCCATAACACTGTAGGATGGTGTCTGTTCATGTCATGCCGAACATATGCGCATCCTGTGACCCAGAAACTGCCTTTGTAGGCACACACCCTGCACAAATGTGTCCTGATGTGTCCCAACCCTCTAAGCTAGCACTAGCAGGCCCTTATTTAGAATGCCTCTAACAGAACTTTTCAGATTGATTGTCTTTTGATTCAAATAAGATTTTTATTTTTTATTTTTATTGAATTGACATGTTTTTGGAAAGGCTAGAGAAGCTATTTGACTATCAAATATCTTAGTTCGTGCCGGGCATTCTGCTATAGAGTGTCATATCGTGTTTCTTATTAAGGTTTGCTAAATGGGTCGAAGAAAAATAGATGATATTACAGTCACTGGGCAAGTTTGGGTTAGATTCAAGTGTAAGTGCTTAGGAAAGAGTAAATTAAGGTTGATGAAACAAGATGGGCTTTTCTCCTTCCTGTTAAGAGAAGTTTGGAGGTTGTTAGCTCAAGGCTGGCGAGGTCTACCGTGGGGTAAGATGGCCAGGCTCTATCTCGGGCCAAGCTGAATTCCAGCCTTTGCACCGTCTTTGCATCTAATAGTAAAGAGACAGTGGTTGGGGGTTGGGAGAGAAGAAGGGGATAAGGAAGGATCTTTCTTCTAAGGACAGTGTTCAATTTGCATATATCACTTTCTTATAGTCCATTGGTTAGAATTTAGTCACATGACACCTGTATGTGAGGGATGCTGGGAAATGAAGTCTGTTATGGGGAGCCATGAGCCTACTGAAAAATCAGAGGGTAAATTACTAAAGAAAAAGGTAGAAGTGGATATTGGCAGATAGTTAGAAGTCTGCCACAATGTATATAATCATTTGCAAGAAAAAATGAACACAGAAGTCAAAGACTTAAAGGCTGTCTCCCTATAGATGTTCATGTTGACATCTGCCTGTGATTATATTTCCAGAAAGTCAGTGTCAGTACCTGCTATATAGTTCACACTGGAATTCAGTCAATAGAAACTTTTCTTTTTCTGAGGGTTTTTTTACATTGCAAAAATTACACCAAAAGATTAGTGTTTAAGCATATTTCCAACTTAACAGGAACTGAGTCATTGATAAAACCAAACTGAACAAAAACTATAATAAAAAACAAAGACAAACAAACAAAATAACCCATGTTTTGAAAAGTTGGCATAGCTCTTCACTCCTTTTGTTGTAGGAAAATAGGCCTGAAATAAACCTCTGTGTGGTAATCAGATGGGAGGCAATTCCTGCTTATTCTGCTTATTAAAATATCTTTTCTCTTTATCCTTTTTATTTACTATGACTCAAACTTGCCTATAAATTCTAAATTCACCCAGAAGTTGTGGAAAAGACACCCAGTAACACCGGTGGCCCATTGGGTAAAGACAACATAATTTTTATGTTGGAGCCAACTGTGTGGGACCAGTTCTACTGTGGGCCTCTGCCCGGAGCCATGCCAGCAAGAACCCGGCAGAGAAACAGCCATCCTCAACAGGGACTAAAGCATCTTTCTTCATCATCCCATCGTCCAGGTCTCCAAGAAGAGGACAATTGTTTGGGGTTGAAGCTCAGGGTAATTATAAGACTTTCATTAACAATAAAAGATGATTCCTAACATTGGTCTGCTTTTCTCTTTTAACCGATTCTCTTAACTTTCCATTCTTTTTGCTCCACTTAATTCATAATTGTCCTAGCAAGAGTGGAAAAAATAACACAGATAAAAATGTTCAAGGCCCAAAGCTTCCACGGGAGCGGAACCACGTACATAACGTGAGCACACAATCTTCCAATAGACTCAGCATCAGAACCTGACACAAAGCACCGAAAAAGCAAAGTAGAACGTTTGAAAAAAGCATGTAAGGTTGGGATTTCTGGAACTTTAATAGCTTTCCACTTAAATTTTTGGCTATCACGCGCTTTAGCTAAGAGAAAAAAAATAATGAGTTTTACAACATTCAGCTTGCTTTATGACATATTACATAATGCTGTAAGCTCCATAAAGAAGGTTGTGTGCAGTGCCGTTAAAACTTATTAGGTCACCAAAATTTCTAGTTTCATATTAAGAAATTAGAAATAATGGTTCAGATTAGAGTTACCAGAATTATAAAAAAAATCCTTTGAATTGAATCAGTCATTCCCAAGGATATACTAATGAATTTGTAGCCTTAGAAAAGAAAAAAAAAAGTTTCATTTATAAATTCACCTGAGGTGAAAGAAGTCATGTTAACATTTTCGGTTTTATGTGGAGTTTCCATGGGCCGCGGTGCTCTCTACACCTCGCCTCTGCTCTCTACAGCTCACCTTAATTTCCATTTTGTAGGCCCCAACGTGAGAATTATTTTTAAAAATCAGACATTTAGTCTGAATATAGCAATGACTGAATATAGCAAATCCTTCTTCAAATGTTATTTTAAGTTTAAAATGTTTAAATTACATGAAGTAGTTTAAGATTCAAAATAGTCTTCAAGTTACTCTTTTTCCTTTACCCTGTTGCTCGGCTTCCCTCTCCTCTGCCTTCCTCGTCGGGGTGCCTGTCCCTCAGTTCTGGGTTCCAGCGGTGACCTCTGATAATGGCGTCGTACGACCCTCATCCCGTGGAGCCCGCTTGTGCTGAAACAGTTCCATGTTTCTGCCTGGCATCTCCAACCAGAGTGAAAATTCCTGGAGTCTGCGAACTGTTCAACACATGATAGAATTAATATAAATAGAGCTCAAAAAACTGAACCTGAGTGGGGGAAAAAAAAAAGGAGCAAAGATAAAAGAGAAATGTCATCGTTTAGGTCGAATGCTGCTTCAAGAAATTGTCACTTCCTCTTTGAAAACCAGAGTCACCACAGGCAAAGGACCGGCTCTCGACCCACGGTGCAATTTATTTGTCTTGCTCTCTAAGAGGAAAGAGAGTTTGGACCGCACAAAATGGAACTCCCTCCCTGTCAGGGAAGAGTATCAAAACACAGAGAATGTCAGCCTATTTATCTCTCGCGTCCCTGGAGAAGGTAGCACTTTTTTGTCCTTACATACTCCTTGTTCATCCATCCCTTGATCTAGGGGCTCATCCACCCAGCTGTTCATGCACCACTCACTCATTCATCCATTCACCCATCCACCCACCTGTTCAACCAGCCAATCAGCCAGGCTTGACTAACCACCAAATCTTGATATGCCAAGTACTGCGATGCTTTGAGTGTATTTGATGTTATGTCCGCCCTCTAGAAACTCACCAGAGGGTGTCTGAGCGGCACAGACAAGGGCTGAAGGAGAGACGGTCTCGTGTATGACGGTCTCGGGCTGTTCCGTGGAGTAGGCCAGCCAGCCGAAACTCTGGGAAGTCACGTGCACTAAGCTCTTCAAGGAGTTAATGAATTATAAGCCAGTCCTTAAGGACTTTTTTATTTTTATTTAACCTCCCTATGACAGAGGGGATACGTGTATGTCCGTAGATCGAATCTGAGTCATGTCATCAAGGGGAGAAAGCATCAGTCTCATAGGAGATCTGCATAGAATGGGGCGATCATAGAGTTATAACCTCAGTTATTTATCAAAAATAAAACCACAGAGGAACAGGGAAGAAACTTAAATATCTCAACTTTGGCCTAGGGTGGAGGAAGAACACAATCTCCTCTCAGAATCTGCACCTCAGGCCGGCATTCGCGTGGGGTTTGAACGGCAACTCCTGCCACCAGCGGAGCTCAAAAACCCTCAGACAGAGAATTTATCTTACACGCTTTCAAGCTGGCGGGGCTCCCGGATCACACGCAGTAGCCAAAGGCAAACCCTCCTCTCAAGACTCCCCTCCCCACGCAGGCCTGCGGTGATGACGCGACACCGCCAACGAAATGATGCGTATCGACTTCAGAGAAGGTAAAAATGCGACCGTGAGTCACCACATGGACCCCGTCTCTGTCGTGCGTTGTCACGTACGGCATTGCGGTGTGCACGCAAAGTGTCTGTCTCCTGTTTGCTACAAGTCGATGTGAGACTCACAAGTACTGGCCAAGTTTACTTCTAGGGCCAAGCTGTAAATGCGTGCTAAAATTTGGTAAGCTTGTCGCCGAGTGGTTTGTTGATCATACACCCAGCGAGGCACGTGCCATAGCCCTCTTCCAGCTGAGATGCGGGCGCCCCTTCGTGCCGTCCTGCACGGACACGGGACAGTTTGTAGAGATGACACTGCTCACGTGCACAGATTTCTGCAGCTGGTAAAGAAGCCATCATCTGACAAAGGGTGAGATTCATGTTGACCAAACAAGAGGATTCTGGTGAATTAAAAAACAAACAAACAAGCAAACAAACAAAACATGAGGGTCGATGTATACGGTCTCAATCTATAGGAATGAATCTCTTCATTAAGAAGTGTTTGAGAGTTTTAAATCAGGTTTTGGATGAGGATTAATAGACTATTCAAATTTCTTTGATAGAGCTATTAAAATGTATCACTTTTGCAAGACTGTTTTAGGGGTGAAGCTTAAGTGACAGGGACAATTGTTCTAAAGACTGAAATTAACTTTGGGACCCACAACCAGCAAGATTGAGAGTTAATTACATCATTCAGCATGACTAAAGCTTTAAAGTGGCTGTCGAGTACAATTACCTTTATGGAATTCATGTCACTTGACCTTAAGCTCTGGGTCAGGGAACCAGGAAGTTGCAAATAGTGCTTACCATATTCTGGAACTGAGGAGAAAACGCATCGGTACGACCCCCAGGCAGAAGGTATGGATGGAGCTTGTCCTATGTGTCAGGCTCCGTTCTAGGTGCTGGGGACCAGTGGGGGACCGAGGCCTTCTCTCACAGATGCCACGTCCTGGGAACCCCAGCTGTGCATACATTTCCTTGCAAGGATTTTTGTCCCCAACACTTTGGACCTGCAAAGGCTCCTCGGGAATGAGTGTCACTAATACGATCGGAGTGAGAATTAATCCGTAAGGTTCTCACCTGCCAAGTTGATACGCTGAGAATATTTCTGACAGTGGAACTTTACAAAGAGGCGACAATGAGACACTGGAAAGCAGAGATTCCTGGTAACGGGATGAAAACTCTCTTTTGGCTACTATTAAAAATGGAAGAAGGCCGTGATGTTTGATGTCGCTTTTCACTTACCTCGTCCATGAAAATTTACACACTTCCCCTGTGGGCTCATCTTTGTTCTGTCTTTTCTCCACTTTCGACTTCTCCTCTCCAACCTGCGTTGCGTGCCCACCCCGCACTAGGAGACGGCTGAGCCAGGCGAACGGCATCCTATCTGAGACAACGCTTCTCAGAAGGCCACAGTCTAGACAGATACGAGCGAAAGATTGGAAATACCCTGCGATGAATTTTATCATTTAAGTGCACAACAGACATGGGCGCTGGTAGTAGTCGGGGTGGATGGTCATGTCTGCTTGGGGTGGGGGAGGGGGGCCGAGGTTAGTGGAAAAGCTGCTGAGAGCAGAGCTTAGAACGTGCGACGCATCCTGCAAAGGGAACGAAAGGGAAGATTACTGCTGAGTTGACTCCGTGTGTTTCAAACATCACGGATTCACGCGTACTGTCCCCGAAGGGCTCGAAGGACACACCTTTGGGGGGGGGGCGAGTAGCCTCTAAAATGCACACGAGTGCAATTCGTTCTCGTGCCCCTTTGGCTGAACGTGGATTGCGAAGAGCTTCGAAGCTGCCTGTCCATGCTCAGCCGCACGGGACGGGAGACACACGGTCCATGGCCGTGTCTGAACAGAGCCCAGAGCCAGCAGCCCAACAGGCCGTGGAGAACCCGACGTCACTCGGTTCTCTCTGCGCACACAGCGCTCATTAATCCAGGGCCTATTGCGCCCTATGAATAGATTCCAGCCCCTAAAATCAGTACAGGCTTTTCTGGTTATAGCCCCACTAAAGCAATACGAATGGACAAACCTGTGCAAACTTCCAGCTGCCTGCACCCAGCACCCTCGAGGTAGCGAAGAATTCCCAGTTCTTGCCTTTAAGATTCTGCCTTAGACTCCAAGATCCTGTAGAATTTGCCTTATGTTTATTTTTATGGACTTACCTAGGTTGCATTCTTGAGGACCCAAATTAAGTTGTTTTTTTTTTTTCAAATAAAACAAATTGAACTTAAAACTAACCACATGTCTCAGTTAAGGAAAGCTGCCTCGTGATTTTTGAAAAATAAAAATAAGTGAGTAAGTGCTTTTCAAAGTGATATTTTAACCTCCTGCCAAACTGTTGTAGGAAAATATGATTTTTTTATTATTATTCAAATGTGAGTTTGGGGACATGATTGAGGTTTTCCTATAATCAGTAAAAACGAGGAAACAACTTAAAAATGTTTGGGCAACCTCCAAATAGAGAGAAAAAAAATTTAAAGGTGAGTGAGTTAATGTAGCACATGTTATAATAAAAAACCCAACAAAAAGTAGCCCTTATAGTCCAATATTCTGGCGGACAAACTCAGCCATTCTTTACGGAGAATTTACTGCCGTATTTCTAATAGACAGCCCTAATTATAACACAAACAACCTGAGAGAACGCCGAGAAGGCCTGAGTAATCATCTAGTGCCACAGTCACCAGTGGGTGTGACGAAACCTGTCCCCCACCATGCGCTTTTTCCACCCCTTAAAAATTCTTTCCATTTACAATGTGTGACATAAAAAAAAAAAAAAAAAAAAAAAAAAAAAACAGCTTGTCACTAAATGTAAAAAAAAGTAAAGTAGCAAACAGCGAAACTTTCGACTTCGTCTGGAAGGTGGCAGTGTCTTGTTGTTTTCACGACTTTCTCTAAGCATCACCTTTGTTCTTAGCTCTGCTCTCATTGTCAAAGCCACCAGGCAAAAGGTGAGCTATGTTTAAATGTGAACCCACAGTCCTTTGCGCTTTTGACCGCATCGAGCATTGGGTAGTTTCATCAAAGGCGACTAAATCACCATGACTATACACTAATATTTTCTAACTTTGCTTCTTAAACGCTGGCTCAAAGTTCATGGCGGGAAAAACACGTTTCGTCGTCCACGAATGAACTGTATGACCACAAGGAGAAGGAGCCTTGGGAAATAGTCCCGGTCATCCCATAAGCCGCCGTCCAGGCGCGCGCTTGCGAGCACGGAGCAGCCGGCACCGGCAGGCCGCGGAAAAGCCGCAACGCGGGCCGAGGGGTGACCGCGCCCCGGGGGCCCAGCTCCCCACGCGCTTTCCAGGTCTCAGCCACTGGGCGAGGAGCTCGTGCACGCTAGTGGCCCACAGTCGTGTTCTGGGGAAGAGAGTTGGCCAAACAGGAAGACGCGGTATCTACCTTTTCCATCCAGGTGCTCCAAAGACCAGATAAAAATCAGCCCCGTTCTCAGATTCCAAAGATGTTTCTCGGCTTCCACCGGCCTTACCACCTGCTGCGAATTCTAGGTCCTTGCAAAGGAAGAAGTGGGCTAGGGGTCATCTGGGATACAGAGTGACCCATGGGGGACCTCGTGGGGGATGCTGGGGACCTCGGTGGGAGCCGAGGCTGCATCAACAGGGGCCGTAGAATTACTGTCCTTCTTCCTAGCGACACCAAGCCTTATGGCGGGGAGAAGGCCCCAGGAGGAAGAGAAAGCCATGTGGCGGATGCAGGGAACTCTGACGCACTGCTCCGTGTGCGTGTGCGCGTGCGCGTGTCTGAGACCCGTGAGGAGGCGCGCTTCCGAGGGGCAACACGGGGCTCGGCGTGGTGTGTCAAGGAAATGGGCACCGGAAACCAAGGGCACGTGTGGAGGCCATGGTCAAGCAGGGCGTTTATCTCGTCAGGAGCAGGTGAGGGACCGTGACGTGCTGTCAGACTATTATCAGCCAAAAGTCAGGTCCCTGCTCAGTGACTAACATGTCACAGAAGGTTAAAAATAATAGTCACCATTTGATGTGTAACCAGTATCTCACAGTGTGGGGCAGAACGTTGAATTCATTGACTTTTTACGTTTTGGTCTACATGTGTGGATAGATTTAAGCAAATTACATTTAATCATATTTTCTCCAACAGTTTTATTTGTCTACACTGGGCGTTGACATAAGGAGAATGTAATCACCCGATTCAAGGCTTATGCGCAGACGCGCCCATGTTTCATCAGAAATCTTTTAATCGTTGCATAATTGTCGTTTTCTTTAACGCATGTGTCTAATAAGAAAGCTCGCTGGGCCAAGATCACACTCTATTGCCATGAAAATAGAATACATTTTCCCATAGCAAAGAAATGAAAACCTGTTTAATCAAAAGAGTCTGCGTCATAATTTGAAGAGTCGAGGACCCGCCTGGTCATGGACGACGAGGCCATTTTTGGTCTTCCTCTGGGGATCACTTGGTTTCCCACGGGTCATCTGCTCTCCCTCGGCTTTTGATCTGCAGGAGACGTAAAACATCTGCATTTAAAGTAGCTCGCTTCCGGTGCCATCCTGCCTTGGAGAGAATCACCGATTCTCATTTCTGACATTAACAGGGTGAAGTTGGAGAAGAACATTGATTTCTTAATTCTTCCCCCCCCCCAAAAAAATACCAAAACAATTACACTTTCTGGGCTCATTTAACTTCAGGGACTATTTCTAAAGAGCTAAACAACACCGCCCTTCAAACGGAGGAGTACAGAATTTTGCATAGCCTGGCGGTGAATCTTAAAATATTCACCATCATCCCGAAGCTCTGATTTTCTTTAGGGGATATTTTCCCCCTTCATAATTCAGAGCTTAGAGGAGTTTCTGAAAGCCAACTTGGGAAAAACACCATTAGTTTAACTCTAATGTAGAACTTTTAAGTTATGTTAAATTTTAGGCCTAAAGGTTTCATTTTCATGCTTTCTGGTTTTAAGCCAGACTCCAAATATTCGCTTAATATGCTTTCTTATGGTTTAATGTGTCATAATTTTAGCATTTTAGAAATTTGCTTTCCTGAAAAAAATGGTTCCACTGGTATTTCTGTTGGGGCGGGGGAGGTTTAATAGCAAACTCACCAATTAGAATTATGAAACTCATTAGTATAATTAGAAGAAAACAGTATAAAATATTCCACATGAATTTTTTCCATTTTACCTATATCTCATCCAAAGAATTGAACTGAAGGATTAATACCAAAGCTATAAATGTGAATTTATATTCAAAATAAAATGGCCCAAGAGGCGAATAAAGGCCATGTGTGCCCACGAGGGAGTGCGACGTTATCGGGTCTCAGAGCTTTCGGCACCGAGCAGGAGGACAGGTGTTGTCACCTCCCAGGTATGTCTCCGGGGGTCAGAAGCAGCGTGGTGTTGGGGAACAGGTTACCGGCCCGGCTCAGCTTTTCTCAGAGTGCAGGGGAGGGGGGCGGAGGAGGGATGGGGGTACCTGGGCCCTGGGGGAGTGGGGGCACCTGGACCCTAGGGGCGCTGCAGGGGAGGGGCAGAGGAGGGATGGGGGTACCTGGCGACAGAGCCGCGTCACCGCCTGCCGACCGAGAGCTGACGACAAGGCAGAGACGGCGCTTCTAAAGGGAGGAAAAATGAGCGCTTCATGGCAGACGAAAACTCATTCATTCATCTTTCGAGGGGCGCGGTGCCGCCGCGGTGCGGGAATGTCTAACGCTTTATGCGGACGTTGCTGTCCGCACCCTCCACGTTAAACTAAGGGGGGGATGTGCTTTCTAACAACAACGGCATCAGAAAGGCAGGAGAGTTGATGAGCAGGGCGGGTAGGTTGGGAGGCGGGACCTGCGAGCGCCCTGCCCCCGCCTGTCGCCTCCCCGGCCGGGAGGGTGCGCCGGGCCCCGTCGGGTCCCCCCTGGTTCGCTCCTGATACGAGGCCGTGCTCGGTGGGCGGTGCTGGCCGCGAATTCGCTGACTCACTGTGACTCGTTGCCCGCGTTTTCCCCTGGCACAGAGCCGTGTCCACGACCTGAGAGCGACACATGTCCGGGGGGAGTGGGGGGCCGGGGGGGGGGGTGTGGGCAGAAGCAATAACCGGGAGCGTGGGGCGAGGCCGTGGAAAGGGTTCACCACCCGCGGCCCGCTGGCGGCACCCCCTTTCCTCTCCTCGTGGGACTGAGAGCGTCGGCAATATTCGGCCTCTCACCTCCCGGGTGGCCCTGCTGCCCTTTGGGTGACCCCTGCTGCCCTTCGGGTGGCCCTGCTGCCCTTCGTCCTCGTCTTCCTCTTGCTGACACACAGCTGCGTAACCACCGCCAACCACCTCTCCTCCCCAGTCCCCGGTCTCTCGGCGGCAAGCGCTGGTCCGGCCTGACGGACCCTCGTCCTTTAGTCCTTTATCCCAGGGGTCATCGCGGACGCCTCCGCGTCCACCACGACCCCGCGAAGGGCCCGGGTTTTCTTCCTCGGCCGGTCTGTGTCCCTTAGCACCGGCACTGCTAAGGCAATTCCCCGCTTCCCAGCGTTTATTTCTCCTCTGCCAGCGTTAGCCGGGGAGCATGGTTTTGGGTTCTAAAATCAGTGAGGCTGCTACAAAGGAAGAGTAACTACACCTACGTGATAAACATGCGTGTCTCCGGCCACACGTCTTTGAGCGATTCTGTATGTGTGATCACACGCACGTGTGCATAGGGACGTACGACGCTGGCGAGAACCGGAATTTTTTAAAGTTATGTAAATTATATTTTTGGTTCACATTTCTTGTGGGTGTGGGGAAGAGGAAGGTCAGGAATGGATTGGATTGTGTGCAGAGAGACGATCTGTGATGAGTCGTTTAATTCTAGACCGTAGCTGGCAGGTAAGAAATCATGAATGGAGAAATGGAGATCTGGAAATGCGTGGAAATGCCCTCTTTGCGACACTCATGGGTATCTGTCATCCGCGTTCTATTTTTAATTACACAGCTACATAAAACAGAGCACAACTCAAATTAAAACTATGAAAAAGCATTTCAAATGCGTTAATTCTTTTAGAAGATAATGAAAGTGACACTTGTATCATCGAGCACTTTAAAATAAAGTCTCTTAGGGGACAAATATTTCTTAGGGAATCTTGCTGACTGTCTAACCTCTTCCTTTTGAGCGACTTCGAATTGAACCAAGCATTGGAGTTCAGCGTATTTAAGCGTCACCTCTGGGAGCCCAAGCATGACGAGTTATTCTCCGTAAGAAGGGGGATTCCTGATCTTTCCTCGGGTTGTGGTCACTGCCTTGTCCCCTTGAACCCCCTGGTTCCTCACGAAGCTGCAAATGGAAAATGTCGCTGAGTTGACAGGGAAAAAAAAAAAAAGATGTGCCCACGACATTTAGTATAAGCATTTCCATCGAATTTCAATAAAAAAATACATTGTGAAGTCAACAACTCAGGTGGGATAACCACTTGATGTATTTCAAGAGACTCAGCAAATTACATTATCTTTATAAATATTTCAAACTCTGGGAAAACGGATGATAATTGACTCTTTGGAAACGTCCCAATTATTAACAAACGTCTCAATTATCACCTTCACGTGCGTTACTGTTTCGAAGGAAACTGTGGAATCTCGAGTGTGTAATGCACAGTCACTTGAGCCCCACGTCGTGCACGGAGCTTGCTGCTGGGTGCCTGGCTGACAGGGCGCCTCTGGCGTCTGCAGTCAGGCTCGGGGGCACACGAGTGTGGGCTGGGGCCTGGCACCGGCGTCCTGACAGCCTGAGCTGCACCTCGAGGTGCCGCCACAGCCCACCAACGGGGACCGTCAGCACTGAGGTCGCACCGGCATGCGAACTTTGCATATCGTATCCCATTTCGCAGCTACCCACTAATGTTTGTTATTAATGCCATTTTTTATTAAATTTATTGAGGTGGCATCAGTAAATCAAATTATATAGGTTTCAAGTGCACAATTCAACGATATATCATCTCCATGTTGCGTGGTGCATCCACCACCCGACGTCGTAACCAGGAAACCGGTGTCTGTATCCATGAGTTTTTGTTTGTTTGTCTTGTCATGTGTTGCTTTTAGCTTTATTGTTATTTACTCCATTTTACAGATAAGGAAACTGAGGCAGGCAGAGGCCAACTCGACAAGATGGCTCCTCTCACTCACAAGGGCCAGGCCCAGGAAGCGCCTTGCCTGAGCTCCCAGCTCCCAGAGATGGTCCTAATCGTGAGTCAGCTGGGACAATGAAATCGATTGGCGATACCCCATCTCCGTTGGCGATACCCCATCTTTCTTTCTCCTCCTAGTTATTTATGCCTCTCCCAGACATTCAAAAGAATGCTTAGTTATGGGATTTTGCAGGCATCTGGGCAGTGTAGTATGAATAATAATACACAAGCAGATTAAAAACAAGCCAAATGGAGTCTTACTTGAAGTTGTTTTGCATTTGCATGCCCCCATAGGTGCCGTTTACTTGTGACCCTGTTATCAAGCCACTCTGAGTATCCTTTTTAATATACAAGGTGGCACTGGTTTCCAATAAAATATAATTAGCTATTTATTAGGAAAAGTTCAGTGCAGCTATAGATTTTAATGTCTATGGTCCCCAGCAGTAGAACATTTCCAGCAGAGACGCCGGTCGCCTTCGTAATTCTCCGGCATGGAACTGTGATTGGCCAGACTCAGGAGCCTGTTTCCAGAACTTGAGGAAAATGATGCTCAGGGGTGTTCTAGCAGTTCAGAAGCTAAGATCAGTCATAATAAGCCAACTGAGAGAGAGCAAGTCATCTGCTTCCAGTGCGATAGTGGTCCATGATAGAATAATGTCTTCCTGCAGACATTAGAAATTATAAGCAGAACCGCCCTCCTCGGAGGAGAGCTGATTGCAAATAGTTCTAACAAAAACGAGTTCTTTTCTGTTTCGTGCATAAGAGGCCCACGAAGGCTCACATGCCTGTGTCTGCTCATCTTTTACCCAGCACAAGCCTGGCTTCCCCTAAGAAAAATAGCGAGTGCTATCAAGACCATAATTGCATCCTAACTTTTATTGTGTGGGTTGCCAAAGGCCACCGGGTTTCGATTGTGCAGAAACAAGATGGCAACAATGTTCTCGCAGCCGGAGCTCCCGTGACAAGCCTACTGATTCGGGGGCGCGGGAGGTCTGTGCAGCCCTCGCTCTGGGCGGACAGTGGCCGCCTGCTCTTCCCTCCTGGAAGGCAGGTCGCTCGGCTGGTGCGGCAGACTCGCGCTAAGCAGCCGAGCCGCGGTGCTGTGCGCAGCCATAATTTAACAGACTCTGACATGAAGAAAGTGTTATGATGTTTAACTTATAGGGCATCCAAATGTCATAGACCCAAGCAAGTTCCTATTAGCAATAACTCAGGCCCTCTGAAGGGCTGTGACATTCAGAACTGATGAGCTCGGTCCCCCGGGCCTGCTCCGACCTAGCCTCGCCCAGGCCACTTGGTAACCTGAGCAGCCCAGGGGTCAACCCGTGATAGCCCTCTTCAATTTAAAGAGTGGCTTCTCCCGGGGGCCGGGGCTCTGACTCGGCACAATAAATTTCCCAAAGAGCATAAAGAGCCATCTAGTGTATATCAAATCAATATCACCATGGCTTGCAGCGATATCTGAGGCTACAGTTCACAAAACAAACTGGGCCAGGGGCTGGATTTCTGCCCTTGGCAATCAATCAGGCTCCCGGGTCATGGATTTTAGTGCAAATTAACACAGCAGAAACCATCACGCTCCCCAGACGATGATATAATGCAGGATTTTCTCCCCCACCACCCCCAGACCCCATTTCGTTGCTATGCTTGGAGGTGGTGATGTGGCACTGAGCAAGAATAACAAGAAGTAGTGATTAGGACGGAGGTGGAAATTGTACGGTAAAATATTAATATCCTCCCGACAAATCCGGAGAAGGGTGTTTGCGTACGCCAGTTAGGAAGCATGAAGAGACGGTGTAATTGTCCTGGCAGCGGCTCGTGAGTGCAAGACCCCTCCGAACGACCCGGTCAGGCAGACGGTCCTCACCGTGACAGGTGACCTTACGTGACAAATGGCAATGTGCAGCGGTGGGTGTTTTGCTACAGAGTGCCCTCCCAGTGTCCAGTATCACCCCATCTCCGAGAGGGCCCCTTAGAATATGTTTAAAGGGAAGTGGAAGTCCCTTTAAAGGTGTGATGCATCCCCACCCACAGGCACCGGAGCGCGCCAGTCAGTCCTCACCCGCGGCGCGTGGAGAAAGGGGGTGTCTCATCCCCTAGTAGAATCTTCCCTGAGTAATTCATAACGTACAGTCACATATGGAGAGCCACGGACAAATCACTTTTAGAACAGAGCCTGCAGGTTATAGAAAACTTTGCAAACATTGTGGGTCGGGTTTGAAAGAGGAGCGTCTGTCCCTAATAAAACAAACCGCCACACACCTCGCGGTACTTCCGATAGGACCACAGTCTGTTGGGTCACACGGGGATGCTCAGACCACGTTTCACGGTCGCTTAGGGCGCCTGGGTCAATGTCGAATAGGGTCCGGATATTTGAACGCATACTTTTTTGTAATGAATACATTTGGTAACCTATTAAACACACGCTAGCGGCAAAACGGTGTTTCTTTTGACGTCACGTAGGAGAGAGACCCTGCGAGGGCAGCGGTGAGGAACCGCCTCGTGAGCAGGCGACAGCTGCTGCGGGGTCACTGAGACGTCTTCAGCCCCGTGATAATCTCAGGGGGGCTCCGTGATCAACTCGTGAAGCAGCGTGAGAGAGAGAGCGCGCGCAAAGGCTCTAAAGCGTGGGTCTAGCATGCGATTTACTGGATTATTGTCAGGGACAGGCTTACGGCCCCCTCACTGTGGCTGCTTCCTTGCGTGTGTCCCTGAAATTCACTTATCACCTTCAACCCAAAGGTGTTTGCTTATCGTATGTTTTTGGCACACGGTGGCAATTGGTCAGAGATTATACTGTTTTAAGCCATATTTTTTAAGACAAAAATATCACTTAGCGGAAAATTCTTAATATTTCTAAAAAACAAAACAAAACGAAACATCATCATTCAAAGAGGAGAAAACGATCAGAACATGCCAGATACGGTGCCGTCAGGACGGACGGAGCGTGAGGACGGAGCGCGTGGGAGCACCGCTGTCTGTGAACATGGAGGACGTGCGGGGCGCGGGGGCACGTGCTCTGCCTGCGCTGACGGTCCCCCCCCCCCCCCCCCCCCCCCGAGCGCTCCGACCGCCTCGATTCGCCTCTGCGGCCACGGCGCTATCACTGTGCCGCCCAGGGACAGTGGCGGATGAACGAGAGAGAGGAGAGAGAGAGAGAGAGAGAGAGAGAGAAGGAGAGAGAGAGAGAGAAGGAGACACACTCCACTGCCCCCAGTTACAAAGTTGCGAAGACCGCCTTTGAAGCTTCATCTGGGCAACAGAGTCACTTATGAGCAAGTTCAAGTTCCAAAGCAGCCCCTGGACCACGTTAGTGCCAGTGGGATTTCCGTAAAACGGGAAGGCTTAATACAGGATTCCGAGAAACTCACGAAGAACAAAAATTATGGTTGCAAAATTCATGCTCCCAGAGACTCTCTCCTTCACCCGGGGGTCAAGGACGAGGGCTTGGGCCGCATTCCAGGTTTGGTGCAGGAATGGCGTGAGACCAAGGGAAGGACAAGCTGGCCCCAAGGGTCGTTTTCACTCTCGCGAGGTGCGTTAAAATACCGTCCTAAGAGCTTTTTGTCATGTACAGACCCGGGAAGATGAAACGAAGAGAGACTTTTTAAAGCCTGAGGAAAAGCTTGAGCCTAACAGCCATGGACAACAGCCAACAGCCCTTATTCCGTCACAGACTGTGACCGTTGCTGGTCTTTGAAAGAATGAAGAGAACTTAAAGATGGTTTCTATGCATCCCCCAAACTTGTGGGCTCTGGTCGTCCATTCAGCATCTTCATCAAATTTCTGACGTGACCGATTTGGTTTTAACTCAGTTGATTGACTAATAGAGATTTTGGCACTACACAGACACCGCTGTAGGAGAAAATGCAGGCGAATGATCCTTCGCGTAACGTGGGTGGACGACTGGCTGATGGATTGAAAGGAACTATTTTCATTTTTTCTAACAGCAATTTGGCATCGTAAGATAAAAAACGATAATATTCTGAAACTTCCTTGGAAAAACCACACAGCTGGCCCAGTGACTGTCAGAAAACGTCAGAAGATTGTGTCAAACACAGTGTTTTTGTTTTATAACAAGGAATCCGAATGGTCCCGGCGATTAAATATTTTATTTTCTATATGTCGCATGCCATGCAGAAGATGCCTGTAACTCCAGCGGGTTTTCTAGGGTTTGTGAAAACAGTGGCATAAACAGCCCTCGGCGTGTAAGGTGCAGGGGGCGGCCACCCAGCCAGGCCTTCGCCCAGTCGTCTGAGGGACTCGGCGACTAGCTAAGAAGTGGGTGAAGAAAGCGAAATGGCGGGGAAGGTCATGGAGTCAGGACCAAGAGTCTTAAAATCAGGCCTTGGAAATATAAGAAAAGACCTGAAAACCCCAGTGTCAACAGCAGAGTTCACAGGAACTGAGGGAATCGGGGTCAAGAAACGATGACACGCACTCAGCATTTCGACGCCTCCCAGACCCAAGCTCCTGACCGCGTCCTTGCCTGCGCACTTTCTGACGCTTTCCCCACCCGGGGCTTCAAGAACTCTTGCTGGGTCGACCTTGACAATGTGCTTAGAAGCCACCTGCTGCTCTCCGCCCCCATGGCTGTGACCGTGGCCTGAGCCTCCATCACACTTTGCCTGGATCATTCTATTAGTCTTCTACGTGTCCTCCTGGCTTCGGCCCTTGCCCGCGGGAGGCTATCCTCAGGTGGTACCCAGAGCGAGCCCACGACAGACAGCCTGATTCGGATCGCGGCGCACCTTTATTCAGGTTACGTGATGCCTTTCCCTTGGATGCCCTGCACTGGGCCCCATGACCTGCCTCCCTGCTACTTTTCCTGGCTCGCAGTGCACTGGCAACAGCGACCTCAAGCATAGTGCGTGCGGCCTCTCTAACTATTCCCTCCGTGGGGACCCTTCTGTCCCAGGTAACTTCGTGGCAAATTCTCTTCGCCTCCTTCACATCCCACTTGTTCACTGAGGCCAGCCCCCCCCCCCCCGCCTCCTGTTTAAAATGGCACATTCTTGCCCCAGCTCTCCACACTCCTGGGACCACGATGCTTCCCACCTTAACACACAACATAGTGGTCACTTCTTTATCGAGTCGTTGCTGACAATCCGAGTTCCCCAGGAGAAGGCAAACTAACTTACTGGAGACAGAAATCTTCTCCCGTTTTGTTCACTGATGATGAATCCCAAGGTCTGTGAGGTGTGTCATATGGCAAGAGCTCACAAATGTTTGTAGCATGAAAATATAAAGAAATAAAAGCCCCAAATTCTTTTTAAAACGCAAGAGAGGCGGCCTGCTGTCCAGAGTCAGCTGGCTTCAGCTTCCTTTGACTTCGTTGGCCCTGAGGCCTGAAGGTGATGAAAGTCAGCCATAGGTGATTCTAGGTGGAGGCGTGTGGAGCAAACACAGACCTGATGAAGAAGTGAAGCTGGCATCCCTTCATTCATTCACAGGTGCGCTGCACGGGGTGGGGCTCCGAGCGGCAGAAGCTATCTCTCCTCCTCCAATCTCTCTCCTCACTTTAATCTTGGAATAATTTGAGGTCAAATGCAGTTTCTGGACATCAGTCAAGGATAATTGTGCTTGCCTATGACTATACCCATTAAAATATCTATAATTTATGATAAAAACAAAGCTATTATAGAAACATATTTAAATAGCTTCAACTTAACAAATTGGCCATTAAGACTTTTATTAAAACAAGATGTTCAGGGTCAAAATATATCCTTTTATTTACCACTTTATTTCAGATCTTCCCACTGGAAAACACACGGTGATAAAGAGGATTGTCAAGAAGGCTTCTATTTTATTATGTTATTTTATTTGTGCAGAAAAGTCAGTAAATTCAGTTTATGATAATCCCCCCACACACAGTGACTGACAGCGCACCTGTGCAGTCTCTCAGCGGTAAGATAGAATCTGTCTTTATGATGAAAACGCCCATTTCGGTGGCTTTTAATTTATGCAGTCATCCATGTAGATATCATGGAGAAAAATATCTAATTTAGAAATTCGTTTTTCATCTGGAAAAGTATATAGAAATCCTGATAGGTACAGGGTGTAAATAAAGCCACCAGGAGCCACGCGGCTGTGTGAGTTGATGATGGTATCGTCTGCATTTAACTGATTTATTTTTCCACAAAATGTCATAGTTCTCCAGTTTCTTGCCAGAAAAATATTTACATTTTAACCTCATATAATTAGGAAATCACTGAGCTAAATCATTGCATAGGTTAGTTTTCATTTTTATTTCTGCATAATGTCGCTCACATTTTTTTCTCGTAGTAATTAGATGCATTAAGGACGAATGATTCCTTTGGGGCTTACTCTAGAGATTCCCCCCCCCCCAGATTTGTGTCAAAGGTCACTCAGGATGGAGAACAATGACTGTCACTAAGGAAGACTACAGATAAAAGCTATTGAAATGAATCAGGGGTCATGGACCATCATCCAAGCAGATTCTTACATTTATGTGTATAAAATAAGCACATAGCTTTATAAAAGAAGTTTATAACCGATATCGCAGATTAGAATTGCCAACCTTATTTCAATAAGAAGATAGACAGTAATGATCAAGTGTCCGTTCTTAATCTGGATTATTTGGGGGGCACTAGTTTTAATTTGGCTCTCCTGGCTGATTTCTGGATCCTCAGTTTCCCCATCACATAATGGGGAAACACACTGCGTAATCTCTTCTGTTTATTCATGCTAGAAAATGCCTGATGCTGTGTAATATCGTGCTGTTCAACAAATTTATGTTGAAGGTCTCGTTAAATGTATCTCACCTATTTGGTTTTATTGACCAATGTAACTTCAACAAATTGAATAAAAATAATAAAAAATTTATTAATATTGACCTGAAAGAGCCATAAAAATGAATAAATGTATTTCAGAGCATCTTTGACTATTAAAGTTTCTGTTGTTTTCTTTTTAGAAATCTTTCTGTGCATTTATCTTTTTAACTTATTCCATGCGGTTAACGTGCTTGAATCAATTTCTTTTACTGAGTTTTTTTTTTTTTTTGGTGGTATCTGAGTCCTGATTTTCAAAATAGTCTCTTCAACATTTACTTCTTTCTTTCTTATCCATCTGAGATAAAAGTACTATTTGGAACAATAATCTAAAGAGCATTCTAAAAATAATATATAAGGTTTGCATATTTATCCAAAAAATGTGGTACACAGGTAAATTGAAATTTCAGATAAAGACAATCATTTTTTAAGTATAAGTACATTTCAAACGTTGCCCAAGTTATACTTATACTAAACAGAAATGTATCGCTTATCTAAAGTTTACATGTGAATGTGAATTTCAGACTTCGATTCGCTGTTTTAAGGAAGCAAGCATATCAAGATGTCGAATCAAGGATGCTGAGCTCGTTTTTTTGGCTCGCACAGCTAGGACCGACCCTGGCTTCCTGAGGGCGGTGTGTTCCCTCTGCAGTGTCTGCCGGCTGGTTTGCCAGGCCGGGCGGAGACAGTGTGATGGTCCGTGTTATGGTCAACTTGACTAGACCATGGAGCGCCCAGGCGTTTAGTCAAGCATGATTCTGTCCGTTTCGGTGAGGGCGTTTTCGGCTAAGTGTAAAGTTTAAACTGATGGAGCAGACGACCTCCCTCAGGCGTGGGATGGCCACATCCAACCAGCTGAAGCCCGGAGCCCAGACGAGAGCAAAGATACAGACCCGTCCCCAGGTAAGAGGGAGTTGCTCCCCTCTGACTGCCTTTTACCTGGGGCGTCATTTCCCCTGCCTTTGGACTCAGATCAGATTGCCCTGGGTCTTGAGCCTGCCAGCCTTTAGGCTAAAATGACACTACAAACTCCCCGGGCCCCCAGACTGCTGGCTGTGGGTCTTGAGATATGTCAGCTTCCAAAGTCACATGAAGCAATTCCATTTCTTATAACAAATTATCTCTATCTATCTATCTATCTATCTACCTATCATCTATCTATCTATCATCTATCTATCTATCTACCTATCATTTTTCACCTCTATTTCTCTGGAAATAGACTTTTGGCACTGAGAAGAGTGGTGCTGATGTAACACCAGCCTTGGGACTGGGTAATGGGTAGAGGCTGGACAGATTCGAGGTCATGCCAGAAAAAGCCTAGATTTCCTTGAACAGGACGTTGGTAGAAATATGGATGTCATTTCGATGGAGTGTCGCTGGAAGTAAGAAACAAGCTACTGGAGGACAGAGGAACTGCAGCTCTTAGGGTGACGTGGCAAAGAGCTCGGCTGAAATGCAATCTAAGTGAAAGGAATAACTTGCAAGGATGAGATCGGATATTTAGCTGAGATTCCTAAGCAAAGCGTTGAGGAAGCACCTGGGTTTCTCCTTACCTTTCGTAGTAAAACACAAGGGGAGAGAGAGAAATTCAAGGACTTGTCAGCATGCAGAACTGGAAGTTAATGGTTTTGAACAGTCTCAGCCTACCGGTACTGTAAACGTTGAAGAACTTTATTCTAAAGAGAACACTAAGAGTGTGGCCGAACAAAGATTTGGTGCTACTAATGGATTTAATCAGCATTAAATTAAATTAATTAAATTAATTAAATACATCTCAGCAGGAACCGAGGACAGAGATGGGATCATACCAGCAGAGGCACTGCCAGTTTGAACTAAGGGGAAACAGAATGGGGTGAAATAAAGGAAGGCTTCGCGCTTCTGGGATTCCAGAGGAAGAGATGATAGACCTCTTTGGCCGTGCGCCTGGGTGTTATTCTTCAGACAAAGGGAAGAATGACCCAGAGGGGGACTCAGAGATCATCAGGGCCGCCATTTCTACCACTGATCAAGGGAGCTGAGCTGGTCACTCACTGGTTTCACGCGTGCAGCTGCCCATTCGGTTTTAGGTGGTTAGCTCCACTACCCAGGGCCTCAGAGGCGGGACCTCCCAGCATAACCCTGAGTTTGGGCCGGAGCATGAAACCGAAGGGACTTGTTCTTGATCCTGAAACTCTAATAGAATCTGTCGTGCTGGGGCTTGGACTAGCTCGGTGCTCATCATGCTTTTCTTCCTTTCTTTTTTTGGGAGGGGCGGAATGAGGATGTTTATCTTGCGCCTATACCGCCACTGTATTTTGGAAGCAAATAACTTGTCTGGTTTCACAGGTTCACAGCTGGAGAGGGATTTCACTTAAGGACGAATTATGCCTTGGGTCTCACCCAGACCTGACTAGGATGATACTGAGATGAGACTTTACACTTGAGCCTTCAGGGTTGATCCTGGAGCAAGGTAAGACCTTGGGGCTGTTGAGATGAAATGAATGCATTTTGCACGAGAGAGAGAGAGACATGACTTTTGGGATAGATGTTATGAATTGAATGTTTGTGTTTCCCCCAAATTTATATGTTGAAGCCTTACCCCTGCTGTGGTTACATCTGGGAAATGGATCTTCAAAGCAACCATTGAGCCCATGTGAGGTCGTACAGATAGAGCTCTGATTTGATATTAGCATCCTTATCTGAAGAGACAGCAGAGAGCCCCTCCCCTCTCTCCCATGTCCGTGCGTGAGGAGAGGCCGTATGAGGAGAGGCGAGGAGGCCGGCTGAAAGCCAGGTGGACCATCCTCACCAGAAATCAAATCTGCTATGACCTTGGTCTAGAACTTCTGGCCCCTGGATCGACGAGAGGATCTTATCAGCAGTGCAAGCCCTCCGTCCGGTATCTGGCATTTCGTCACGGCGGGGGGAGACTAATGTAAATAAGAATCCCGTGGTGAACGTCTTTCTGTAGCCCAGAGAGCTGCATAACCTTTAGCCGGCAATGCCTGGAGACGAAACAGACTTTGAATGCAAATGGAGAAGAACATCTGGAGGAAACATTCAGGGGTTCTAGACCTGCCTGTGCCGCTGGTAACACTTCTCGGAAGAGAAGGGAGGCCCCTAACTGATATTTCTGGTCTCTGGTATTCGATCTGGTGATGGTAGGCTCTTGGCACAGGAACATTATTGCACTCCTAATATTTTCTAGGAATTAAAAATTCCTTTCACCATACACTGGTTATTTTGCTAAGCCTTATTTCACTTTGAATGGAAACAACGGGCCCCGTTATTTATTACAGGAACTACCCTGGACACGAAGCGTTTGCCCCAAGTGTGGGAATGTTTACGAAAGACTTGTGCAACGAGATTTCCGTGGGCTCTGTGCGGGGCTTTTTGCTCTCACCTGTAGGAAAAACACTGGACTCCAAAATAATACATCTTTCTGCAAATTCTCCACTACACTTCTCTGACAGGTGGGTGACGAGTATATTTTACTAAATAGGAAAAGACACTTCCTTTTCGTTCACAGTCAAGCAGCGTAAGAATAAATAATAGAAGTAACCAATTATTGCAATATCTTGGTTATTTTTATCATTACTGGCGACGGGGCTGCTTCATAGTCATTTGAAATGACAAAAACTATCTTCGAAATATAACTTGATGTATTTTAGTGTTTTGCCGACAGCACATCTAACGTATTTATTTAACTTTCTAATTATATTTATTTACTTTTATAATTAAATGATACAATTTTAGAAAATGGGTCCAGCCATTAATTACTTCGGGTGAACTATGACAACTCCAGTTACCGCATCTCAAGGATCTGTTTAGTGTTGTTTTTCTTCTTTTCATCTTTTCTTAGAAAGCGAGCTCATTTCCAATTACAGCCCATATTTTTCATCTCCCTCTTATTTATTGCAGCCGGCACATTGCCAATGTCTCCACTTTGTAATAATTGCCTTGTGTCACCAGAATCTCAAGAACAAATGGCAAAGTTCTGTGCTTCTTGCTGTTTAATATTGAAAGACTGCGTGTCCACGAGAACCCGAACCGAATGGTTTTCAAATGTTAACTAAAACTTTTGATACGATGTTATCAAAGAGCCAGATTCTGTTGATTGAACATTGACATATGAAGCATCTGACGGCGGATTCTTTGTATCTTCCACATCATAAAGAGTCTTCGTATGCTGTTAGCATCTCCCTCACTATCTCTGAGCTCAAAGCAAGCACCCAGCGTTCCTTTTGTCCTATTGGTGTATGAGTTACTCACAAAATAAGGGCTGACCTTTCCTCTTGGCGTCCTAGGATAGCTCCTGAACTCTCTGGGTCCAGTGCCATGAGACCATCCAGGATTTTAGAAGGTTAAAAACAACAGATTCTTCCCCACTGCTTTGGTCATCATGAGCTCCTGCAGTGTTGGGTTTAATGAAAACAATAATTATCAAAGAACAATGGTACCAGTCACCTATAGTCCAGAATCTGGTCAATGAGAGTTGTTTCAGTACATCCATTGAGTATTTATATCCGGAAGCCTCATGAGGTTTAGCTAGTGTTAAGGACATCTGAGTGTATATCATGTGGGAAACAGAATAGAACCAAGACCAGTCACATGCTTTAAGAAATTTGCATATGAACAACTGGTCGACTTCAAAAAATCCTTTACTTTATATAATAAGCCATATGAGGACTACTACCCAATGTGCAAAATGTCAGTCTGGTCCCCTAACGAGCAGAGCCACTATGCATTGCAATAGAATAAAACTCGTTGTACGATTCATTTATATAAACTTCTAGAAACATTAAAACTATAGTGACAGAAGCATTTCAGTGCTTATCAAGGGTTGGCATGGGAAGAGGGAATCGGTTACAAAATGATACAAGGGGACAATCCGGAGGGACGGAAATGCTCTGTGTCAGGGCGTGTTGTGGGGTTTGGATAGCTGGGTACACTTGTCCAAACTCACTGCAGTTTAAAGTAAATTTAAAACTGCGCTTAAAAGTGTTTAAACCTGTTTGTGGCATGACGGCAGGTGCACTTTGTTTCCTGGGACCTCCTGTCGTTTCTGGAAGAGAAGGATCCAGGAGCCCCTCCCCGGGTCTGTCTTGGAAGGGAAGGAACAGTGGCAGGCAGGATGCAGATGGAGCACCAGCGTCCATGGAAGGGTGTTCTTGCTTCTCGATCTTTGGAAAGATACTCAAGTTACTTCTTTATTGAGCTCTTTGTTTGTAGGTGAATTATAAACCAAGATACTGCAGGTTGAGGAATAAAGGAATTAACAAAATCAAGCTGCAAGCATCAAAAAAATTCGAAGGCAATTTTTCCAACTGTTTATCTTCATGAAACTTTTTTGGTCATTACAAGTATATATATTTTTACATCTGCATAGTATTTAATAAAATTTATATATGGAAAGCCTATTGTTTTCAGCTACCTTTAGGCTTATTTTTCCAGCTTATTTTTTTGATAAAATTGTGTTATTTATAATTACTTTTGAGGATTACAAGTATAAATATTAGGCTAACACTTCCAAATAGAGATTTATCTTCTTTGTATGAAGCCAGTAAGCTCCTGTCTTTATAAAAATGTGAAGAACTTAGAACTACTCTGGCTAAAACCAAAGTGAAAAAAGTAGCAGGTACGATTAGCTGTTACATTGTGATTTGTAAAATAGTATAAAAAACCCAAAATGCCTACTTTTACACAATATTTACAATACGCGTTATTACTATGGCTAATAGTGACGGCAATATGTTTTGTTTGTCACATTAACTTTTAAATTAGTAGTGTTTCCTTCACTTGTTATTTGTTCATATTCTCAGAGAAAAATGGGTGCATTAATTATGATATTATTTTTCAGAATTAAATGTTTAGTACTATGGAGGTGAATAACATTGGGTTTTAAAACACTGCTTTTCCAATTTGATTCAAGAAAAATCATTAATAATTAGAAAGCTGTCTACAACCCTAATACATCGGTAAGGTGATCATTCAAATTCAAATACATACATACATACATACATATATATACATTTTTTTTTTCAAATGACTGTTTTGATTATAAACAACATGAGCTGCCACATGCTCTGGCAGTTTGACTCGATTTTTTTTTCTTTTTTTTCCCCCAGTGGAAAAGCTGAAAGCAGAACTCTCAACAGTCAACACTAGATATTTACAAGATGATGCACAAAATTCTGTTTTTGATTCAAATTCTTTTAATGATGATAACTGCCTCTTCCTTCGAAGATTGCCAGAGTGTGAGTTCTTTCAAATACAAAACAAAAACATTTATTTCTCGGGGTCCCTTAGCCTTGGGGTTGCCAAGAGATATGGCAGATCCAGGAAGTGCTCACGCCACAGGTCTCTGAATCTTCACGTTTATGCCGAAGTACAACCTGCAACTTTCAACAATAATCATGTTTCTTTTCACATGCTTTTGCCATAGGATTAAACAATATTGAAAACTCAATAGTTACTTTCTCTGAAATTACGTGTCTGTGAATTATGTTAGGAGAAAGCAAGCAATTCAAGCAAGACAAAGGCACCATCCCAACATGAAGAAGGTACCGAGGAGGAATGACAGACAGAAGGAGGGTGGCAGTAGAGGCAGGATGTGCATCCAGCGTTTGGGGAAGTCGTAATCGACAGTCTGCCACCGCTGAGGCTTCTTCTGAAGGTCATCAACAACGAGAACACATTGTAGAGAGCAATAATCCCCCGGCGTCCTAATGTACAGAAGAGCGTCCCGTCTGAAACGGCACGCCATCAAAAATCATTTCTAATTATTTTAAGTAATATTTAGATCAATTCATGGTAATCTTATTAACTTTCATGTTTATGTCAGAATTAGATTACTTTCATGTTTGTTTAAGCTCTTTTGCTTTTTAAAACGTCTCCTTCAAAGACAAATTGAGCCTGATTATAATAATCAATGGTTCTGGGGTTCCACATGGGCGGATGGATGTCAGCGTGAGCACCGAGGTCCTGCTTCCTCCTGGAGGACCCATGTCCCCACTCGGCTGCCACCGAATGGGGTGACGGGCGCACACAGGATCCTCTGAGCTTTACACGTGTGCCCGGGGAAAGTCAGGCCTCTGATGGGACAGTCCTGTGTGAAAACGTTTACCTTTCAGACGGCCTGGTCTTAGAGTTCGCTGGGACACTAACTAGTGTTTCAGCTGAAGACACGGACGCGCTAGGCTGGTGTTCCTGACGGGGGGAGAGGGACAGAGGACACCGATTGTTACCATGCAGCACGACGTGGGGCGGAGCGAGGACCCGCGGGGTGTCCGGCAGCAGGCGGGGCGCAGGGGGTGGGGTCACGGCGGAGGCACTGGGGGAGCTGACTGCTCAAGGTGAGGCCTGTTCGGGGTCATCCCAGGTGAAGGGACTGCGCAGACTCAGACGCGGCCGAGTCCAGAAGGGGAGGGGTCAGGGAACTGGAGCAGGTTGGCGGACTGTGCGCTGCGCGGCCAGGCGGAACGATATTGCGCTTGAACCGTAAGAATCTGACGTTGGCCCGTGGGACACACACGTGACTGTGAATCAGATGAGGCTTTGACTCTCGAGGTGACGATGGCGAGGGGACACGCAGCGGCTCAGAGGTGGGTCCCCGCGGGCGGGGAGGGCCAGCGTGCCCAGGAAGGTGTCCACGGCGCGCTCCCGCGAGGGGTGGCCGGACCCGGGCATTTCTGGGCTCACGTCCCTGCCCGCGTCACCCTGAGGACGGTGCACGGGTTACTCCCGGCCTGCGGGGAGGGGAGACGAGGAGCGGCCTGCTCGCGAGGTCCCAGAAGCTGCAGCGGCGCGAGGCCGGGTGGCCCCGCGGAGCCTGGTCACCGGGTGCCTCGGGAGCCAAGGAGGGCGCCTCTGTTTGGGACCGGGGATACCACGGCCTCCGGAATCGCCCATCAGGGATGAACCCCTTGGCGGCCTGTCGCAGACCCTCAAACCCAGGCCCGTGAGGGAGGGGACGCTGCGGCTCAGAGCTGCTCACGGGAAGCATGGCCCAGGCGGCCAGCAGCGGTCCCCACAGGCCCCAGGCCCCGACGTCACCCCCTGTGTCCCATGTCCCCCCACCCTGTGCTCTGACGTCACCCCCGGGCCTTCAGAAGCTGGAGCCCCAGAGCCCGCCGGGGGAAGCGGGGACACTCGAGGTCACAAAACGCTCCTGAGAGAAGCTGGCCCTTCCCGGGCACAGCCCCCGTTGACCTGAACCGTATCTCTCCTGAGGAAAGATGCTGCTCATAGGCCTGTGCGGGTCTCACGTGCCCGGAGCTGGCTGGGGCTTGCGCAGAGGACACACGTTTGTGGAAGCCCCGATGCCACAGCCTGGGCCGTGGCCCACAGGAGGCGGGAGGGTCCCTCCCGGGTGGCTCCCTCCCTGTGGCCGCATCTCTTCCTCTCCTCCTCGTCCTTCACAACTTGCTCAGATGGCCGTTCCAAGCACGGCTGTGATGGAAATGGTTCGTGCCACCAATTATAAGGGCACGGTCCTCGAATTTCCACCCGGGTGAAGAGACAAAGTGCGACATGAGGAATATGAAGCAAAATGCGCTATGACATTTCTCTAAAAACACTTTCCACCATGTCCCCTGCCCTGCTCGCTTGTGGGAAACGCGGGAGATTAGATCATAGTTTGCTTTAGCTGATTTCCTTCAGAACATTTGTTCTTGATTTTTTTTAAGTGTGAATTTTCCCTTAAATATGAAGCTCTCTTCTGGCGTCTGTTCGAGAATGTGAGTGATGTAGGTCACTTGCCAACCTTTCGAGGAAAAACATTTTTCTATCTGAAGCTGCATATTTGATATTTTCAGCCTCTTCTAAAAAAATCCACCTTCTGAGGGAAATTACTTTGCATATAGCAATTTGATGTTATATAACCATTCGGTGGCAAGGTGCTCCTAGGATGAGACCAATTTGAAGAATGTCTTTCTTATTTTAAATGAAGAGACTAAACCGTCAGAGCCCGGGTGGCTGCAGAGAGACCGAGCTGGAAGGGCCAAGAGCCACACTCGGGCGCGCCTCGCCACCCCGGGAAGGGTGAGGCCACCCCAGGGCGCCACGGCGTTCGGTAATCGTGCTGGTCTCTTCTCGGCCAGTCGCTGCCACCAGTTATGACTTTTCCAGGTGAGAAAACCTTGGGTTTTGCCTCCAGCTGGTCATTAAGTGTCGCAAATGATGGCTTTCCTGAGGCAATCGGAAATAACGGGATTAGGTTTTGTATAGATATGATGTGTCAGAAGCTGCCCCCCCCCAATGTCACTGTTGAGGTGGGAGAGCTTGCATTGCACAAGAAGGACGATCCTATTTGCAAACAGCGTGGAAAAGAACTCTGGTGCCTGAACAAACCGTCCCCACTGCCACTCGTGACCGACGGCCCCTCAGTGAGACAGGCGGGCTGCCCCTGCCGCTGGCTTTGGCCGGCGTCGCGTGAGGATGCTGGGCTGCTTCTCTCTGGTTTGCCCAGGTCACGTGTCGAGGTACAGAGGCTCTTGCTGCAGAATTTAGCCCCTTCACATGGCAGCTCGGGCTCAATTAACAAGCAGGTCAACGAGGACGACGAGAAGTCGAGAGAGATCAACGTTGGGATAAACCACTCTTACTTCTGAGTAGAAAGTTGTAGATTCCTTCTTTCAAAGAGTTGTGACCTAAAATATTGAAAATAATACCAAAACCAAGTAGTCAGAAAAAAAAATTCCTGTTTTAAGCCTTTCTTGTAGTTATTGCTGCTTCACAAGACCTCCATGTGGTGCTGAATCCGTGGAAGGACGTCCAGGGGCCAGGTGACAGGGACATCCCAGCGGAGGGAACCGAGCACTTCAGTGACCGTCCCCTTGTCTGTGTGTCAGAGGGGCCACTTCATTTGAGGCCTCTGCCTCTCACCAGAACCCATGCTGACCGACTGTGACCCACCTACACGTGGACATAGATGGTGCTCGTGACCTTGGCCAGGTCACAGGGCCCCCTGAGTCTGTTTCTCATTTATCAATACGTAAAACTGCGATGTGAGCTGATTGGCCCGATTCAGTGCGGTGACGGGTGTGAATATGACCTGGCCTAGCTCAGCACGTGGTGAGCTGCCCCACAGATGTTGAGTAGGATCAAGCATAGTCCGGGTTGTTAAAATATTCAAATTTTAATGTAGCAGTCGTTCATCCAATCGATCATTCGTTCATTCATCCATGCACCCATCCATCCACCTATTCATCTGACCATTCACTCATTCATTCGCTCCTTCGTCCTTCATTCTAGAATTTTAACGAGCGCCTTTGCTCTTTTGCCACCCGAGCCTAAACGATTTAGCATCAGTTAGGTGCATCTCCGGGCAGGGGCCGCAGGCTCCCTCGCACATCCGGTGCCCCCCCCTCCGGCCCCCGACGTGCCGACGAGGTCAGCTTCTCTGGCCACCCACATCCTCGTGTACACCCACATCTGGATTTACCCCTCTGCCCAACAGCAGAGTCGTTTTTCCCAGTTTTAGTCGTTTATCGTCGCAAGAAGAAAATCTCGTCTTTAAACGATGAAACAGATTGAAAATCTAGTTGTCGCTTGCGTATTTATTCATTTTTGTGGTGAAAGGGTGCGTATATTTTAAAAGGTGTGTACGTGACGACATTCGATGGGCGAAGCAGGCGGCAGGCAAGGAAGCACTTCGTGGAAACGCCTTCGGAGCCGGGGTTTGAGGACGAACTGAAGCCGGAGTGAGCCGAGCTCAGTGGCACGGCCCGAGCCGTGGCACACGACCCCGCGTGGACACTGTCATGGCGTCCAGGAACACACACGCGCGCGGAGCATCCTTCCGGAATCTCTGAAGCCTGGCTTCCGTTTCCTATGATATATTTTCCCCTCTGAAATGAACATGCTTACTTACTTTTACTTATATTTATTTTAATGGGAGGTATGGGGGGTGATACTGGTTAATAAAATTACATAGGCTTCAAGTGTGCAATTCGATAACACATCATGTGCACAGTGCTTTGCGTGTTCAGCCCCCACAGTCAAGTCTCCTTCCCTCACCACAGACCTGACCCCGTTGCTCTCATCTGCCTCCCCCCCCGCCGCCCCCTTTCCCTCGTCTCCTCTAACCTGTTGTCTGTGCTGTGAGTCTTTGCTTGTGCTTTTGTTGCTGTCGGACGAGTGAAAGCATCCGGTCCCCAACTTTTCCCGTCTGCCTTATTTCGCTCAGCACGATCATCTCAGGAGCCAGCCACGCTGTCGCCAGGGGCAGCATTTCCTCCTTTCTTCGGGCTGCGCGTGTGCATCACGCCTTCGCTGTCCAGCCGTGTGCGGGGGGCTCTTCAGTCGTTCCCCTGTTTCGGCCGCCGTGAACAGGACTGCAATGAACATCGGGGTGCGTCTATCCTCATGGATAAATATTTTCAATCTGGGGGGGTAGACCCAGAAGAGGAATTGCTGGGTCACGCGGTAATTCTATTCTTAACTCTTGGACGACCTTCCTTACTGTACATGTAGTTTCCAAACGCGAGTTGGGTCAGCCACTCTGTCCACGCCGTCCGCATCGTGGCTCTCTGAGACCCCCCTTCCCACTGCTTCCTTCTCTGGCATGGCCACTTACTGCCGACCTCTGCCGAGCAGTGCCCCAAACTCACGCCCGCCTGACACCTCGGCACGTGACTTTATTTGGAAATAGGTCTTTATATATGTGATCAATGAAGACGAGGTCGTCCTGGATTAGGGTCAGCCTTACAGCCGAGACAGGAGACCTTAGAAGAAGAACAGAGCACACAGAGACACAGGGGTCAGACGGCCGTGAGGAAAGATGCAGAGCTTGGCAAGATGCAGCTACAAGCCACGCAGCTCCGGGAGACACCGGTAGCTGGAAAAAGGCGAGGCGAGGTTCCCCCCTGACTTCGGGAGGGAGCTGGCCCTGCTGCGCCTCACGTTCGGGTGTCTGGCGTTCAGACTGTGACATGACAGATTTCTGTTGTTTACAGCCACTCTGCGGTGCCTCGTTACAGCAGCCCTGGTTTTGTGTTCACACTTGGCGCTTCCCGTTCCGTCCGCAAGCCAAAGCCATCGCGGTGGCCCTGCACGTTGTCACCGAGACGCGTGTCACTCGCCAGCCTCTCCGAGCCCCGGGCACAGCGCACGTGAGAGACGCTGATGGGTTAGTTCCCCTCCATCGCCGGCTCCGGCGTTTATCAGGAAGAGTCCAGGATTTCACACATGCGAAGCGGCCGGCTCTGACGCGTCCTCCATAACGCCGTGGCCAGCGTCACTCCGTGGTAAGACCTCTGAGGACAGGGCGCTGATCCGAGGACCGATCAAGGACGCATTATCCCAGAGCATCTAAATCCTGAACTCGCCGTCACAAACTCTCCCCTTGAAGCAAATCGGAGCCCCAAAGGCGCCTGCCTTCCGTCTTCTGACATGTGGCTGCAGAGAGTTAGTTCTGTGCCACGTCTCGGTGGGGGAGGCGACTCTGCCAAGCCAGCAGTGAGGGGCAGCTGCCCCAAGGGGGCCGTGCGGCCCTTCCTGAGTCACCCCGCTATGGCATTGGGTCAGAAGCCGCTGCTGCAGAAGCCCACTTCCCAGCTTCGAATCCCAGGGACGGTGGCCCTCCCAACCCAGGCCCCACCCCGCCAGGCCCCTTCCCGTCTGCTTCCCGTTGTCCGCTGTCCGCATCGGGGCAGACACACCTCCCGATGCACCGTGTGGGCAGGTAGCTCCCGACCCTGCTCCCAGCCCTCTCCCGGGCCCTTTGCCGGGCAGCTGTGCAGCGTCCTCTGACCTTGGGCTGCTTTCTTCGCCTGGCTTGGTTCCGCCAACAGAACGAGGCGGAAAGGCTGACGCAGGTTTCCAGCCTGGGGGAGGCTCCGTGTGCCATCGGTTCCCTGGGACCCGTGTCGCCATCGTGGAAAAGCCATGTCTGAGTCTGTTGCTCATCGCACGAGGTGGGGGAGAGGCGCCTGGAGCAGAGGGGCCGCCCCGGCCAGCCCAGCCGAGGCCAGCGCTCACAAGTGAGCCCGGACCGGCCTGGAGCAGCCCCTCGCGGGCTCAGCACATGCGGGCAAGCCCAGAAAGACCGGAACGGCCCGGCGGGCTCCGACACGGACCCCCGATCGCGGCCACACTCAGAGACTTGTAAGACGTGGGACGTAATAACTAACTGCAGCGTGTGACGTCGCTGCATTCGGAGCGAGCCTGCCCGCGCTGCAGCCAGAGCTGACTGGCATGTCTCTGTATCTGTCTCTCGCTCGTCCTGGAAGGCAGGATTCTCACCTGTTTTATTTATTTATTTTTGTTGTGCTTTGTCTTGTTCTTATCCCCCCCCTCCGCCCCAGAAGCTAGAGGAGCGCCTGGCCCTTGTTAGGGACGCAGAAAGTACTTTTGAATGACAGCATCCATCCCTCGGTCAATTAGATTTGGCGGTCAAATAGCTCTGAGCTTAAATATCATTGTTTCGGCCCCACTGGAGCAGAGGATGGAACACTTTTTCTGTAAAAGCCGGATAACATACGCCTCCCGCTTTGCAGGCCTGTTATTTGTTTCTAGTGTGTGCGTGTGTGCGAGCGTGTGAGTGTGTGTGTGTGTGTGGTGTGCGTGTGCGTGTGTGTGGTGTGTGTATGCGTATGTATGCACACATGTGTGTGTGGTGCGTGTGTGTGCATGTGTGCGCATGTGTGAGTGGTGTGTGTGTGTGGTACTGTGTGTGCGTGTGAGTGGTGTGTGTATGTGGTATGTGTGCGTGCGTGTGAGTGGTGTGTGTGTGTGTGGTGTGCGTGTGCGTGTGTGTGGTGTGTGTATGCGTATGTATGCGCACATGTGTGTGTGGTGCGTGTGTGTGCATGTGTGCGCATGTGTGAGTGGTGTGTGTGTGTGGTACTGTGTGTGCGTGTGTGTCGTGTGTGTGTGTGGTGCGTGTGTGCGTGTGTGTGTGTTTATAACGCTTTAAAATTGGAAAACCCTCCTAGCTCCAGGGCTGAACAGAAGGCGGCCGTGGCCCGGGCTGCAGACTCCCGCCTAGAGCAGGCCTCACATGCGGGCCTCACACGCGGGCCTCACACACGGGCCTCACACGCAGGCCTCACACGCGGGTCCCCTGCCGCACCGCTGAGCTCTCTCCTGTGGGGCTCACAGCGGATCCTCTGTGGGGAGGCCGGCGGGAGTCACGCCTGCATCCTCGCGTCTGCTGACACTCCCCTCCAGTGTCCTCCCAGGAGCAGCGGTGACACTGAGCAACCGTGTCGCTGCAGCTCGTGGACACAAGGTGCAGGGCCGGCTTCATGCTCGTCCCTTCACGGCCATATTCTTCTGCCCGCTGTGGACGCGGAAGGCCACAGCTGTGCCTCGTTCGGGGCCCTTTTCCTTTTACAATCATGAGTGTTTTTTTCTTTTTCACTCCAAATTTGCCCTCTGTTCACGTTATTCCACTGTATAAGGTGTAAAGTGATCCAAATTCTCATTGGAAGAGGTGACAATGCATAAATATGAAGTACGACCTCTGTAAACCAAGACGGTGATCAAATTGCTTTAAAATGTTCCAATTTTAAAAATGAATCGCGGAATATCATGCTGCCCTGAAGAACGACAGCGTGGTTCTTTTCGGAGGACGATGTGCGCTCACAGAGGGAATTCTGCCTGTGACGGGTGGAGGAGGGAGGTGCACACGGGCTCATCGCTCGGCCTGGCAAGTGCACGCTCCGTGAGCGAAGGCTGCGTCTGGTGGCTCATTCTCCGCCCGTGCGGACTGTCGGAGTGGCAAGGGTACTCCTGCCGAGGGGCAGCACTGACTGCGGCGTGAAGCAACCATTTGCCTGAAGTCGTTTCCACTGCACGAGCCAATGCTGTCAGGCCGTCCTCGTCTGTGATTCTTGCTGTAGTGCTGGGCACTAGGTAAACATCTGTTCAATTAATTCATCTTCCAAAACTTCGGATTTTCTGCGAAAAACTGTCATTTCGTATAATAGGGTGATTTATGTGTTTAATCTTACATTGTTAATTTGCGTCTCATCGGAAGATGATGGATTACAAGATGGAAAACCCGGCCTGAATTGATCCAAATTCAGGTGCACGGTGAACGGCAAGTCGCTAACCAGAACCCGGACCCTGCGGGGGACGGTGAGCCCCGGCAGCATGCCACACGGCGCGTGGGTGTGGAGCGAGGGCCGGGCCCGGACCGCCTCGGTTCCCACTCCCCCGCCCCCCACCCGCCGTCCCTCACCTCTGGCGTCCGCACGGTGCCCGGGGCTGGGCTGGCCAGCTGCCTCCCGGCCACAGCAGGGCTTCCGGCCACCGCAAGCCTCGGGGGGCACCCGCGCCTCCCGCGTATCGACACAGGGCTTCCTCAGCGCGTGGCCAATGCCCTCCTTGATCGATGCCCTGTCCGCAACACTAGGGCGGTTTGGGTTTCTGGTTAGAACTGGCGACGCTTCTTCCTTTGAGCCAGAGGAGGCTGCGTCTCACCCAGAATCAGCACGTCCGGCCCCAAGCGCGGGTCTAGTCAGCGGTGGAGTCAGGGTTGGAGTCCGGGTCTGTCCGTCCGTCTCTCGGAGGCACGGCTGACTGGCGGAGACGCGTGGGTTGCTCCCGGCCACCCGGGCTGGGCCGGCGTCCGCCGCTGTTCACATGGGCCAGCCGCCCTTGCACCCCAGCTGCCAAGACACGGCCACCCCTGGACCCCATTCGCTGCCGACAGAGACCGCGCCTTTGACCCTCGTTTCTCGGGGGCCACCGGGAGAGTTCTGCTGGCCCCGTGTCCCCATCACCAGCCTTGGCCTGCTAGACCACCCCTGCTTTGTGGACCCATAGGTAGCATCAGTGATGACCGTCGCGGAGGGCTGAGCAGGCAGGACCTGGAAGGACAAAAGCTGGGCACCGCGAGGCGCGCGGTAGCCCGTCCCAGCGCCGGGGACGGGAAGCGCCCCCCGCCGCCGATATCCCGAACGGCGCCTCCTCCACCGTGCAGAACGCCACGCCCGAGCTCTCCGTCCCCGAGACTGGCAAAGCGAGTCGCTGCCTCCCACCCCGCACCTCGCCACCCATTCGAAATGGTTTGGGTTTTGTCGGGAGCAGAGCGCTGGGTCTCGAGGGCACAGCATGTCGTCTCCGAGGCTCCCGGGCCGTGGAAAGCAGTCAGCACCGGCTGATGAGCCGAGCCGGGCCAGGCGGACGGCGTTCCCCGCCGCCCTGGCCTGCGTCGCGCTAGGAACAGGTTGTCTAGACAGGGCCTTCCATGGCCGTTCGAATGAATGGCGTGCCGGAATTCTCTTATGCTTAATGCGGCTGGCTCTGTATTGACTCTGGAAATTAAATTTACTCGGCAGTGGTGCCGACAGCTGGGTCTCTGGCATATTTAATGGATTCGGAGGACGATGGGGCTGTACCTTGTGCCTTCCAGCAAAATGCTGAGAACTCATCATTTTCGTAAAAAAAGTGAGAATGCGCTTCACTGAGAGATGCGCCCCGTCTCTCAGAAGACCGAGTCGATGAGGAAGGTGTCTGTGATCGCTGAACCCGCCCCCACGGCGGGAAACAGGAGGCGGAGCGGCCGGGCCGCCTGCGACTCCGGGGCTCGCTGGCTCGTGAAACGCGGACTTCGGGAATCCCAGCGTCTGCCGGAGGAGCAGGCAGACGGTCCCGGCCCCCATGCAGGGGTCCGCGGCGTGGGGATGCAGGCGGATGGAGGCGCGGCTTCTCTAACGCCTAGAGACCTGCTACCTCGCACCGTCAGTGTGAAGATAGTTAGCGCTTCCTTTATCTTTTCTAAAATAATGGAGCCCTCGACCGTGCTCGGACAAATGCCACAATAGTTGGTCTGGGTGTGAGGAGCAGAGGTCTGTGTGAGGCTTGGTTTCTGGGGGGCAGCAGCCCGCTCCCCCAAACCCCAACCCCCCAACTATTTCGTTGTGACACGATGGTTACGGTTTTATTCTTGTTAAACTGTAAATAACCCTAAAAGGAGTGCTGTTGAGTGTTCACGCTTTGGGGTGGCCGTTTACGATGTCATGCCCAGTACAGTATGGATTGGTTGCTGAACCCCACAGGGCAGGCGCCTGCGTCCGGGGACGAAGCTGGGGAGTGAGGGACCGTACCGCAGAGGGAGGGCAGAGCGCGGTCCAGTCGGGCTGCGATGGCCGGGGAGGAGGGCTCCGGGGTCAGGCTTTATGCCCCATGTGGCTCCACATGGACGACCAGGTGACTCTGCAGCAGCCCCAGGACGCAGCAGGCTGGCCTCCCGGGGACGTCCCAGATGCCTGCGTCCAAGGCAGGAAACACCGGGACCCGAGGAGAAAGCCCGCAAGGGCAGCCGTGGGTGACAGGGACGTGCTACCTCTGCTGGACTCACCGTCACAGAGGGACCAGGCGCTCATGGGTGAACGCCTGAGTCCTCACTCAGTCCCGTCCCCCACCACAGGCACCAGCCCGAGCCGGTGCCGCGTTCGTGAGGGCGAGACCGCCCCACGCTGGGCGAAGCGGCAAGCGGCCTGGGACGCCTAGAGCCCCAGCCTTCTGGGACTTGGGGAGCTTGGATTCTCTGGCCTGATTTGATTCCTCGGACGCGTTAGGCCTTGACAGACAGCGATGACCTGATGCGCTTTCGAATGTGACGTCCTCGTGGGAAAGTTGCGCAGGCGGCAGTGACAACGGTCCCCACGCTGGGTGGAGGAAGCGACAGGAGGCTTTCCCTCCCCATTCTTGAGGACGGACGGCTGAGCTCGAGCCATGGGCAGGGCTCCCTCCGGCGCCCCTCGGGGAGGGCCCGCTGCTGGCTTTCCCAACTTCTGCTGACAGATGCCGGTTCCTGGCGGTCCGCGGCCTGGGGCAGGGCGACCGCGGCCTCCGCCTCCGCCGTCAGACGGCCTTGCTCCCACGTCTGTGCCACGTTTGCCTCCTCTTAGAGGACGCAGTCGAGCCCCGCACGACATCATTGTGACGGGACCATCAGCCGGGTCCCTGTATCCAAACAAGGTCTTCCTGGGGGCCACACTTTAACCCACACCGTGGCCCTCCGCCGAGTCAGAGAGGCGTTGGGAAAGACTCGGCCGCCTTCCCGCAGCAGGCGGTTGGTGCTGCACCTCGCTGTCTCAGCATCGCGTTAGCTGCCTCTCGCTAACTTTGACTCACTGTGTTTATTTTCACGTCCGTCCTCTTGAGATCCCTTCTTGGCACGTGGGCTACTTAGAAGTGGGTTGTTAAGTCCCGGTGCGCAGACTGTGGAAGGGAGGCCGCCGGAGGGGCCTTTGGCGTGTGGGGTGAGTCAGCCGCCACCTCCGTGGTGTTTCAGGTCACGAGATGGTCGTGAACAACAGCACCTGGCAGTTCCCAGGGACGGGCTGCACCCGCGTGAACCAGCGGTGCGGAGAGCGAGAGGTCCTCGTCCATGAGGAGGCGGGTCCCTGAGCGGTGGGGACACCGCCCCCCGACAGCCAGAGAGGAAGCCGAGGCACCGGGCTCCAGGCCCCCTTCCGGCCCCCATGTTCAGGACCGACCGCGGTGGCTTAATGGTGGGGCGCGTCCATAGCCCGTGGTCACTCCACAGTCGTCGGCACCGTTTCTACAACGCGGACCCTTTGAATCTTGACGTGATGGTGCCTCCGCTGCGTCCACCACGCCCTTCTACTTAACGGATATTTTTGCCGGTGTAAATTGCCGGTTCAGTAATGAAAATCCTCTTATTGTTCCTGCGGTGGGTAAATCGGGTAACTCGAGAACATTAAGAAATAAAACAGTGACACAGCTTCACGTACGAAAGTCAGAGCCAACCTCCTGAATGAACATCAAGATAAGAAAACATCCCGAACAATAATGTTTTATTTTGACACAATGAGAAAGCGTCCAGTGCCAAATCAAACAGCGATCTTAGCATTGCCAATTCCTTATCCCCACCAACAAAAAACACAGAGTATTTTGGTGACACAAAGCCAGTCATTGTTCCAACAGTCTTTCTTCTGACAGGATTTAAGTCTCCTTCTTGGGAGACGATAATTTCCTCTTAGATGCAACTCTCTCGCCACATTACGTGAGGCTCCAAGATTCGTCGGAATGAACGTGACCTCAGCGTCAGGACGTACGACCCCGAAGTTTTAGTCCTTCAAGGGTCTGAGTCATCCGCAGTCCGACAACAACCCACAAAGTGAATGCACACGAGCCGGCCCTCCGCAAACGTTTTGTATTTGTTCGATCTGTAGTTAATGTCTTCATATCCAGCATCTAAAATAAAACACACGTGTGCTACTCTCTTTTATGGAGAAAAAGTCCAGTGTTGTAAGTCTTCCAAATTACAGAAATACCCAAACCATCAGGAGCTGCTGAATGAGATGAACAATGAACTATGTAGGCCTTCTCCGGCCTCTCGACAACCCGGCTGTGATCTTAAATAATTGAACTGGCATCGCTACATGGGCGCTGGGTGGAGATCGTTTTGCTGTGATTTCGGTTTGGTTGGTTGTCTTTCCATCACAGAACTCAAGATTCTTCAAATGAGACATTGCCGAACGAAAATAATCTTTTCTAAAGACAAACATTTTACATGAGACACTACTTTAGTTAGAAAGTGTTAACATTTTTGTATGACAACAAAATTATGGTATTTAAACATGCTCCTTTAATTTCAAAATGAAATCCGTCTAGAACTGAGTGATTTGAAGGAAGGAACGTGACGAGGTGCCCCGTCCCTCACACGGCCTTACGTCTATGGTCCCGGGTAGGTGCTTACAAGAGTCTAATGTTTGCATTAGTTCTAGAGAGGTTTGAACAATATAAGTAGAAGATTTAACGAGAGAGTCGTGACTAATTTTTATTGGTAAAGGCCTGGATTTGCCACATGTGAACGACAATGATCTAATCCAAAAATCAGCAACAACAACAACAACAAACCAGTGTCTCGGAGTTGTAACAGAAATGTTTTCCTTTTGTGAAATCCATGCTTCCGTATTTTAAAACGTTCTCCGTCCGGCCCATTACCTGCGTGAGGAAACGGGGTACCACATCTTGTCACCCAGTTGCCACGGGACGATGAGGAACGCCGGCCACGGTGCCAGGAAAACTGACTCCGATGGCGCGTCTGACGTCTCCGCGTGAACCGTGTCAGGCAAGCCCCACGCATTTGAGGCTCAAGGCTCTCGTCCTCCAGGGACAGGGACATGACCTGTGGTGCTCGAGGTGGGGACGGGACGGCGCCCAGCGTGGCAGACCCGTGGGGGCTGCGTGGGCCCCGTGCACGCGCAAGGGGTGCCCGGCTCTCAGCACGCTGCTGTGTTCGTGGGCAGGGTCTGCACGAGGCAGGCCAGCGGGGGCGGCCCTCGCCCTCCCCGCGGGCGAGGGGCTGGCACGTGGGGACCCTGGGTGGAGGAGGCGGGAGCTCGCTGACAACCGTCTTCAATCTCTGCCTCAGGGGCGGATCAAAGGTTTCTTCTGGAAACCGTAGGCGTCCTCGCCTTCATCTGAGGGGGCTCTCCTGCTGCCCATATGAGGAGAAGGCCCGCCCCGAGGTACGCGACGTGTTTGAGCAGCTCTGTCATTCGCACTGAGCACATGTTGATGGCATGTGCCCGAGACTCACTCGTATTGTGAGAGGGTTGTACATCAATCGTCCTGGAAAACACACGCGCGGGCGGGGTTTTCAAAGGGCATGCTCCGGGGAGCACGCATTCCTCAGCTCATCTGTGAGACCCTCAGGCACGCACTCCGCACTTGGTCTTAATTTTCGGGTGATTTCTCAGCGCGAGCAAACCGCACACGGCTCTGCGGGCTTCTCCACCAGGCCGACCTCCCAGATGTGGCGGCAGCCGCGGCCCCGACCCTGAGCCAGAGCCACGTGCAGCAAAGAGAGAAGGAAAAGGGAGCCCCAGAGCCCAGCCCTGCACGTCGCTCGGGCAGGCCACGCTGCACCCCGGGCCGGGTGGGGCCCGGCGGCCCGCACACTCTGCAGATGCCAGCATGCATCACGGACGCTTTCGTTCTCCGCTGTCTGGCTTGGATGTTCCTGTTCTCAATACGTGTCCTTCTCTGCAAATACTCCTTTGGGGTCCGATAGAGAAAACGTGGTTAATGTGGTGGAGCGGGACGCGGCCAGCAGTACGGTGCAGCTGGTTTCTTTATTAACGTGAACGTCACCCCGACTCCACACGCACTCTGGGCAGGTGACGGGGTGACGGTCCTGCCGTCCGTCCCATCGGATGCAGCCGTTACCCACTCGCCCTCGTCACCGGCCTTGGACTTCATCCCCACAGCGTCCGCGCGTGCAGGCCGACCTGCTTCTCTGAGATTTGAAATGCAACCTTGAGCTCGCTCGCCCCCAGCAGGCAACGGTCAGGGAATAAAGTCCTCAAGGGTTTTGGAACACAGGAAAAATATGTGTGACTATTCCAAAGAGACATGTGCGGCTTAGCGCAGTGTTAAAACTTTCCGGAGGCACCGTTTTATTTGGGATTCAACGCTGGTTATCTCGGGCGGGGCCCAGCCATCTGAGGAGCATGCCCGACGGAGGCCGGGGGGCCCCCCACTATGTCTGGGATGAGTGGGCTTGAAGTAAGCACTAGTGTACTGCGTAAGTCAATCTTTAAATAAACATTATGCACACGATTAATGGAAGAATAACTGAATCCATTTTTGAGCACACAGGGAGAGCTCACTGGTAGAATATTTGATCAGAAACCAAGATATCTCGCCATATCTCGCACCGTGTTGTACACATTTTGATTTTTAGTTATGATATCAGATTCTCCTCAGGTGTGGCACTCTGCCATTTCTCGGTGTCATACAGAACACCTTTCCTCCCCAAAGAATGTTCAGGGTATCACCTCAGTGCTCTCCTCAAACTGAAACACATCTTGGCGGCTCATCGGTATTTTGTAATAACAGAAACCAAGTTGTCATCAAGCTTCTCTCTCATCCCTCCCTCCCTCCTCCCTCCTTTCTTTCTTTCTTTCTTTCTTTCTTTCTTTCTTTCTTTCTTTCTTTCTTTCTTTCTTTCTTTCTTTCTCTCTTTCTCTCTTTCTTTCTCTCTTCTTTATTTCTTTCCCCTCCTTCTCTGTCTCTCTTTCTGTCTCTCTCTTGTCTTTCCTTTTCATGATCAGGAACCATCAAAAAGGAGCCAAGATAACAACCAGAGTTAGGCCTCCATGCCAGCTGCAGTTGGAGAGGCCGGTGATATTATAGCAAATAAATATTGACAGCAACATCTAGGTTCAATATTAACTCTACTTAATTAGACAGTCCTGTAATCTAAAACCCTTCCAGTTGAAGAAACGCTATTTCGTTTTGTTACAGTGGATCACAGTTCCCAGGCCTTCTGCCAAGGAGGTGGCAGAGGGAAAGACGGTGTTTGGAGAGAGAGAGAGAGAGAGGGACAGAGACAGAGAGATGGAGCCAGAGAGAGAGACAGAAAAAGAATTCATGGCAATTAACCAGGAGGAAAAAGCAACCCTCTGCTCCCTCTCTGATGCGTTTGCTGGAAGAACAACCCTCAGGAACGAGAAGGTTTTCCTTTATCTTTTGCGTTCCGGCCCCTAACTGACTGCGTTCGGGGACCGTGCTGCATGGCCACCTGCACACCCTCACGGCCGGCAGCCACGCCGGTGGCCCGCCCCGGGCTCCGCTGCGGCTGTCGGCTGTTCCGGTAACAGCCTGTGATGTTAGTAAATAAGGACAGTTTTATTTAGTCATATGGATTTTAAGGTCTTCTTAATCTTTCTGTCTCTCTCCTTCTCGGTTCTCATCAGTCACAGAAAACACCCGCTAAGCCGTTATCGGAGACGCTGTGATTTCACTGGCAGCGCGAAGACCGAAACGTCCAAGTGCATCCTGGGATGTGTAAATCTCTGCGCTTCAGCTTCCGAGCTTTACCTTTGCTTCGCTGTTTTCCTGGCGGGTGAAAAATCAACATGAATATGAGCTCCAGCTGCAGGGCTCTGCACAGCACCTGCGTGCAGCAGCGATCAGCGATGACCCGTCGCAACTCTCTGCGCTGCTATGGTCAAACAGATGTGTGTGTGTGTGTGTGTGTGTGTGTGTGTGTGTGTGTGTGTGTGTGTGTGAACGAGTGCACAGGTGTGTGCGCGTGCACACTAAAACTGGAGAATTCTGTTTCCTCTGTGCTTTCAAAAAATGCTGATGGATTCCCCAGCTCTCGGATTGCAGAAACTCATAGCCTGACTTGGTTCTTGGATTAGAAAATCGTTAACGAGTGATGTTTAGAAGCCGGCCTGATGCGAATCCATACACTTTGCCGAATTTACATATTTTGATGCCAATAGAGCAAAATTATTAAGAAAATGTTTTGACTCATAAAGTTTGGTACTCCTGGAAGAGCTGATGTAGATGGAAAGATACAAACTAGATTCAAAAATCCATGTCTCATAAAACTTTTAATTTGATATAAATATATGACAGGTCCATTTTTCTTTTGCATCAATCAAATAAATTTAGAGTGATTTGAGCCAGAAAAGAAGTGCAGAAACTCTATAAACTTATATAGAATTTTTCACTCAGAAAATTAAGATGCTAACACCTACTCATACTCAGTTTTTTTTAAGTGGGGCGTCCTTCCTGGTGAGGACGGTGTATTAGGCGCACATATTTTTTTCCTGGGATTTATTGACGTAGCATCCTCAGAAAAGAGACTGGCTGATGACACAGGCAAGTGTGTCTCTGGGAAGGTGCCTCAGAGTCCAGGTTACCCCTGTTTGGAGCTTTATTTCCTAATTTCCCTTTCATTCAAAGTATCCTCTGCCCTAAAACAAATCGCCCTTGTTTCATTAATCTTATGCAAATTTTACAACAAGAAATGGCCTCTGACAGAGCGGTTTTTGACCCATCCCTTCCCATGCTCACATCTGGGTCTGTGTCAGTCCGTGGCAAGGGCCGGCCACCAGCTTGCACTCATGAATAATTCATGCGAGGCAATATCCTTTATAATGATCACAGTGGCATTATATTGCTAAATGGGTAATCATTATTTCAGAATAATTACAGTGTTTGGGTGCCTTTAATGTGCAAACTCCTGGATAAATTATCTTCTGTGTGTTCCTCACGGTCCCTGCTTTACATCAAACCACAAACAGAATATCGAACTTTAAGAAATGATCATGAATCAACATAAACACATGAAGATGCATTGCTTTCATAATTTTAAATCCTTCTTTAGCAATATGTTGGCATTATGTTCTGGTAAAGGATGTGGAAGGGAGTTTCAGATGAAGTGAGACATTTTCCAAGATGAAGACCTCTGTAGCAAATATATCAGGATATATCTCTGCACTGCAAATTATTTTTTTTTCTTTTGTAGGCTTTTTTCCATCTATTTGTCTACCTTTAATAATATTGATTATCATTGTGTTTAATTTAACTTTATTGCTCTTTGGCTAATTACCATCCACATACAATTGTGATTAAACCCAAATGAAATATAGGCCTTATTTTACAAAAAGTATTATTACAAGGTTGGTTCTGGCGCAGACCCACAGTAACCCCTGCAAATAATGAAAACATTACTCACCTCGTTTTCTTATATAATCCGTCTGGGGGTCCTCCTGTCATCCCAGAAGAACCGGGGGATTCATCCACAGGTTTGCTTGAGATCGACTGAGCTTTCTGTGCAATGCCCTTTGATCCACGCTCCTTCGCTGCCCCCCGCTTTATTCCTTTGAAAAACAGGGTGGTTCGAGGTGTGAAAACGAATCAGTAATGGCCTCCACCAAGACAACACAACCGATTTTCCGAAATAACCATCAGATGGTTGGTGTGCTTTGCGGTCCGAATAACCACATCAGGAAAGAAGGACGTATAAACAAACAAATGAAACATCTGGGTCGATCTTGTTATTCAAGTAATCATTTAAGGATTAGATCTCGCTCTCCTTCCCAAACCTCACACTGTATTTGTCATAGCTAAGCACAGAGTGCATCTTGCCGGAATCTGCTTCTCTATGAGTCCAGATGCATGTACCCAGCTCTGTCCCTGGCAGTCCTCAAAGACCCCAGGACAAGTGCTGGTCCCCTCCCGCGTCCTCCACTTCCATGAATGGCACCACCGTGGCCCGAATATTCAGGCAAAACTCTTCTGTGGTTGTGGTCATCGCTGTCCCTCACCGTTCACGTCGGACTCCTCTCTGTTGTCGAGGTGTCGTTTCGAGGACATCCCTGCCCTGTTTCTCCACGGTGAAGCCTTCATCGAGGCCACCACGACCCCCTGCCAGAGAGCCCCGCGTCTCCACTCCTGCCGTTGACCATTCTTTAGAGCGATGGCTTCGGAACAGACATCGTACACCTTCATCATCTATGCTTCACACTGTCACGGGTTCCTGCCCTGTCATTAGCGTCTGAGCCCTTGGACGGGGCCCGTCCGCTCTGCTCACACACTGGTCCCCCGGCCGCCTTCACTGTCTTTATTCACTCTGTCCACTCTCCGCAGCCACGCCGCCCCGACTTGCGATTTCATCGTCTCGCTGGCCTTTATCCCCGCCGTTTCCTCCCCCGGACACCTGTTCCCTCGGGCTCCGAGACTTTCTAGTCCTCATCATTCCAGCTTCTGGGTAAATGTGTCTTCCGTAGACAAGCCCGTGATCCCCCTTCATGCGATTCTCTGAAGAAACCACCCTACCTGGGTTCGAGAGCTGATTTCCAGACTGTTCTGATATGTTTATGCACACAAGTCATGGGCTGATGAAAAAAAAAAAATCTACGTAGCGTTCTCGGTCCGTACGTCTCGCTTACGAAATCATTGGCCATTTGCTTTTTTATGTAACAGACTGTCTTGGAAATGTTCGCGTCATGGTACATCAAAGTCGTATCTAAATTTTTTTCAGCTGCCATGAGCAATTTTTAGTTTTTAGGCTTTGTTTTTCTTTTTTTCTTTCTTTTTTTTTTTAACTACGTTTGTAAAGGCCACCCGAAGGATTGAGTAAGAGAGGAGTTGAGGAAAATGGATGAATCAAAGATAACGCCTAGACCTATGTCCCCTCTCACAGAGGTCATGGGGTCATGGAGCCCGTCTTGTTTCGCAGGTCATTCTCTTCTGGAACGTCTCACGCATAGTCTGCTTTGTCCTCTGCTGTCAAAACATGGACCACTAAATCCCAGGATGCGTATTTTTTGGTTTTTGTTTTGTTTTTAGTTTTAAAATACACTTCCATCTTCATCCCCTGCCCCCCACAAAGAGCTGAGCCCATCTACACTATCATCAGCAATAGATAAGACCTTTTGCCTCACTCTCCACACTGAAATTTAAACATTTAGCCAATTTCATGGAGTTCGTGGTCTTTTCCCACAATATCGTGAACCCACATGAAGAGCTTTTACCCTGAACGTTCTTCACAGCATGAAATGATCAATTTAGTGATTTAGGTGACTGCCTGAGAAGAAATGGCAAGATAATTTCTACTCCTCGGAAAGCATTTCAGGGCCACCAGACGTGGAGAAGCCACGAGCCGAGAGGGCAGGTCGCCTTCGACATGCGGCCATGGGCTACGGTGCCCCCACCCGGGTTGAGCCGCCCTTGGATAAAATGCATCCTGTTCTTTCAGGTTCGGCCCCGTGTTTTTTGTTTACGTACCAAAGAAACCCGCGTTCCACTGGGTGATCCATCTAACAGTTAGTCTGTATTTCTCTGAAGAGTTTCAGTCCCTTGCGGTTTTGACCAGGTCCCGAAATAAAGGTTATTGATTATTGACTGTGTCAAGCCTTTTCTTCCCTTCTTTATTTTCCCTTATTTGATTTCTGTATGGTCTATCTATTGCTTTAAGGCTTTCAGAAATATACTCGGGAAGATTCATCATTTAAAGTAAATGTGGCAAATACGATTTTCTCTGAATATAAAGCTCAGAAGGGCTCACTAGGGAATCTTAGTCATGGTGGCCGAGGACATATAAATTTCTCTAAGGAGGGATGCAATTTCAAAGAAGAAACTTTCTCAAAGTGAATATCAAGAGGGCAATTTTCCTAAATATAATCCAATGTAGAATAGTGAGAACTGAGACACAATTTCTTTAAAACTGCCTCTGTGAGGTCAAAAAAAAAAAAAAAAAAAGACTCCCAAGAGTTGACATATAGAGAATGCTCCATCCCAAGAAATTCAGTTTGGGCTCAAATGTGAAGGGTGCCTTATTCTTGGAAAATGTAATAGAATCTGAAACCACAGGTACTTCGTATAAATGTGAGAGATGGGATCAGAGACTGTGGGGTGGTGGCATGTGGAGCCAGGCTCCGCTGAACGCCTTGAGCCCTGCTGCCTTGCTGCCTCTGTGGTTTACCAGATGTACACCCTCAGGAAGTGGGCGGTGCCCGGAAGTGGGAGATATTTACCGGGAAAATGGGAAATGTGTCTTGTCCTTCACTTTTTAAAGAAGCACCTGTCCAGGTCATGAATCCAGATCCTGTCGAAGCAGCCGAAGGGTTTTCTGAAGACACTGCTGAAAGTCACAGCACTTCTGTGATTTGGAGGAAGAGCCCACCCAATCTTCGGAGCCCTACCATCTATGTTCCTGAAACATAGATGACTGGTGGCCTTCACAGCAGGCAGGTGGAGCTTCCGGTAGCAGTGTCCAGAGAAAACGAAGGTCCTTGTTCAGGGCCTCTCAGTTTGGCTCTGTTTGGCTCTCAGTTTGTCCCATTCTGGGCCAGTAGTCCTCGGTGGCGGGCACCGTCAAGGGATGCGTGGCTTTGAACGTGTCCTGTTGGCTCTGTGAGCCTCTGCATCACCATTTCCATGTCATTGATTTCCTGGAGTCAAAACGACTAACTTAATGTGTGTCACCTCTGGGTTCTAAGTAAAACAACCACTTAGACTCGAGCACAGAGGAAACGCGACATTATCTCTGACTTCATTCCTAAATAAACTGTGACTATGTCAGAACAAAAAGCAGCAGCAGTCTGGAAGCCGTAACAGAAATTACATTTTTTAACAAAAGCCCCCAAATGGAATTTTTTAAAGTTAGTTTCTAGATCTTGTGACCGCCTGGAGTTATAACGTCACACGAAGCCCGAGTCCTGGAAATGATACCCTAGGCAAGGAAAAGGCTTCTGTCCCTGCCCTCTGTTGCTTGTCTTTGTGGTTTCTGCTGCTTTTCATAAACTCGATGGGGACAGTGCGTAATTGTTAATTTAGAAACTGTCGTATGTGCAAGCATAGTTTTAGAATAATGCTCTGTTTCGCAAATAACGACAAGCGAATCTAAGACCCACGGAAGCCAGTGTCATGGGGACATCAAAAGAATCGTTTATGAAGCGAGATATGAAAACTTCTGTTTGCATTGCAAATCAAAGGCTCAGAAACGGGACTTCTAGGTAAAAGCGAAATGCGGTCAGTCTGAGGCAAGGAGGAACCGGGATTCACGAGCAACATAATGAGCGATTGTTCACTTTCCACACAATACGGTTCATTCTAGTCCTCGGAACAAAGGCATTTTAAACCCACTGAGGAAACATTCGCAGAAAGAAAGCTCTGCGTGTTGTTTTTGGGACAGGAAAGACGGTGCCCCCAGGCTCCTGAAATCCTCACTGCTGGGTTCAGCGGCCTGAGGAAGAGCAACAGTAGGTTCTTGTCACCGGGGTCCTGGCACCTGGCACCGCAGGGTCAAGAGCAAGGTGTGCAGCCAACAGAGCACAGAAGGGTGTCAGAGCTCCCCTCCCCCGCTCCTCCCCCGCCGCCTCCTCCTCTCCTTCCTGCTACTCCTCTTTGTCTTGCCAACTCCGTCGAGACACATGTGTGTTATCCTTCTAAAAATGGTTGCGATTTAACGTCTGTGGTCCATTTAACTTCACGAAGTGTGGCAAGCCCCTTCCTACAGCGAGGCGGTGTGAGCTCGTAGGAGCCGACCAGACTCCATCCCCAACTCTCTTCTAAGGTCCAGTGGGTGGGTGCGGCAGGGGGGCCCAGGAGACCAACAGGGACAGTCACGCTGGGTCCTGGCTCTTGCAGGGAGTGCGGAGATGCTTTCTTTATATCTCTAACACTCATTTATTTCTTATCCATAAATTGGAATACACTGTTGTTTTAGTTACCTTCTATAACCAATGCAAAATGTAATTTATATGTTTAAAAGGACGAAGCCTAAGGTCTGTGCTATAGTCATCAGGATGACAGATTTCACTGTTATAGTTTTGCAAATATCCTATCAGTCATTTCAGTAAAGGCATTAAGGTCTTCATTTTTAAAAGCTGGTAAAAGCGCATTAAAGTGTGTGTTTTTTTAAATCAGGTGCCATGTCATCAAATAATATTTAAAAATGATAGTACCATACTAACAAATACCATCCTAATAATTTTTTTTTAAAGCAAGCCTATTCTATTTAAAATGTGATTTGTAAACTCCAGTTCAGTTTTAGATACTTTTCTGAAGTGCGTAGTGCACTGTAGTTATGAGGAACGCAGACCCCTGAGCCCGTCTCTGACCGTCACCCACGCGCTTTCCGGGGAAGTCTCTCCATGCCTCGGATGCCTCGGTGCCCTCGCCTGCAGAGCGGGTGGGAGGGCCATGACTCCCCCGTGTGGTCGCCGTGCGGGACCCGGAGCCCGTGTGCTTGCCGCTCCGCAGACGCTCACTGCATGTTCGCTCTGCTTTTTCCTAACGAGACTGCTCTGGGATTCAGGGCGCAGAAATGAGGGGCAGACGCCACAGCATCTGGGGACACTGGGCGCCGTTGTCACTACTTAGCCTCCCACACTTGATCCGGGAAACACGCATCTCTGCCCGTGCCCCCCGGATGGCCTTCCCGCGGGGCCCTGAGCCTTGGCGCAGGGGAATTGGACCTCGAGGAGGGTCAGGATGCTACCCCTGCGTCACCAGGTTCTGCCCAGTTGACACCCTAACGGGCCCTCCTCCTTCACAATGTGACTGCCAAAATGCAGGTTGACCCTTAACTCAGCGACTGGACGAATCGCCCGGAAGGTGGGCCGCGGTGAGGTGGGAGGGCGGCTTCGCCCAGGGAGTGCGGAGACCTGGCGTGTGGACGGTCTCTTGGGCTCCAGAGGTGAGATCCTGAGAACCTTCCAGTCTTTCTGTCATTAACACCCAAGGCTCCTACGGCAGCCAGAGAGGCAGGACTAGAAAAACGAACACAAAGTTACAGGGACCCAGAACATTCCATTTCGGAAGGGAAAGGACACGATGCTTCCTTGACTCTACTCCCCTCTGCTTTCCTGCACTTTTTTTAAAAAAATTATTTTCATGGTAAAATAACTTAATCGCTCATTTTGTTTTTCTTACTACAGATGTTAGGACAGCTCGATTCTATTGTTCCTTAATGCTCCAAGGTACAGCGTGATGTACAGGGTTCAGATTTCCATGACCAGATCCTTTTTGTCGCCTTCTCTTCACAGCAGACATCGGTAAGACCCCGAGTCCGTCGGAAATCATGCGGCTTCACAAAACGTGTTGCCAGTGAGTGTGGAATACGACCTCAGAGTCACATGTGCACCCAAACGCCCTGCAGAGTGCTGAGCCTCCGCCATCGGTGACGCGGACTTCACCTTAGGAAAGCGTGGGGCTCGTTTCCGCCCGTCGCAGACTCCCAGACAGCTCGGCGGGCGAGGGGTCAGAAGCGGGGGGTCTGAGTCACAGCTGAGCCATGAGCCGCTTTGCCAGCTGCGCCCAGGGCGCGTGGACGCACTCCGAGCAGAACTGTATGAAACAATTGTTGGGAAAGTTTTACGCAACAGGAAGTGTGGGGGCTGGCGAGCGCAATGTTTGTTTGGATTAGATTCCACACATTTTTAATTTGCCCTAAGAAAAATTACGTTGGACGGAGGAGAGGATTTGGAATGGTTCCTTAAAGAGATCTAAAGGATAACATTCATTATGTTTAAGCTGAAGAGTACAGAAAGAACATTCTTCTACCTTATTTATTTTTAATTGGAGAAGCGATACAAGCATGTGCCAACTTCTTCAAGCGAGAGCCGTCATTAGGCAAGGCGCGCGGGAGGGGGCCGCGCTGGGTGCCAGCAACGACGCGTCTATTTATGGCCATCACCGCGCATAACGAGAGGAAAACAGTGGTAGCTGCGCATCGCGTTTAGAGCCTCGTTCCGAATAATACTCTCCATGTGCGGAGCAGTTGGCAGGAGGCACCAGCATAAGGACACGCTCACGACGGTCGGATGCTCGAGAAATAACTGCACATAATTAAGGATTAAATAAACAAAAGGACTGAATATGGGCAAAAAAAAAACAAAAAAACAAAAAAACAAACAAAAAAAAAAAAACCCAGCAGAAGCTGCAAGACTTTGTAGTACGAAGTTGAAGTGGTTCTGGTTTAAATTATCCTTTTTCATTGTTTCATAAAAATGTTAATCGCATAATTGTCAGATAGCTCCTTTTCAGAGAAAAACAGATCTTTTTTTTTTTTTTTCTTTTCTTTCATATGCCCAATGAAGATGGATGGGTTTGGAAACAGCGTTTTATTTGCTCAAGTAGATACGAAGTCTGAGGCTTACTATGTTAATAATCGCTTGTGACTTTAAACGTAGTTATTATGCCACGGTCTTTTCAAATGTGAGTGAGATAGTTACGCCTTCCCCAAACCCTCACTGGAATCTGAGCTCATGGAAACACCCGCATAGAAATAAATCCCCGTTGGGCGGTTGTTACCGAGTGCATCACGTCACTTCCGTCCGCTGGCCAATTTATTCACTCATTCAGAAGAAAATTAGCTCAATGACATTTCACTGTGCACACACAGGAAAGCAACGGCGCCGTATGAGATCTCCCTGCGTTAAGTTCGACATTTTCTCGTCGGCGTGGGTTATCCTCTCCCCAGACAGAAGCATCAGCATCCTTTAGAAATTTTGAAAAATAATAAGGACGCTCTAAAGTTTTTGCAGGAAATTTTATGACCGGCCCCGCCAACTCCCTTGTCACCACCCTCCCTGCCGAAAATCACGCCCGCGGACCACTGGGAAGCCTCGGGCCCCATCGCGCATGCGCAACACCGAGGCCCACAGACAATGGCTGGAAAAGACGCCGCGTGAACGTTACCGACCGGGTCCACATCTGAGGGGGATCCAAACGGATTTCCACCCGGCCTAGGACGCAGGACGACGGACATGTGCGCGCACCTGCCTCTGCCCAAGGTCGCCGACCGCTGTTTTCCCCTGTTCTCACCTCTCCCGGGGCTGCGCGCTTAGGGACACAGTCGTTTGCCCCAACTCACCCTCTCCTCTTCAGTAAAACAGGAAATGTTCCCTGTCGTGGACCCTGGGGACACACAGGAGGTGCATTTCTATTAAAAAACATTTTGAACATTTATCTTTTCATTATATATCTTTATTTTAAAAATCGCATGAAAGTCTTCAGGCGCCGTTGTCCAGACTGGATTTCGCTTTTCCAAATTCAGATGTGGCTGAGCAACGCGCTGGGTGATGCTCCAGGGGACGCGCACCTGCTGTGTGTCCCCAGCGTCCGCGACAGGGACAATCTGGTCCCCGGCCTCCCGCCGCGCCCCCACGTCATCCTTCGCCCCAGAGCCAAACGGTCTCTGAGCACAAAGTGGACAAGTCGCCCACTGCCCGCCCCCCGACATTTCCGTCACACGTGGCCTTTCCCGGAGGAGCGGATCCCATGATCTGGTCCCCGAAACCGCTACAGCAGAGTGCGGTTTGCGGGCTCCTTCTCCATCATCCACACGCAGAGGTCACTCCCCAGCTTGGGGCCGAGCCCTGGCTCCTCCTTGGAAGCCCCCACCCACCCTGCTGTACCCCGATCTCAGCGCGCAGAGGTCCATCCCCCAAAGGCCCGAGGAGCGCGTCTGCGACACCGCCCACCACTCTGCGGGTGCGCATCCCGGTCCCGCCCGCGGCGCGTTGCCCACCCCCCGGCTGGTGTTCCCTGGGGCCCAAAGGTGCGGAGGGGGTGCTATACCCCAGCTGGTGTTCCCCAGGGTCCGGGGGGAGGGACTAGTCTCCCCCTGGCTTGTGTTCTGTGGTCCAGGGTGGTTCGCCACTGTCCCCCTGGCTAGTGTCCCCCGGGGCCTCGTCCTCCTCCTCCTCCCCTGGCGCGCAAGGCTCCCGAGGGCTCCGGCCTGTGTCCACTCCTGCAGCAGCCGGCCGGTGCCTGGCACTCGGCAAGCGGATGGGCGGTGAATAGATAACCCGGTGAGCCGAGGAGCCGGTGCAAGGGGTGGCCGTGGAGGGAAGGATGGAGAGTGGGCGCAGCCGGTGGAGGAAGCTGGCTACGGATGGACCCTCAGTTCGGACCGGTACCAGAGTTAGGTGTTCTGCTGCAGGTTCGGACACAGGCTGGGCAGAGGCGATCCAACTGCACGTGAGACAGAGAGCTCCAGGGGACAGCCTGTGGGCTGGGGTGGCGGGTCCTGGCCTCGTGACCTAGGATGGGAGAGGACCTCCTTGTGCCTCTGCTGGCGGATCGCCAAACACGGGTCCGGCCAGAAAGCCCCTTCTCAGGCAAGAACGGCGTCTGCCTTCATTCAGGCTCTGCCCAGCCGCTTAGCTTTGCTCTACACATGACATGGCATGCACGCTGATCTAGACGATGAATTTCTTCCGAGATGTCTTTTTTTTTTTTTTTTTTTTTAAGGAATAATATACCCAGCCGGTGCTCTCCAAAGAGCTTCACGGACTATTTCTGTCGTGTTTAAATCTTATAATCACATGAATGACAACCTTTTATACTGCAGCTCTGTGTCAACACACTCCGGTGCGATATTCCCTTTTCACTCGTTTGTTTGCTATTTGCTTGGTTTTGTTTTGCTTGTCACTTTTTTTTGACAAGATTCGGCATGGGTAGAGGAAGTGGCTAACGCACGGCTCCTGAAATGCATGAAAGAAACTGAGATTCCAACACTCTTTAATGTGTAGCTGTTCATCTTTAAAGGATTTTTGGCAGCTAACACTTATGCCAAGTCTGATCGTTAAATAAAAAGATTACAATAGTCTTATTATTTTACAACTTAAAAAAAAAAAAAAAACGAATGCACTGAGAGACAAGTCTGTTGAAATCCTTCTTGCAAAATACGCCCCATACGATTACATCTATAATATTTTTAGTAAGAGTTGACAATTGTTAGCTTGTGAAACTAGATGCTGTTCTATTATTTAAGTGTGTATTTTCCGTAGTAACGTTAATAGAAAAGTTACTCAGAATTTGGCACGATTTTCCAGAACATTATTTTGTGAGCACTGATACAAAAAAAAAAAAAAATCATGCTAGAAAAGAAACTGAACGACGTTGTCTTTTATTGTTATTTGATTGTTTGCAGAGCTCACGTCAGCCAGGCCACAAACTCTAGCGGCCATGGGTTGAGACCTTCCTGCGGATGCAGGACGAGATGACAGTGGATTTCTCCTTCCACATCCGGTAGATGGCAGGAGCCTTTGTCCTTAGTCTAAGGTTCTTGTCCCTAATATTCATTTCAAATTTGTTTTTTTATTCATTCTTAAGAGTGACTATTGGCATGGGAAAGTGGAAATGTAACCATATTCGATTTCAATAATTAGTTTTAAAATTTGATATCATATTTCAACAGATAAGATTGGACTAATATGGCAAAATATTTTAATTTTGGGAGGCGGTGACTATTGCCTACTCACTGTATAGTATTATCCTTGTGTGACACGCGGGCTCTATGCGTTGAATGCAGAGGGAGAGCTCACGTGTGGATTTCTGAATGCTGTGAGTGCTGTGTCATTACCCAGGTCCCACTGCCCTTTCAAAGTGGCAGAAGAAATACTTGACACGGTGAATATGGTGATGACAAAATGTCCTGACCTCTCCCTTTCAACACATCTGAAGTGACCGCAACTGACGAGGACCTAGGACACTCGTCCGAGTTCGGAAAAAAACAGGCAGAGGTTTTGGAAACAGGCAGAATTCGGAAAACAGACAAACAAACAAACGAACAAATGAAAAGCCCTCGGTTTTAAAAATCTTGGTTCTGCCTCAAACCACGTCTAGAGACATGGCCTGGATCAGAAACCATCAACGGGCTCTGCCTCTTGCGCTGGAGAACTTGGGCCACCAGGGGGTGAGACGTGAGAAGCGTGCGCTGGACATGAATCCACCGAGAAGTGTGCGGCCACTCCGTTCCCGGGGGAGACTCGAGAAGTGGCGGGCGTGTACTGCAGTGTCGAGTCCCGTACGGTAGGAGATGAAAAGTGGAAGCGAAGAGCAGGTGGAATGCTTTGATTTTTTTTTTTTAAATGACAATTAAAGAAAAAGGGACGATGCAATAAGAAGAAATATGCCTTTCCAAATAGGAAGACGTCACGTTATTGGAGCTGGACAGGTCTCCACCGAGACCCATCAACATCTTTAAATGACGGTCTTGATATTCATTCTTTAGTCCAGAGCTTCTCTTAGAGTAAAATTGGCAAGCTAGAGATGATGGAGTCTTGGACCGAGGAGAATTGTGAAGCAAGGGCAAGAACTCTGGACTTCAGTCCTAGGATGGAGCCAGGGGAACCAATGTCCCACCTCGCTATGCTCTGTTCTGGTCTTTCTCTCTGTCCCTAGGTTCTCTTCTCGCCTCCCCCCCTCTCCCTCCCTCCCCTCTCTTCTCTTCTCTTCCCTTCCTTTCCCTTCCCTCTCTCTGTCTTTCTCATTTTCCTGTGTTCTCCGTCAACGACAACCAAAGCCAGGCAGATGGCGAAGTTCCCATAAGTTGATTCCTGGGGCACGGAACACAGTAGAGAATTGGAGAGTGGAGTCAAGGTCAGTGGGGCAAACGGGGGATCCTCAGCTCAACCCCTAATGACCTCTGCTAACATCTCATTGGGCCCCTCTGCCTGCAAGGGAATCAAGGATGGAGAATGTGTTGCCAGGACGCATGGCTACTATTATTAATTAAGTGCGATTCTGTTAAATTATAGAAGAAAGGGAAATGGGTTTTAGAAAATCACTAGCAGTGTCTGCTATGAGATGATTTTATCCCCAAAGCTGTAGATCTCTGAGAAGGTAGAAACAGAAATAAACATGGACAGAAATAACTCAGTCCTATATCACTTAAGGTATTAAAAGTGTAGATAAAAATTACAGATGAATTGAACAGGTAATATACAAACTATTATTTGATCAACCAAATTAAAAAAAAAAGTTCAGCTTTGCTTAGATTCCATCTTATTATCTAGATAGAAATTAAATATGAATAAAAATTAGTAGTTCCTTGAACAAAACAAACATCAATTGATGGGGAAAAAAATTGCCTATATGTCCAAACTAGTTTGGCACATATGGATGGCATGGGTACCATTTTGTTTTAAGTTTGCATAGTTGAATATAGCTGAATTTGCCTTTGATATCCTGAAAGAGACATGGGTGCCTATGCTTGATCAAGAATTTAAGTACCAAGGATGTATGACTGAGGTCAGAGGTCGGGGACAACAAGAGATGCTAAAACTGGCCACTTCCTCCTGAAGACAGCCAGCCTGTCTTCAGAGGCAGAAACGGAGAGCGCCTGGTTTAGCTGGTGCCTCTTCCTCGGGACTCCTGCCATCCAGCATTTTTTCCATGGGGAGGCAATGCTTCGTCTGTTTCAGGTTGCCTCACCTGGTCTCTATACAGTCACCCAGGCAGCTGAGCTGGAGATTCAGTTCGTTGCCAAGACAACCAGCTCCATGCTGGTGTGCATGGCCCAGCAAGTGTAGAGGGTGTGGGGGATTTCTGATATCAAGAAAATCAAAGAAAGCATTAAAATATGCCCAACCTGTCACCTTCTAGGATATAACATTTCAAATAAAAATTCCAAATTTAAAAAATTCCACTTGTTAAAGTCCAAAATTTTTTGACCTAAAAAAACTTTGCCAACAGCAATTTTTTATTCTCACTTTTTAATAACGTTCTCTTTATTTTAATATTTGTTAACAAATGCATAAGTAACACATGAACTGCTAGTAGATAATACATTTGTCTTGGTAAACTTAAATTAGATAAAAGCAATGACTCAAACTTCTGATTTTAAAGTCATTGCCTACTTTTATTTCCAATTATTTTGAAGTGTAATGTAAAGAGATTTAACTGTCTTCCTAACCAACCACTTCTCAGAGTGTCATTTTTACTGTACATTTTGGCGTTATTGTAAATGAGAGTTAAATGTGTAAATTCCAGATCGATTTCCTCCATGGCCTTTCTGATCACGGCGATTTGTTTCTTCAATCCCATTATGAATGCTGATGAAAACGAAGCACACGTGTCTTATCTTACGTCTTTGTCCAAGAACGTTTTGGTCTAAGACAAAGCACAACTAGCTCCTCGTGGTTCATAAACGCGGAACTATTACTCAGCCGGGATGAAACATCCCGCCTGGCAGAACGTGTTTGGTTGGTGGCTGTGTCGGAGCTCAGTTATTCAGAAGACTCGTTCGGCCCAGCACCATGCAAAGCCGGTGCTGGTGGAGGCACCTGCAGGAACGATGAAAGTGAAAGAAAGTAAAATGAAGGATTTTTTAAGCCTCCATGGCAAAAAAAAAGGGGGGGAGGGGAGGAGCGGGGTTCTTATAACCACGATTCCCTTGGCGTAGGGCATTTTCTGGGGGTCAATGACCGCTTGGGACAGGCACCCCCCAGATGACCGTCAGTCCCCAGGCAATGCCCCCGTCGGCGTCGCTCTGGGCTAATTCGATCACTGGCTGCTGCGGGCTTTGCTTCTTGAATATTTTCCTGTGCGGCTGGGCTCTCTGACCCAACCTTCTTGCTCTCCGCTGTAGGCCGGCCCAAGGCTGACGCTCACCGCACGCGCTCAGAACCGTATCTCATTCCAGAGAGAAACATATACCTGAATTCACAGATGCAGATACTGTTAAGGGAACTTTTTTGCGGGAAGTCTTTACAAACAAATCCAAATGGACGTTGACTCTCACGTGCACGTGAGCCGGCTTCGTTAATCGCTATAGGTCGTTTTGTTAGAATGTGTTTTTATACCCAAATTCGGGTTAGACTTACGATTGTTACTATAAGACGTAATTTAAACATCACATTCTAGATAAGGTTGGATGATACGAGTTGAATAAACCGTTTTGGTCCCTTAATATAAGACTGGAATTTAAACATTAGACGCAGGAAGAAGAATGCAAGTGTGAATGGCCCCCCGTGTGTGTGTGTGTGTGTGTGTGTGTGTGTGTGTGTACGTGCACGCACACACACGCACGCATGTGTGCCTATGTGCACAGGCGCCCAGGTGTATGAGACAAAATTAATGTCTCCGCGTGGTGCTTATGGACCGTGTTCATTTAGAGTTACAGGAAGATGAGCCAGTAGCTGGCAGGCGGGTTCTGTGGCCAGAGGCCACATTCGAATCTCAGCTCCATCCCGAGGCTAGGGAGCTTGGGAGGCATGACCTCACGCCCCCGTCGGGTCCCTGGGGGGTGCTACCGACCTCTGCAATGTCCTCGGGAGAGGTAAGCATGGCGCTGTCACGTGCCTCGCTCCCACGGTGAAGGCACATGACAGTGGATGTGCAACCCTCAAGCTGCACGGCCACGGCTCATTACGACATCACTTGCCGTATTTGTTTCTGTTCAAGATGTTGTTGAAATAATAAAAGAGTTTATTGGATTATAAACCTCTAGGCTTATTAAAATAATAACCAAATTGAGGTACTTTAAAATCAATTATACATTTAAATGTGACATTTTGAAATTTATGAATTTTATTATATTTCATAAATGTTACCTATACTTTACTTGTGTATAAATTTTATATAATCTAATTTTTATAAGCATGGCCGTATTCCTAGACTGGGAGACCTCAGCCTCTCAGTAAGTACATAATTAGTAGCTAAACGACTGAGTTTTTCCCGACCACTTCTCTGCGTCATAGCAATATTGAGACCACATTTTAAGATTTCCTTACTTTTTCTAAGATAATTTCCTAAACAATGCTATGCGCACATTAGCACAAATGCCCAAGCAATCGTGTACATATTGACAGCTCTATTGTGTTACACGTTTGGTTGTTCGTGTTAGGTGTGGGGTGCCCACCGGGAGGGACTCTGGGCGTGGTCCATGATGCAGGCCCATGTGGACAGCCTCTCTGTGGTCTCCTGCATGCACATCCAACAAACACAAAAATGAACAAACTTCAAAACAATGGTAAATGAGAGGAATCCCTCTCCACTGAAATTCAAAATTTAGATATTTCATGTGCAGAAAATACTGCAATCGACATGTACTTACATCGTATAATAAGCTTGTAAAATGAAGCCTCTCGGAAACTACTATTTTAAAAAATATATTCGTCGGACGTGTTAAATGGATGAATGCAGGCATCATTAAATCCAGACATCACTAATAAGTTAATCCGGGCATCCTTTTGTTCAACGGGAGGCCTGAGCCCTGTCTCACTCATAAAATTTAAACATCCAACCAATTTCTGTTGAGGTTCTGACGGCCAGGGAAAGACAACATTGCCTCTTAGCTATTTAACAGATCTTGGTTTAAATTGTCACGTTTTCATCCACGCTCTGAGGTTTTTCCTTCCACTTCATGGACGCTTTTATTAAAATATTTTGTGTTCGCAGTTCTAGATGGAGGCATTAAATTAATATTTCAGTAGGTAGAATATTACATCGGCAGGACGAGATCTGTGCTCCATCTTGATACATTGATGAACCCATTTCCCCCTTTTTTTTTTAATCAGTTACAAGAAACCAAATTGAGCACAAACTTTAGCATCTGCAAAAGCTGCACGTACGACTCCACGTGTAACCTGATAAATGAGATAAGACGATCCTACCTTCTGGGTCTCTCAATGCCGTTAAGAGGTGAACTCTCGTTTAGACTAATGGTATCTACAGTTATTGGGTGCTGACCTCCCGCCGACTTTTGGAAGGGCGTACCTTGTCTGTGAGAGAGACCGTGCTGTGACAGGTATTCCTATATTGGAGGTGAGGGCCTTGTGAGGGAGGAGGCCCGCCGGCATCGTCTCTGCTCCACGGGCCGGGCGCATCGTTCCCTTCCGCGGCAGGAGACCCGCCCACACCTGCACTGCGAAAACCTCGCCACGGCTCAGAACGGTTTAGATCACACAGAATGAAGCTTCCGTTGAGCTCGAAGAGATTTTTAGAGAGATCGGGTCTTCATCACATTGGAGAGCATAACTAACTAACGTTTATTGTATTTAATAGAAAAATGTAACAGTATTAGTGAGCGGAATCTGCATTAAAATAAATTCTATTGGGGTGACAATTTTCAGTAGAAGGTCACGGCCAAGATATGAAGAATTGGCTGCTTTTTTGTGGGTTTTGGAATAACACGGAAACCGTCGACAGTGGTTTTGGACATATTTGTTTATCATTTCACACATTAAAATTTCTAAACTCCTAATTCTCCCTTTTGTGGATAGCGTGAGTGCATAAAATCCTGTGTCAGCGTTTCCACTATAAACGTTATTTCTCAGGGATTTATAACTTCGGCCGTAAAATGTGACCCCGGGCATGAGCTATCTTTTCTCAACGCAGAGACTGACATTTTTATGTGTAACTTTCCCGACACGTGCTGAAAAGAGGCTGTGGCTCGGTGAGGGCCACAGGTAATTGCTGGGAACGCACTGGTCCTGGAGTGAAGGGGCACACCTCAACCGCTCTCACCGAAGTCAAAAACGTCCATAAAACGCCAGCTAATTAGTCTGTAACGGGCTCTAATCGTCTTTTATTTGAAAGCACTTGCACAAGGCCTGTGTCGGCCGAGTGTGAGTGTGTAGAGATGTGAGCCCTTGCTGCCGGCGGCCTCTCTCCTTCGCTCCCCCAGCTCACACCGCACGTGACACAGCTCGTTCCACACACACAAGTGCTTTGTGGCGTGGCCGGTTTACGAGAAAGGCAAATGGAGGCTTCGAGTGCTTCCTCTGAGGAATGAACATTGACTTTCTCTGAAGAAAATATAAATGGATTTTCTTAATTGGACCTCGGGCATTGGAGCAATTAATAATAGATTGTGTCATAGTGAGGGCTTTGTTTGTATTTAAAGCAATAAATTACAAGTATTAAATGTATATTTATTCCAAGTTAAACTCATTTCTAATTGACATGTTACTTAGCCCAAGGCTTTTAAGCTCTTTTAGTATAATTAAATTAATAGAAAGCTATAGATCACAGTATGATAAACAAACAGCCTCAACTTTAATATGACAGGTAGACAGAACGGGCCGTGTGAGTAGATCATTATTATTGGTTTAGGTTCAGTAAAAATACCAGCAAAGAAAAAGAAAAGAGTGGGCAGGCTGTGACTGACGGGGGTGACATGTGGCTTCGTTCTTGCATCAGAAATCAGAGCTGGGTAGGAGCGTCATTATGAAAATGTCTTGGTTGGATCGATGCTTTATTCCAGAAGCTCTTAAAACCTTACATCAAACATTTAGAAGATATTACGATCACTCCGGGCTTTGGGCAGACCAAAAAAAAAAAAAAAAAAAAAAAAAAAACCCATCTGTATTGTTTCGTGTATTTCATGTATGGAGTGCAGAATTAGCCATCTCTAGATCGTATTATTTTTTAAAACATTAATTTATAAACAGCATCCTTAGCGCTAAATGCATTGCTACCCAAGGCGTCGTCTGGCTCCTAGTTTCACAATTTCGGTTGTTCTAAAGACTCAGCATGCTTGCCCACAGTTTGTGTGCCTCGTCTGTTTTGACAGTGTGCTGAAGGGGCGAAGACGGCCTTCTCCTCGAATCTGAGGGCAGACCGAAAGGCCCCCCAGGTCCAGGCCGGAAGCTCCAGGTCGGAACGGTGCGCTTCTGCCCGTGATGTGGACACGTGCCGTCTCCTGGGCCCCCGCGTCGCTGCGTCTGGATGTGTCCTGACGCCCACATCCTCGTCCCCCTGTTGCCCTACCGTTGTCATTTCACGCGTCTCTTTTCCTTACCGGCCGACCGCACCTCGAGGATGGGAGGCCGCGCCGATGTCGTATGTCCGGCGGCGCGCCGTAGAGGTGCGATGCACACGTGCGTGTCCAGGGAGGGAGTGCTCTCCTCGTGATGTGTCTCGTTACTGAAAGGATTTCTCTTCAGGGGGCACATAGGCCCAGGGAGGAGCGGGGACCTATCGAAGATAAAGCACGGTCATTATCCTCATGTAAGATGCTCCTGCTGGGTTTCTAAATTTGTCGACCCTACGTTTGTGAGGCCCTTTTATTCCCCAAGTGTTGGATAGCGCTTGCTGTGTAGACAACATTCATTTCTGTTGGTCGGTTTTCGATACTCTAGATGGTTTAGTAGAGGTAGCAGCATAATTTATAACTATAATTGGCTTTCATTCATTTGGTGTCCAGGCGAGGATTCTTGGGCACAGGGCTGCTCGGAGCCACCATGTCACCACGCTCCTGTGTGACCCGGCCAGTGTGAGAGGTCCTACAACATTGCAACTCCCTAGAGACTTTTCTAGAATTAACTTGTTTTATTTTGGAATAATTTTAGATTTACGGAAAAGTCACAAACGTTGTTCAGAGGAGGTCTGTGTATTATAACTCAGTTTTTCCCATTGTCAACATTTTACTTCGTCACGGTGTATTTGTCACAGCCGAGGAACTGACAATGGTATGTTAGTCTGGATGAAAGTCCAGAATTTATTTAGAGGTGACCAGTTTGTCCACTAATGTCCTTTGGCCATTCCAGGATGCCCTCCAGGAGACCAAGTTGTACGTCACGGTGCCGAGGGCTGCACGCGACTCTTCAGAATGTTCAGAGAGAGCATTTCTGGCATTTCTGGGGCAAACCCTGGGTGCTTCTCTCCCTGCCCACTCCGTGTTCTGATTACTAACCTTGGAAGGCGGGCAGGAGGGCCAGCTGGGAAGTCCTTGGAGCACTCACCCCAGGAATCTCTGTATCGCCATCGAAGGCTGATAGAGCTGTCATGGCAGCAAACCGATGGGCTTACTGCTGCAGACACCCCACCCTTCCCAGCACGACAAGAACCCGCTGAGCCGTGACATGTCCTAATCAAGATGTTTGTGACATGTCCTAAGGCCCCTTCCTTGATGCTGATAGAGGGAGCTGGCTTCGCGTTCATCCACTGTCGATCTCGAAAGGGGAGACCGAGGGTCCAGCTTGCCTCGACTGGAAACACCCCTCACCAGGGGACACAGCCAAGCAGGTCAGCACCGGCTGAAGACCGCCTGGGGCTGTCTACCACTGAACAAAGAGACGGTGCCAAACAACGCACACCATTACAGCTCCACGGGCCGGGGCCAGCGTGCGTTTGCCACGTGAATAATTCAGAAAACCTAAATGTGTTCCTTGCTAGGATCTACGCCGTTCCTTGAAGCACATTCTTCAGTATGACATTGCTAATTCTGGGCACCCGCGGTGGAGACAGTCCTTCCAGCCCTGGTGACGATTCGGTCAGGGTGGCATCTACCTTTCCCATGGGGAGGATGGCGTGGGGACACCCCGTCCTAATGAAATGGGCCGTTGGCACTTCACGAAAAACGTGGGGCACGATCTTAGTTTTTAAAGCCTTGCTCACCCATTGGGGAGTGTTTGATTTACCTCTAAGACTTCTGAAAGAAATATAAAAAAATTGATGTAAAAGACTGTGAGATCCGTCAGTTACATCAGAGTATACGTTCGAATCTATTATTTCCTTGGTCTTTAATTTTGTGCCTAAGAGATTTGGAGCCATCTAGTCTAGAGAAGGAGAATTTTATCTATCAGGGACTTAAACTGGTCATTTAACTTTACTGCTATCCTGCACAAGGATTCTAAATCCAATAAGCTCTATAAAACTAGTAAAGTCTAAGTCCAATAACTTAATTATGAATTAAAAGTCCCAAAAGAAAAGTTTGATCTGCACAATTACACAACTTACTAAATGTTATAATTATTTTAGTTATACCTCAATTAAAATTTCACAATTGCTGAATCTTACATTCTACTTTCCAACTTGATAAACTTAAATATACTTCACTATTGGTGGGAATATAAGTTGGTGAAGTCAGTATGGAAAACAGTATGGTTTTTTTTTTCTAAAAAATTCTGGGTATTTGTGCTAAGGAAATGAAAACAAGACATCAAAGAGAGATCTAGACTTGCCTGAAAATTCAGGATTACTCACAATAAGCAAGATATGGAAACAAACTAAGTGTCCACAAACAGATGAAAGAATAAGGAAACTATTGGATGTGCGCGCACGCGCGCGTGCACACACACACACACACACACACAATGACACTTCACTGAGCCATGAGAAAGGAAACAAGAAATTCTGTCATTTGCATGAATGAAAATCCAGGACATTATGCTAAGTGAAATAAACCAGCCAGAAAAACAAAACAAAACAAAACAAAACAACGATAACAACAACAACAACAAAAACAAATAGTGTGTGTGTTCTCACTTATGTGTAGAATCTTAAAAATAAAGAAAGGTTAAACTCAAAGAAACAGCAAGTGGAAAGTGGTTTCCACGGGCTCATGACTGCGGAAACAGGGACATGTCGGCGGAAACGTCCAGCTGCAGGATCAACAGGGTCTGAGGCTCTTGTGCAGCCGCGTGTGACGGGGACTGATGACACTCCATCGCATAACTGAAGTTTTCTGAGAGCAGAACTTCAGCTGTTTGGACCGAAATGGAAACATGTAGGCAGACACGTGTTCATTTTGGAGACCGTGGGGGTTCTCTCTCAGTGCAAACAGATATTAAATTACCTCGATGAACACTGCTAGCGTCTTAACAGCCTTATACGGTGATTACACGTCCGTAAACCTGGAAGCACATCCACACAGGAGAGCATCCAGGCGCCTGCACCAGCTGAATGGCACAGGCTGTCTCCCCAGGCTCTCCTGCCTTATATAATTATACGCAATTGTTTAGCTGATGGGCAGCTGACGAGAGGTGTGACTTTGTTCATGGGAAGGTAGAATCCACGACCCATTTCAATTGTTTGCATTTAAGAAACGCTAGCGGCGCCCTTGCACCCTGGTTTTGGGGTGCTGTGACGGTCAAGGACAACCACGCTGCGCGGCGAGGAAGCCTGAGATTGGATGCGAGGCCCCTCCGCGCCCTGGGATCGACTCGAGTTCCTAACCGCGCAGCGGCCGGGACCTGGGGGCCGCGGTGAGTGGTTTGCGTGGGCCGCTTCTCAGATTTCCCTGTTTCTCAAGGGTGCGCCCTGGAAGGCTGCCCGCAGGGTGATTGTCAGCCACAGGTATCAGACTTTTTCCACAAGAGCCGTAAATGACTTAAACAGTCGATTAGAGAAAAAGAACAGGAACAAAATGTGAATGGATTCTCTGTGTGTTCAATGGCTTCGTTGTCTCATTTATGTAACTTGTGGTCAGCCTGTCAGGATTCTCAGCATTGTTGGGTTTGTGCTTAATTCTGCAATATTCTGACGATCACCATGAAACAGCACAAGAAATGGAATCTAACGCCTCCTGGGCATTTGATCACACATGTAATGAAGTTCCTTTGGCTCCCACTGAATTTAATAAAACCAAAAGGCTGGAATACTTTCAGTGAGGTGCGTCTTAAAATTGTGTTGTCCTTCTTTGTGTTAATCTCTAAACCGAATAGTAATTGTTCCAGTCTGTTTCTTTGGCTGTATATGTCACTTAAAAAAAAAAATCACTTAAGCATACAAATTAATAGATAACCAAAACTGGCTTAAATTGGTCCAGGCAGTTAGAAATAACCAATGTGACCTAGCATTTTAAAAGGTTTTATTATGAAGCAAATTTAGATTTAGAAAAAGTTGCAAAGACAGTACAAAAAATTCCTGTCTACGCCTCGCTCAGATTCTCCTCATGTTAACATATCTCACAACCACGTCAGATGTGTCAAACCAAGTAAATGATATTCATGCACCATGATAACGAAACTGTGGATTGTATTTTAATTTGACCAGTTTTTTTTTTTGTTTTTTCACTATTTTTTTTTCCTGGCCAGGATCATACGCTGCCTTACTCAGCGGGTCTCCTTTGATGCGTGACGATTTCTTAGTCTTCTCCTGTTTCTGTGACCTTGAGAGTTTTGACGAGAACGGGAGCGGTGTCTCGTAGCATGCCCCTCAGGGTGGGTCGGTCTGATGTATTCCTAACATGAGATGGGAGTTATAGTTTGGGGTGAAAAACACCACAGAGCCGGGGCATCTTTTCATCACCTCAGGTCGGGGGGTCGCGGCCGCCGGCTGGCCTCACCGGTGTGCCAGCCCGGAGCACGGGTTCGGTGGTACCGCGGGATCTCACAGCTGCTGTGTCTCCCTTCCGGACTCTTCCGTTGGGAAGGGAGTCAGTGGATCTGGGCCGGGGTGCGAGGAAGATGGAAGTCCACCTTCTGGGGTCCACTGACATATGGCATGCGGAATGCTTCTGTAAGAAAGATTTGTCCCTCGCCATTTTAAAAGGATGAACACTGTCACACAGTGAAGTTGCCGATGGTTCGCCGCCGATCGCTGTAGCTCACCCTTCCAAAAATATCCTGGAATAATTCCTTGCAGATGTCCACTGTGCTGCCCAATAACTAAACAGGAAAGTCAGCCAGTGACACACCTTCCGGAGATAAGGACATCATTTATGTTTTTTTCTACGTTGTATGTTGTCAATATAAACCAAGAAAACTCAGCATAGAGACACCATTTCTGAGGGAAATCGGTAGGATGCATGGAGATCTCGTTTTCATGGGACGAGATTCTAGGACAGGCTGATGCTCTACATTAACCAATCCAATCAGCCTGTGGTTTATTTGACTTCAGTGCAATAATTCTGTGAACAAATCCACCAGCCTTAAGAATTTTTCTCTGGGACAATGTGGTATCTATGAAGCAATAAGTTAAGCATCTGATGTTGACAAATTACATTAAACTATTAAGTTTTTTGGTTCAGAATAATCAGAATAAACATGATGTCCCTCTATGGTTTGGCCTTAAATATCTACCAGTCTTTTGGGAATACTACATTTCATGAATTGTCTCTAAAAAAAATAATAATTGATTTTAAAAGAAACGAATAAAAGATAAAAGCATGATATTGTATTATGTATTGCGGCATGACAAATTATGCAAAATTTAGTGATTTGGCACAATGCACTGACTGTCATGTCCCAGAGTTTCTGCAGGTCCGGGACCGAGGACGGCCCATGTGGTCGGTCTGCATCGGCCCCTCCACAGGCCAGGTCAAGGCCACGGCCTGTGTTCAGGTCTTAGCCGAGACTCAGCAGGATGAGAACTCGCTTCCTAGCTGACTTCCAACGCAGTCGTTGGCAGGATTTGTTTTCCTGTGAGTTGTTCACCCAGGAACAAAAGCCTCGGTTTCTTGCTTGTCGTTGTCCAGAGGCTGACCTCGGTTCCTTCCATGTGGGATCCTTTGATGTGCTGGTTTCACCAAAGCCAGAACGAGAGGGAGTCTGCTAAAAAGACTGATGTCACAGCATTTATAGCCCGGTCGCCAAGTACATCCCATTGATAATTGCCACATTCTATTAGTTAGAAGCAACACAGTACTCTGGTCCTCACTCGAGGGACGTGATTCTATGGTCTGTGACTATCAGGAGGCACAGGGGTCATTGGGGACCATTTCAGAAGCTGCCGACAAACGTGTTTTTGTAACAAATGGCTTGTATGCTCATTAATAACTAAATTATACATTAAAGTTATGAGCAGCTCTTGTTCTAAATAAGCCTAACATTTAGAATGAAACTTACAAACTTAATAAAGAAGAGCAATAAACTTATTAAGGATTATTAAAGTCATTATACATCAATAATTATGAAGGAAATCCATTATAAGTGAATAGAACAATAATCTTGTTTCATTAGGAATTGTAAGTAAGCCTTGGACGGAGGAAGGGAGTAAGTGTACAAAGTTTCGATTGTGCAGCCCAAGGGCATCTAGCCGTGGGAGAAGTACCTGCGAGTCACTGAAGAAAAAATGAAGAAGTGATCTAATTAATAGAGGAAGAGAGAGAGAGAGAGAGAGAGAGAGAGAGAGCGAGCGTCCCTGCAGGGTGACAGAGGACTACACCTTCATGCAGAGAAGACACACTGGTCTAAAGGAACAACTAACCTCTCGACCCTGCCCTGGGTGCCCAAGCCTCCCTCTGGGCAGAAGCGAGGCTTCTCCCTCCTGGGCCTGATGTTCTGCAGACACTTCAGATCGCAGTGCCCCGAGACCTGTTTCATACGTCGTGTTTGCATTTCACAAACAAAGAGCCTGGCCACGTCCCCGGCGTGCGCTGCCCACCCAGCCTGTCGGCCTCCTGCCCCTGATTGCCCGCCGGAGTTTCCAGAGGAAGAAGGAACACTTAAGGATGGTGCTGGAGAAGCCTGAGGAGAGGTAATGCTTCGACCGACGGTGAAACCCGCTCCAGGTCTCAGTCAGTCTAGCAGAGCTGCTTCCCTGGTCCAGTGCGCTGACCTTCACAGCGCGCTGACCTTCACAGCGCGCTGACCTTCGCGGGACAGCATCCTTTACGGAACTCGGGCTTGAGTGGAGCTCCTGGCCTTCATCGTGACTGGACCAGGTGGAGCCCTCGGAAACTCCCCACCGGGTCGACTTTGAGGGTTTGCTGAGACCGCCCAGCACGGCGGCGTCCCCGGGGCGCCTGTCCTCATGACCTCGAACCTCCTCTGGTCCTAGAAGCAGGGCCAGTCCTGCGTCTCCCGAACATCTCGACTGTTTTCTGCTGTGCAGACCATGAGGGCATCGGCCACATTTTTGTTCCTTCGTTGACGGCGGGAAACCTCAGAACAGAGCTGCGGCCGACCCCTTGCGAGTTTGTGGGTGTTGATGTTGGGTGTTTTTACATCTGTCGTCTCCTTACCTACCAAACGTGTCCCCTTTAGCTCTCTCCCTTCCGTTTTGTATAAATTCACAGTTTTCTTACTTCATAGTATTGTGCCACTTTAACGCAAGCTAATATATTTTTGTAGCATGTTAAGAGAATGTTACTTCATTTTAATTTTGAAGTTGGCAGATCTCCAATTGGGATTTATAAGATAGTACATTGGGCATATGATAAAAAATATGATTAATGCTATTTATTTTTATATATAGCAAATTCTGTTCTCATTATTTGTAAGACTAAGAATGTACCTAAGCTTTAAAATCGGGACTCTTAAAAAAATTAAAATAAAATAAAATAAAATAAAATCAGGACTCTGACCACGCCTTGGAGCACAGACCCAAACGAACTCTTATTCTACGTGTAGTATCCAGAGGAAAACTCGGCGTTCTAAAAACCAAAAAAAAAAACAAAAACAAAACAAAACCAGAAAACGCTAGTGTGACTTAACGCCTGGGTGGTTCAGAGATGGCTGTGTGTTTGCCGTCCTTCCTCCGACGAGAAATGGGATCCACGTTCTCACTCTTCATGTCTGAGCTGCCTGCTGACCTGTTTAAACCAAGTGGCAGGAGCGACCTCGTCCGTCTTCTGAGCGTGGATCTGGGAGGCGGGTGTCGGCTCGCACGCTTGGACCAGCCTTCCTGGCCCCGGCGTCACGCGGTGGGGCCCGAGCAGCCACGCAGAGAAGCCCCCACGGGGCGGAACTGACGTCTCAGCTCGTGCGGGCAGCTCCGCCTCCCGCTGGCCGTCAGCACCCACAGCCGCCACCGGCCGGTTGAGTTTGGACCTTTCAGCCGCCCCAGGGGCCCAGCAAACACCGTGCGGGCGGCAGAGCCTCTCCGCGCCCCCAAAGGCCCGTGAGAGACGCACCATCATAAGTCACCATGGTCTGATGCGTCCTTTGATGCAGCGACAGCCAAGAAAAGCAAGTGGCTTTACTTTTTATTTTTACATTACTCAATTCAATGGAATTTATTATAACAATAAATATTAAGCTTTTCAATGAGGAGGCGTGTCTTTTCGTACAAACGTGGTGTGGAGGAGGTGTGATGTCATTCTTCGCTTTTGGATGAAGAGTCCCAAGCAGCGGAAGGCACCTCGGTTTAAAAGGACGAAATAAATGTGAATCGGGCCTCGTCTGCTCCTGGTCCATAATTATCAGTGGGGAGGTGTCTCCTTTTCCTCACCAACAAATAGGTCATAAGTAATGAGAAATGTCCTAAAATGACTCAGATACGAGAGGATGAAGCTGGAAATCTGAATATAATAACATTTTACAGCTTTATAAACATACTTAAACTACCGCCAACGGTATTTTGAGATTAATTTCCCTAATATTCAAAATAATAAAAGCTTTTAAATTCCTTTTTGTTGCTTGCTTTAAACATTTTTATATACCTTATATTACGTATTTAATTGTTTTAAATGATTTCGAAATGAATTCACTTGTATACATCTTAGTGAACATAAATCGTGTAACTAACTCTATTATAAATAAGAAATTGCAAAATTTGTGTTTGAAGCTCAAACGGACCAAGAACTTCCTTATGCTTTGACATCTTAACGTGATTTAACATCCGATCACCTTGATTAGCTGACGGAGGTAACTGTGAAAATACAGTCAATGCCCGTGTGCGGGGCGCCTCCCTCGCGGGGCTCCTGGATGGCAGGAGGCTGGGCTGGTCCTTCCCTTGCTGGGCCCTCAGTGCCCTGGCAATAGGTCGTCGGGTGGGTTCTGGGTCTTCTGGGAGCCCTAGCTTTCTTTGCCCCCCAAACACATCACACACATCAGGGAGGGTATGCTGAGAGTTTGTGTCAAAGGGAAAAAATATCCAGGCATTGCCAAATAAAACACCGTCCCCCTACAGAATTGTAACGTACTTTCTACCTTATCTTCTCCACGATGAAGATGTCTGAGTTCCGACCTCTGTGGCATGCACAGGTGACACTTTGAGACGAACAGAGTTGAATTTCGCTATATCCCTTCCGGCAGCAGAAGCTCCCGAGTTCGTGGGTGGCAGAGAGCAGGGAGTGGCAGGAGGGCACAGGGAAGCCGCACGTTTCTGCGGGGCCTGCCGCTGTGGGTTGTTTTGGGAAGAGGAGCTGACTAAGCAGCGTGCTCCGGAAGTCACACTTTCTTGCACTCTCTAGGGCAATTGACTTTGAAAAGAAGGATGGAGAGGCGATTATGATTCTGATGATGGCAGGGCAGTAGGTAGCACCGAGTAAGACATCGCAACTGGACCTGAGACTTTGTGTGACCATTTGCCTCTGAGCATAACTCTGCGGCAGAATTCGACAATTTTGGGTGCAATAAACAAGAAACATAGCGAAGAATGGTGCAATTTACCATCTTCAGGTGACTATTTTGTTAATATACATTCTATAAATTTCAAATACAAGAGAGATATATGGAAATGTAAGATACATACGTTCTATGAGAAAGATGCGTCCGTTTGCAAAAGATGAACCTTTATCCAACCGAAGTGAGAAAAATTTGGAGACATTGTTTTACTTTGTCAGGAGAACACAAGGAAGGAAACCTCTGTGTGACATCCAAAAGGCAAACACAGGAAGTCTTAAATCAACTAGACAGACAAAACCGGTTGCAGCAAAGTGAAAAATTGATATTAAAAATAGACTGCAAGAAAATTTAAAATTCAGCATCTAAAATAAAATTCACATGAGTACAGTGAATGAAGGAATCAATGCCATAGAAAATCAAACTCACAATTAAAAGGATAAAATTGAATACGTTTTCCAGGATGGCAGAGACAAGTAGAGAGCAATCCAACAGGAGAGGTGAGAAGCTAAGCGGAGGACAGAGAATGGGTTTTGGGGGAAGACAGCAAAATAAATGGAGAAGCGAAAAAGACTAAGATACAGAAGGCAATTTCAGGAACTGAAGAAAGACATGTAAGTGAAGACCGAACAGGCTTCATACTCAAGGGAACAATTTTTTTTTTTAACAGTACACAAATAAACTTCTATGTGCTGTATTTGGACTTCAAAGATGACAAAGTACCAGAAACATCCATTTCAACAACAATGTTTAAATGACGTCGACATAAAATGGTCCGTTGCAGACTTCTCTGTAGTACGTGTGAGGACGACGTGGATGAAAACTATGTCTGGAGTTTGAAAATAAACGTGCAAGGTCCAGGTCTAAGGAATTTTTATTCCTTCAAGGTGAAGGCAAGAGCAATCCCTTTCAAGACCTGCAAAATTTCAGAGCGCATCTCACCCGTGCAATCTTCCTGAGAAGAGTTTCTAATTCTTCCCTTGCAAGAACACCAATGAAACAATTCAATGTCATCTAGACTTGCGTGCTACGACCCTCTTCCCGATCCCCTGGCAATCACGGTTAAATCTGCGGCCCATAATTAATGACCCTGTAAGAACAAACGCACTCCTTTGCTTCTCCTGAGTCAATGCACAAGCTCTTGACGAGCCCACATTTTCATCCCTGGGATCGTACTGTCCCCACCGGGAAGTGCCGGGCAAAGTGCAACGTCAGCCGATCTGAGGATGTGCCACAATAAATAAGGTGAAAGCGACAGTGTGGCATGGTCCAGGTTGAAACCGTGGGCACCAAAACTAGATAAAGAACCCAGCATATGAGGGAAATTCAAATTAGAGCCACAACCAGAAGCCACTGCACACCCACGACAACGGTGAGAATTAGGAAGACTTGACCACACGCGCCTCGGCGAGGCTGCGGGAGACTGTGGACCCTCGTTCACTGTCGGCGAGAATCTAAGCCCATGCGTCTACTTCGGAAGACAGCCTGGAAGGGTCCTGATGAGTGGATCATGCCTGCCACGTGCCCCGGCCTCACCCCCCACTCCTCGTGAATTACCCGCGACAGGGGGACATGGTCTCGGGGACGAGACGCAGGCGCATGTACGCCTCCGGCAGCTTCGTTTGTGATGGAGAAACGGAAACAAGTCAAACGCCCGTCAGAAGGTTAAACTCGTGTGAATGTGGTTGTTTCAAAAACAGAGCTGTGTAGCCATATGCTGAACATCTATCTTGACCAGGTGTGATCAATTAATCAGTATTCTTTGAGAGCTGTCTGCTACCTAGCAACACGTGCACGTCATTGGACTCCGATGGCGCCTTTTATGCCTCATACACTTCCAGACGGTGCCACGGACGACGGTGCCACGGACGATGGTGCCACAGATGACGGTGCCACGGACGATGGTGTCGCCAGTTTTCTAAAGTGAGCACAGTCCTGCCCGTGGCGTCTGCTGGTCTGCGACCTCGTGGGCACGGCACAGTGACCAGAGAATCCATGCCGGTCTTTGGCGACTTCTGCCAGCTTCCTTGTTCCTGCCGAAATGAAATATCTAACCACGTGTCCCAAAAATTCGCTGTGAATCAATGACAAGAATATAGGTCAATAAGTCTTGAGATTTACTTACTTCTGAAAACAGATATATTTGTCCATCTTTATTTCTTTTGGCACCTTTATGTTTGCAGAGAAAATTAATTTTCCTGTTAGTTCAGGCAGTTCTTCGCATCAGTTTTAAATATCTAGGTCATCTTCCCACGCCATATTAGGGTGCTGATTTTGTCCTTTTCTTGGAATTCTTTCTATTTTCTTTTGTGAAGAAAATTATGTGGAAGATCAGATCTTATTTTCCTGACTTACATGAATAGAAAAGCGTATTCCTAAAGAAACGGTTCTTTTTGTTTATGGTCTTATGTTCTCTACATTTAGGTGAGAGATCAGCACCCTTTGTTCACTCGTTTTTGAGCGTTAGCCCCGACTGCTGTCCCCATCCCGTGTGAGCCACGCCCCAGGCGTACGAACAGGGCGACTTGTCAGTGGGCACCAATGGTCTCCATCCATGAAAATCATACTCTTCCGTTCCTCTGAAACTTTCAAATCTTATTAATTAGTGTGTAGGTTGGATGGATGCCATTGTTAGGGGACATGCAGCTAGAAAGGAAAATGTTAATTTTGCAGGTGGTCATTTTTGTACGTAGGGCCCGGTGTCTCGGGGCTTCCAGGGGACCAGCTGGGCCCCGTCCACTCTCCGGCCAGAGGACATCAACCCCGTCTCAATCTTTGTAGTGGTTTCCAGGTGTATTGCTTTTGGTCAAAAAGTGTTCTTTTATACTCAAGGTGAGCAAGAGCCTTCCTTTCTCTCTATTTAACCCGGGGGACAAGTGCCAGGACTTATTACTCAACACGTGTCATCTTTTCTTGCACCGTTCTCAAGATGGACGGCACCCTGTGTGTGCGTGCGTTTGCTTCTGTGTCCATGTGTGCTGGTGTGTGTCTGTGCGTGTGGCTGCCTGGGTGTGCGCGCGTGCACGTCTGTGACTCTCGGGTGCGTGTGTGTGTATAGGTGTGTGCACCTGTGTCCATGTGTAGATATAGCTGTGTCTGTATGTATACACGTATACAGGTGTGCACGTATGCATGTGCATGCATGAGTGCGTGTGTTTCTGTGCATGTTTGCATGTGTGAACATACATAGATATGCATGTGTGTGTGGATGCATGTGATATTTGTGTGGATGCACATGCGTGTTGTGTACATGTGTCTCTGTATGTGTGTTTGCACATGCACGTGTGGGTGTGAGATAACTCACTGCCAAGGCCTAGACCTTCCTCGGATGTCGGGGCACAACCCCTGCGCCGACCACTTTGGCCCCTGCCTTCTCCACCTTCTTACCCCGCGACCGGTGCCAGCCTTCCCGCCCAGCAAACGCCCTCGCCGACCCGGCCAGCCGCCTTCCCGCCGCAGCGCAGGCTCCGGGTCGCAGGGGCCGGTGTCTGCTCTGCGGCTCGCCGCGTCCCAGACCTGGGCCTGCCGGGGGCGCAGTGGGACGCAGGAAGCATTTACCGCTGAGCAGTATCGCGGTCCCTACCCACCGCCAGGCCTCGCCGCCACAGCATGTCCCCGTGCGCCCCGTCCGCACCGCAGGTGAGTTGGGGGACACGGCGCGCAGGACCGCCGCTCCCTGCCGCCGGCGCCCCAGCCGCAGCCCGTGGGGGGTGGTCGCGGAGGGGGCTCCGCGCAGACTGGTCAGCAGCCCGCGGTTTTCCGCACACGACATCCAGCAGGTGCCACATGCAGTGGCGGATGTTTGCGGCACCCCGATCTTCAGGCGACTACCTGAAAACTGCGCGCGAGAGGTCACGGTTTGGGTTTAGGGTTAAGCGTGTCCAGCGAGCCACTGTCTGAAGCCCCTCCCGGGTGAAAGGGGCGGTCGCACACCCGCACCTCCGCACCCGCACCGCTCCCCGCACCCGCACCCGCACCCGCACCCCGCACCGCGCACCCGCACCCCGCACCCCGCACCCGCACCCTCACCCCGCACCCGCACCCGCTCCCGCACCCGCACCCGCACCCGCACCCCGCACCCGCACCCCCGCACCTCACCCCGCACCCGCACCCTCACCCCGCACCCGCACCCGCTCCCCGCACCCGCACCCGCACCCGCACCCCGCACCCTCACCCCGCACCCGCACCCGCACCCGCACCCGCACCCGCACCCGCACCCGCACCCGCACCCGCACCCCGCACCCGCGGCCTCCGCGGCTGCCTCACTGCGGAGCGCGCGGGGCTGTTCTCGCGGCTCAGCGCCCCCGGCGCATTATACGGGAGCTCGGAGGCTGGTGTAATTAAAGCGCTCTGAATGGGAACCGCATGCCAGATGTGCGTCATAAATACAATGCAGCTTAGGTAATGCTATGCCATCATGGAATAAACTGGAATGGTTGTGATTATCCATTATTACCCACAATAAATCTAAATTTATTTCGCCGTTTTTAGGCATTAAGCTTTTCTCGACCGCTATAAATTAGCTTAGTATTTGAACTTTGCCTTATGCTGAAGTTTTTCCAATGGAGATAATTAAAGAGCTCTTTTGGCAAAATTAGTTCGCATTATTTCCATTAGAATTAAACATACACATGGGATAATACAGTCTGTGATACTGATGTTTATGACTGACATTTTAAAGAGCAAATACCAGTTAAACTTTTTTCTTTCCTTTTTTTTTTTTCCTTTGGTGTACGAAAGGTAAAGCTCCTAATTTAATTCCTAAGCTTTGCTTCCATAGCCGAGCACGCTTGCGCCGTTTGCGCACACCGCAGGCGGCCGACCGCTTTCTGAATCAGAAGATGTTGGCTTAAGCCTCACCTGGCGACGGGAGGCCGTTTCCCTCTTCTTCAGCCGCGACCAGCACCCAGGTCCCCGCAGCGGGGAGCCCTCGAGGGAGAGACCGTCACGAGAAGCACGCATGCGCTGAGGCCCGTTTCGGTGTTTGGGGGGACAGCCCTGGGAGGTGAAGATGAAACCCCGCAGGCCACGTAGCTCATACGCCCCGCCCCGCCCTGGCCCCCTGGCCCCTCACACGGCCTCGCTTCCCGACTGGGGCAGACCAAGCCTCCCTCTCCTGAGTGCGAATTAGCTTGGTAACCAAGTGGCTTCGCTGTTAAGGCTGAGACGCAACTTAGATGTTTGAGTGTCAACGCTGAGGCGTTTCGAGGTAAGAATTTGGAGTCAGGGATGCAACTTTGGGGGTCATCAGCACACAGAGGGGTTGTCACCCCGAGCCAGGCAGAGGACGTCGGGGCATCAAGGGTGTTCGCTGAGGGGCACTGGAGGGAGAGACACCGCAAAGACCCTACCCCACGTGCGGGAGTGAAGGCCGGGGACTAACTCGTAAGGGGAAGCGCACTCCCCACAGGTGTGCAGACGGCCCAGGTGTGCACACTGACAGGTCTCATCCAGCCAGAGCTTCACCGCAGCCTTCTCGTCGTCTCAGCCCAGCGGAAGGAGCCTGCAGACCAAGTGTGTCTTGTTCCTCTCCAGAAATGTGTTTCGTAATGATTTTTGTCAACATTTACATGAGGTAACGGAACGAATTATATTTTAACTACCGGAAGTTATCAGTCTTGAAAGGCATGACTCGGATGCACGTGGACTCACTGGCCTGTGGGTAATTTGGGTCCCTCTCTGAATGAACGTCCACGGACAGACGCTAACTCTCTTCACGGAGAAGGGGCAGATTAGAGACCCCGGTTCTGGACTGGGAGGTCCATGCACAGGGGGCGTGACTGCGCCGGGCCCACCTTTCTGACGCCCACGGGAGACAATGAACGAAACTATAAGAGACGTACGCAGAAGTAAATTGTCAGCTTATTTCGATAAAAGTCACTGGGCTGTGTGAAAAGATGTTTATGACGGGAAGAATAAATAATAGGCCAGTCCGTTTGCCTCTCACCGTGACGTGGTTGTAGGTTGTAGGCGGGAGGCGGGAGGCCGGGGAGCAGCCTAGCGAGCCCGCCAATGAGGACTCGTCCGTCCCATGCGGCCAACTCAAAGCGGAAGGAGCCGAACCGTTTCTGAGCCCACGTCAAGGCCAAACGGGCGTTTTCACCCGGCATACCCACCCTGGCAGTCAGTACGTTCTCGGCTTAAAATGGGGTATCAGAAGAAAAGTCTAATCGTAAAGCGATGATTTGGAGTTTAATACAACAGAAGTGTTGTTTAAAGCGCGTGGGCAGGTCCTTAGAAAGTTCGCAGACACTTCAGTGACCGCTGTTTTTAAAATGAGAGCTATTAATACGGCTGTGTGTTCACAGCAATAAGTGCTAAGGTTAATAGTCTTGTATGACGTCACGCACGCTCACGTGCTGACCCGGTAGGTGACAGAGACCCAACGAGGAAACCGAGCTCGTTGACGCCGGTATTTACACCTTCGCAAAGAGCGAGGTGATTCTGGTAAATCGCATCACTTTTACACTGTCGGATTTTGAACGTATTTTATTTTTCCTTCAGAGTCGGAATTATTGAAAGAGTTCTTTAAGTTTTAAACGATTTTCCCAGTATAATCTCCAGAAAATCGCAGAGATAAGTAGGACGGTGCGTAAGCCTCTGGGTGTCTGGCCGTGGGTAGGGGTGGCCAGATGCGGGCGGGGCGGAGGCCCCGGGAGTAGCCGGGGCTCTGCTGTCCTGTGCTGTCCCACGCTGTCCTGCGGGTCGCTGTGATGTATCACCGTGCGCTGGGCGACTGGAAACAGCGCCCACGTGGCCTATGGGGCTGCGGTCAGAAGCCAGAAGGGGTGGCGAGGAGCCGAGCCCCGGCGTCAGCAGAGCCGGGTTCCGCCTGGAGGCTCGAGGGAGAAGCCGGTTCCTTGCTTTCTCCAGCCACCGGAGGCACCCGTGTCCCTCGCGTCTGTGCCCATGTCCCCCCAGCCTCTGCTCTGTCCCCACGTGTCCTTCGCTCGCTCTGTCCTCGTGAACACCCCCCCTGGACAATCCGCACAGGAGACCGGGGGCACGGTGGCTTCGCAGCCATGGAGTTAGCTTGCCACAATTGCGTGAGATGATTTCCATCCTTGTAATTTTATTTTAAGATTAAGATTCACTGTGGTTCTGGGATGTTTCCTCCACTGACGTTCACTGTCTATTCATGAAGTGACCCCCGTGTTTAGATACGCGGAAAACGGCTTCTTTCCCAGTACCCTGCGATCTGACAATCATCCCCATGCACCCTGGAACTTCGGTCACCACTGCGCCAGGGGAGGAAAGGCCGAGGGCAGCTGCACCGTGTGACGGGGAAGGGCCTCGCCCTCTCTCATTGGCATTTAGTCCCTCGGCAAGTCTCGAGGACGGCCCCCTTCGTGACACGCTTGGATCCCTCCACGTCCTCGTGTGGGGGCGCTGACGACAATCAACAGCATCATCGATCAGGACCTTTCACAGTGAGTTTTAGGAGGTGACAAAAGCTCAGGAAACAAAGAGCAGAAGCAGCGCGTATGAGGGCAAGTTAAGAAAGATGAGCCGGGCGGAGAGGAGAGAGAATCGTCTGCATCATGAAAGAGTCGCCTCAGGGTTCCCACCGGGAAGGGGAGGCGCGGGGACCTGCAGGGTCTGAGAGGAAGCGGTCGGGCCCAGGGAGTGACCTGTGCAAAGGCCCTGGGGGCCACTCGCCAGTCACACGGCGCAGCACAGCAGCAGCATGGCGAGGTGGGGGGAATGTCCGAGGCAGGATGAGGGGTGCGTCCTTCTAATCAGAGCCGGCGTCCCCACCTGCTGGGACCTTGAATGACGTGGGCGTGAAGTCACACAGGGCTTTGCAGGCCAGTCGAGGACTGTAATCTGAGCAAAAAGGGAGCCGCTGGGAACGGAGATGTCGAATGATCTGGCTGACACTTAAAGGGACAGCTTCTGAACGGAGACTCTCAGGCGGGGTCCCCTACCCCGGCCGCGGACGGGTACCGGCCCATGGCCTGTCAGGAACCGGGCCGCGTGGCAGGAGGTGAGCCGCGGGCGGGTGGCGGGCGAAGCCGCCTCTGTGTCTGCAGCTGCTCCCCAGCGCCAGCGCCACCAGCTCGGCTCCACCTCGGATGCTCGGGCATTAGAGTCCCATGGGAGCACCGGTCCCTCATGCCACAAAGGCTGGGGACCGCTGCGCTACAGGGCCAGCAGCAGGCGGCAGTGAGCACAGGGCCAGGCCTGGCCGGAGGCTGCTGAGTGCGCCCGCAGGAGCCGCAGTGTGGGCCACGGCGGGGCAGGGGCCGAGGGGCGCCTGGCCGCGGGAGCATCGCGAAGACGCAGGCGACAGGATTCCTGAGGGTCCCGTGCGGGGCGTGAGGAGAAGGAGGAGACTCCCGATGCGGGCAGGGTGCCCTGGCCGTGGGTGACGCGGCGAAGCAGTTCTGGGGAGGACGAAGGGCTCAGCTGTGGACCCGGCGAGGCTGAGACGCTGACGTCCAGGATGGATGGGGCTGTCCCTGCGCCTCTGTGTCTGACCGCTGCCCCCTCTCGCCTGCTGCTCTCTGGGTGGCACCCCGCCCAGGGGAACCCTCGAATCCACCGGCGCACCCCGCGCTCATCCCCTCTGGCCTGAAAGCTGGTTCCCAAGTGGCTCTCTCCGTCTCTCCCTGCAAACGGCCGTTCACGGGGCGCCTTCTCCCCTCAAATTTACCTGCTGATTTCGTCACTTAAACACACGGGTGCCATCCGAGGCCGGGCCCCGGGCTCGCACGTAAACACGACGCAGGCTCTGCCTCGTGGCCTTGGTGCTCAGCCCGAACGTGTTACGGAGCAGGGCCCAGTGGGGCTGCCTTTAATTTTTCAACAACCCTTTGATTCTTTCGCGCTTCATCTGCCCGCTAATATTGAAGCCATGTGCCTTCAGGAGAGAGCTGAGACCTTCTCCAGATGTCCTTGTCAACTTTGGCGGCAAATCGTATTTTTATCCAATTTGAACATATTTTTCTTGATTAATACAAGAAGTCCTAAGTAGAGGCTCTTACCATTTTCTTAACAGCTGCACGATCTTGTCAGATAAGATCACGAACAGAATGTGCTCGGTTCAAACGGAACGATGATATACGCTTCCTTCCCACTCACCTCTTGGATCATTTTTGCCGAGGTTCAAAGCGTCGCATTTTGGATTCTTAGCCCCTCTCATCGCTGGTGTGCCTAGAATGCAGTTAGTAACATGCCCAATGCGCTGGTCTAAGAGGGACGCAAGACCCTTTTCTTGATAACTTTGTACGCAGCTTTGTGGGGGGGCAGAGGAGGCTTCTAGAGTCTGGGGTACCCGCTGACGACGAGAGACCACGGCCCCCTCCATGGGACAGAGACAGGCTTCACTTTGAACCTTTCCCAAGCGTCACCACACAGTTAAGCTTCCTGACACAGAGAGACGCTGATGGGACACTTCCCGGGGCGGGGGTGAGGGGAGGGGTTCCTCCGGGGAATAAAGAATTGTTTGCAGATATTAAACCGTCATTTTTAACTCATGTTATTTAAATTGGTATCTGTCTGCTTTTCGGGCAAAAGATGAAAGTGTCTCTTCCAGCAGGGATGGCGCCTCACGCACCAGCAGAACCGGGTTTCGGTTTCCCGTCGGGGCCGAGCCTCACGCAGGAGGAAGGTCACGGCCAAGGCCACACTGGGGGCCGAGCTTCTATGGCATCGCACGGCACAAAGCAACTGCGTGAGCGGGCGGCCCTCCGGGAAGCTGTCTTCAGAAGCAGAGGTTCTGCTCTTGAACCTGGACCTGCCGAGCTCTTCCATTCTCCATTCTCCGAGGGCTGAGTGCCCGTGAGGGGCGACGGGCCCGATGGTTTGTTCCCACGTGAAGTAGCCGCGTTTTCCTCCTAAGATCAGAGAGGTGAAGTTCATGCAAAGGTTACGTATTTAGCAGAAATCTGGCAGGGAAATGAGGAACACATTCAACGCGATTCGTCTTTAACCACCACGCACTGTCCTCTTTTTGATTCTGAGTGTAGATCGTTAATTTGCTTGCCAAAGAACAAAACCCCCATGTCGTGAGGGGGAAAAAAAAAATCTGTTAAATTTGGAAAGATAGAAAGGGGAATGTAAAAATAGAACACTCTCGGAAATATTTCACACGTAAAATTTTGTGAAAACAGCTACAATATGATCCCTCACCGGAATCAAAACCTTAACTGTGACCCTAACAGTAATCTAAGATTGCGAATTTAAATCTGATTTTAACCCTTACACCATGCTGACCGCCCTCACCCTAACCTCCCTAACAGGGCAGACCCTCCCACGTCACCTGCATGGTGCTCACCCCCAAACCCTGCCCTCCGACCTTCCGACCCTTAGCCATAGCCCCTCACTTTGACCTGTGATTCTCCTGTGACAAAAGCCTGCTTCGCTCAGGCGGTGGGGGCGAGGCGGCCCTGGACCCGCCGGCTCAATTACAGAACGATGCTGGTTTTCTGCAGCCTCGGCTTGCCACCGGGCGATCTTCCTCACGCTTTCTGTCGTGGGTTGAAGGGTTCCCCCAGGACACACATGGGGATGGTCTGCCCTCCAGCTCTCAGGCTGCGGCCTGGTTTGGGACGGGGACCATGACAAGAGGCGGTGCAGACGGCCTGCGGCGGGCCCTGAACCTGAAGACTTGCTTCTAAGAACGACAAGTCGAGACACGGACTTGTCTGGGGAGGCCGCCGCGTGGTGACGAGGCCGGGGGCAGGGGCACAGCTGCTGGACGCTGGACGCCGAGGGCGATCGGCGGCCCCCGGGGGCTGGGAGGTGCCCGGGCCCCTCTCTCCCAGAGCCCCCGGAGCGTCCCACGGGGCGCCACCTCGGTTTCAGACCGCGCTCTCTAGGGCAGCGAGAACACGTTTCTGGCGTTTCTAGCCGAGCAGTCGCGGTGCTGTTGCAGGTGTCGCCGGAACGCCACCGTCCTCTCCGTCGCTGCTCCCCAGGGCTGCACCTGGCACCAGAAAAGGGGTGTCAGAGGTTCAGGGGTGCCCCGAAGGCAAACGGTCCCAGATCGGGGGGGGACAAACGGAAACGCAAGGATGGGACTCCGTGAAGGGGAGAAGCAGACTGCTCCGTGGGACAAAGTGCGGACGCCGTAACCGTGCATACCTGTAGGGTCAGCCCCCCGCTGGACCTCCGTCTCCGCCTTCTTCCAGGCAGCAGCCGGCTCCTCGTCCGCAGCAGTCGGGCTTTATCTCGGGGGCCCGGGCACGAGCGCAGCGCAAGGAGCGGGGGCGTGGGCGCGAAGGCGGCCCCTCCCCACCCACGCCCGCGCGCGGCCGCGCGTCGCCCCCCTCGCGGGGCGGCCGTGGGGACCCGCGTGCCCGACGGTGGCGAGCGCTTCCGAAGCCCACGCGAAGCGGCCGGGGCGAAGCGGTATGCACCCCACCTCCCTGGAAGACAGGCCCCACTTCCCAATGCTTTTCCTTCTTAGTGTTACTGTGCTTGAAATGGTACTAAAAAAAGAGCATAAATTGAAAATGATGGTTTATTAATAGATGAGGCCATCAACACACACGCAAAACTTCAAATATTAAAAAAAACCACATTAACACTGAGCCTGAAAAGAACCGCGTAGACAAGGCAGGAGCACCCCGCAGGAGCACCCCGCAGCACCCTGCGCACCCCGCAGCACCCAGCGTGGGCACACGCTGCTGAGCAGGAGTGTCAGAGGTAGCCCAGGGAAGGGGCGTGGGGAGAACAAGAACTCTCCGCAGCTGCGTCCCGCCCCCCCAAACCCCGCCGTCCCGCCCCCCGAACCCGCCGCCCCGCCCCCGAACCCGCCCTCCGTCCGTCTCCAGTCCAGAGCCACCGCGTTGTTTCCTCTTCAGCGATTCCCAGCTAAGTGTTTCTAACGACCGCATCTCTCTGTCATCTCTTGTCAAAATTCGGGCCGTTCTTCTGGCATCTGCTGTGTGGAGCACCGGCTGTAAACTGCGGCGTGATCTCGCCCGGTCGCATGGTCGCATGTGATCCAGCGTCTTCTCAGTTCTGTCGTATGCATGAGAGAATATCAGGGTGCAATAAAGCAGAGGTTAAAGCGGGCATTTTGGGGTCAGACTATGGTTCAAATTCACATCTGCATTTTACTGCCGGTGAGCGTGAGCCGATTCCTTAAACTGTGCCTGCTTTCACGGTCTCACCTTGCAAACCAAGAATCATAACGTCTCATTTCGGCAGTCCTCATTACCCCTGAGAGAGGCAGGGTGCGGGAAGCATTTAGGAAGGTGCCCGATACCTGGTAAGCTTTCAGCAATGGTCTTATAATTACCACTGCCTCACCATTGCGGTACGAATATCTTATTTAGATCACAGGCGATTGTCTCCCAGTCAAGATCATTTCCATTGGATTGCTAAAACCGAAAACAAGGCCCGGGTCTTGCTCACTGTCTTGTCTGCCGAGTATGTCGTGGCCGCCTTCCCATGAAGGTGTACATGTGAACATGGTGTTACGAGGTAAGAGGGAGCCATCCCGCTGCAACCCGACTCCCCGCCTCTAAGAAGCTTTTTTTTCCCCTGACTAAACCGTGCCCCGGGGCCCAGCAGGAGTGACGTGTATTATCTGTCTACACTTATGAGCTTTATTTCTTTACCCAACACCTAACATAAAAGTAATGAATCCAAGTTAGGGGGTCCTAAATGGGCTCAAATATTTTCTCTGACTTTTCTTTTTTGGAAGTTATGTTATTTGTTCCAGACATTCAGAGTGCCCACCCATTAACCCCCACGTGACGATGTGGACTTCAACGGGGGTGTGTAACCGAGGGGGTACACAGGGGAGACCTGGCCATCGGTGCATAGTGCGCCCCCAAATCAATTAGCTATTCTCTGTCACTCGACGCATTGGCTGAAACGATGATCATTATTTCTGCTCGTGTGTGTGTGTTGTTGACATAGGCTGGGCTGCCTGGTTCTCACTCTGTGGAAGGGCCGGGCCTGGACTTTCCCTGAGGTGTGGCTCAGGTCAGCTTCAGGTATGTCTGTCCTGGGCACAGGCTACAGGGCGGGAGGTATCAGGGATGCTTTTCCTATAACAATGAGGTTTTCCTGCATTGCCTCGAGGAACAACCCATCGACCAAAGATGGTCACCCGGCTGGGCCAACCCCAGAGCAGGGCAGCACTCTCTGTCCACCGAATGGGTCCCCATCACCATAACCCTTCGTGTTAAAGCAACACAAAGAACGTGGCAAAGCGTGACACCCACAGAGCCCGGCGTTGGCGGGGAGGGACAGGGACTGTTTCTGAGCAAGAAAGAAATCTGCCACGTATCCGAAGGCTAAATGCGTGTTTTGATGCTACACCCCACCACCTCTGAGCAGCGGGAGCTGCAAGAAAAGCACCCGAAAGGCAGAAGGCCACGCTCGTTAGCAAGAGAAGAAATATTTACGGGCAAATTCGACTCTCATCCTACGCCTTTGCGTTCTGATTTCATTCACCTTGAAGAGCGTCTGAATTCTCTTCCTCATGATCTAAAGAAGTTATAATTCCATAGGCTCTCTATTCTTTCCCATGCCGATTTCTAATTCTTTTTAATTATTTGAAAAGAAGATATGTTCAACAGACTTGAATTATAAGTAAGGAGATTAAGTTCTTTCATAGCTAAATATTGAAGAACATTCATTTGACTCTTGATTGAGACATTTTGACGGAGAGGGGGGAGTTGCGTGCCACAAGGTTGGATTAATGTAAATTGATTTGTCCAAGGTTATTTGTTTAGATAATGGAGGTAATAGAAGGAGGGCCAAGGTCTCAGGGAGCTGATGCTCTGAGACGTCCCATCCTGTCATCACGTTCAAAGCAAGTTCACATCGGGGCAACTCCATTTAGGCAGGGAAAATTCAATTAGGATCATTCTGTGGACTGAAGCTCCCAGTGGGAGCAGGGGAGAAATATGGAGATCTTCTTGTCTTAGCAAAATATATGCTAACAAATTACTTTTGGGGGCCCCATCTTGGGCATTCTCCTGCGTGTGTGTGTGTGTGTGTGTGTGTGTGTGTGTGTGTGTGTGTGGTTTGGGGAATATGAATATAATACTGTTCATGAATCAAAGTGTGTTGTCTTTTTATCATCTCTTATTCATACTTATTGCACGTGTTTCTCCTACTTAGAAAATATAATAGATTATGTTGCCACTGTCGTTCCTCTTCTAGCATTTCTCAGTCAATGGACCGTCTTCATGGATTGAGATTTGGGTTAAATCACGTTATCCCGAATGTAATAACATATGGAAAGGTGGGTAATTCTGGCATGGATGGCTGTCCTGCTCTGTAATTTGATAATCGTGATTTTTTTTATTACACACACATCATACACACATGCACACACACGCACACATCCACACACATCCACACAACACAATACATCCACACACATACGTGCACATGCATACGCACGACACACATACAGGCACATATACACATACACACACATATATACACACAGACATACACACAAACACACACACATACACACATGCAGTATTGATGCCAAAGCAAAAAATAAATTGTAAAACATACACGTGTTTTCCAACGTAAGTGTTTCCTTGCAAATGGATATCAGCTCTCTGCACATTAAAATCGTTTCTGAAAGTAGATAAAACAGTGAAGCTGAAATCAGAGTGACGTACTTTTTTTTTCTGTGTACTCTTTCGTTTTAGGGAACACAATTTTCTCTCAGAGTAATAAATAGCATCATTGATTAAAACTTCACAAATAAATCAAACCTCTAACAAGAGGTTTTCTGGAGACTTTTCATTTTGTGACTTTGACCCACTGTACGTCACAGGAAATAATAGGAAATAATACTAAGGGACAATCTGAGCCTCGCTGTAAGGGAAATACACAATGCAGAAGATCGAAACGTGTGATCGTTGGCGAGCGCCCTCACCGTGCGACCAGGACCATGTGAGCGCGTGGTGAGGCCGGCTGGGACACACACGGCTTTCACAGCGAGGCCGGTTCTGTCCCCCCCGGGGTCCTGCTTGTTTCAAGGACAATTCAAGGACAGCGTCTCCTGCGTCTGTCACCCTTCATGCGTGTGACCGAAACCCAAGCTCAGATGGCAACCGGGTGGTTAAGTCGAAGCAAGAGCCAAAGGCCACCACTCGTCTCGAATATTTATAAACTTTTATGTATTTATATTTCCAAGAACCGAATGTGTAAAATCCAGCGATCTTGAGATTAAAATCGCAGAAAGTTACAGGATGACCAGAGTCGTCAACACCACCGCTCCAGGTGGTGTCTAGTGAAGCCTCTCATGCTAGAAACATCTCGCTCCAGGTCCTACTTCGATATCGAGGGAACAGACAAGGTCATTGTGGATCGAAGGTAGCAGCAGAAAGTGGCCATGTTTTCACCCACAGCGAAAAACCAAATATCACTCGACCACTTACGCGCTTCGATTTACTGTCAACCGTTAAAGACGGGTACTGACTGATCCCTCCTAAAACACTGGTGACATCCGAATCCCCCCAGCCATGCTGCACAGGGCATGCGCCCTCTCACACTGTGTGTGCATGCACGTGTGCATGCATGTGCGTGTGTGCACGCGTGTGTGCAGGGCTGTCTCAGCTCTGCTCCTGAATCACACATCTGGCCGCTCCATGCAGAGCGTGAGCTCCCTGCCCCTTGCAGCTACTCGCCCACATCGAAACTCCTGGTGACAACCTCCTTCATGCCCTGCGTTTGCCTCGCCAGGACACGGGGAAAGGCATGGTGTCAGGACGTGCTTGCTGTCTCTAAGAACGTCCCTTACCTCCTGTAGCGTGACCTATGAGGGCTCATCTGCGATGGGAACTTGCCAAAGACGTAGGATCGCTGGTGTGGACTCTCGCAGTCCATTGAGTAGGTTTCTGGGGTTAAAACTGTCTATCGACGTGGCTGTTTCTGCGCCTGAAGCTGGATGGGGCGTGGTCTCCAGTCCCGACTCTTCTCGACCATGAACCTCCACAGCAAGATTCTTCACCTTCCTTTAGGAAGGGGGCTCGTCCAGACGATGCTCTTTGGTTCTAGCTCCATGACTGAAGGTTCCTAGGAACCAATTAATTCACTGACTACCGGGTAAATACACACTCGATAGCACGTGATGTCAGTGGGCTAACTGGACTAGGTAGTGGTCTAGAAGCAGAAAGAGTCAAGGTTAGAATGAAAGGTAATTCTTAGAACATGGACTTGAGCAGTCACGTGGTGGTGGTACCATTTGCTCAGATGAGTAAGAACGAGGTGCCGTGTTCTCTAAATTCTGAGTTCTTCAAGAGGGAATCAAACCAGATTGACCCTTAAAAAGAGGATTCTAGTTAAAATTTGAACTTCTATGTTAGCACAATATTCAAAGTATGAAACAGAATGCCCAGCAAGCCTTATTCTTCTTTGTTGGTCATCCAAGTTCAAGAATCAAGGTCTCTGAGCAGGGAGCTTGCGCGCACACTCAGGTCTCCTGAGGACCAGGGCTAATCGTCACAGACAGTGCAGCATGGCTTGCATTAAGAAAGAAGAATATCCTTCTTCTTGACCATTTTTGGATCTAGAGAGATGAGGCAAATCTTTAAAACGGCAACCTTTCTGTGCCGTAAGCGGGATACCATTCTTATTCGTTTTGTTTCTTTCTTTGTTTGTTTGTTTTGTTTTGTTTTGTTTTTGGTGATTTTCTCTGTAAGCCACAGGCAGGGGAACAGCTTGGGGAAGGGTGTTAACATTGCAGTCGTGCTTAGGAAAGGAGTCACACAGGTAAGTTCTTGGCAGGGGCTCCTGAAAGACTTTCTAGAGCTGAGGTGTTGGCTAAGCCACTTAGGTCCTTATGCTCCATCGTCACGGTGGTCGTCTGAGTGAGTGTGAGGCGTGCCCAGGCGGACTGGCTGGAGCCTTCGAAGTCTCCCTAACCCCACTTGCTTCAATTCAATGACTACATACATGTGGCAAAAAGCAATCATCGTTAACCTAAGAACAGTGAAACGCACTCCAAGTACGGGCGGGAGACCCGGCTTTACAGAAGCACCTGGACTCCAGGGACCTAAACGCCAGGTAGATGACCTGGCCTCTGGAGACCCAACCCCCATGAGCACTGCGAGGGTAAGTCTATTTTAAATTCCACGCTACGCTCAGAGGTGTTCTAGAAGCATCCTTTATTGCATTTATAACATGAGTACTTATGTCTAGAAATAGTCTCAAACCAAAGCATGTCATATTTGAATCGTTAGGTAAATAGTAGCACGAAACATTCTTTGGAAGGTGATATTTTGTCCTTCACTGTGTTCTTACAAGATAAAACATTGGGACAGAAAAACCTGAATGTCTAATGGTCTGAAGGGTAAATAACCAACGAGTTCGCGTTTGGGAGCAAGTGAGCGCTGAAGTCTCGCCCTCGCTTAATCTATTTAATCCTCTTCCTTGTCATTTTAAAAACATAATTATCCTGGTTTTAAACCTGAAAATTCCTTCAGGGAGCAAAATAGTCACAGAAGATATAAATATTGCACGACTTAAACACGGTTTTGAACATTTATTAGTCTTAGAGACAAAAACAATTTTTAATTCAATACAATTCTACTGTTTTAAATAGATGTTTACATAAACAAGTAGTCAATGATTTTATAGCGAATGAATATTAATGGTGAACTCTGTTTTAACTGTTAATATAAAAATTGAGCCTATTGTTTACTTAAAATCCTTGATGTGCATATATTATCTTCGAAAGAATTCACTTCAGTTCCCTGACTTCCACCACCCAGACTGTCATCGGCCCCATGAAAACAGTGAGCAATCACCGAATGAATGCACTGTAGCAAACAGTGAGTGTGGTGTTTTTACTACAATCACACTCGACTATACTCCAGAGATAGTGTCACCTGGGTTTCCGGACAAGTCAGCATCCCTTTCACATATTCTCCATGTGCTCCCACCACGGACAGGCTCACGACAAGCCATGAGATGTCCATTTAGTTGGACCGCTTCCCCCACGGGACGTGGTGAGCTTGGGAATGCAAGCCGGACAGCCTCTCCTGACGTTCACTTCCAAAATGCATCCCGCATGGTAACCACAGATGACCCCAGACCTGATTTCACGTAGCCTTAAAGACAAAACCCCGTAAACAATTAAAATATTCTAAATGTGAGAGAGTCGGGTTGCAACGTACGTTGTCCTCGAAGCTGCCTTATCGAGCTCGTAAAAGTTCTTTACTCATGTAGTGCGTGAGCGATTGTCCTTACAACGGTCTAAGCAGTGAACAACTCCAGCTTCGGGGGTCCGGGGGTCCAAAGGCAGTTATTCGGGGCTTTAGCACCCGTTTTCTGGACGCCAGGAGGAGGTCAAACGCAGGATGACGGGCCGCACCCATGGCAGTAGCTGAAGCAGCCATGGTGTGACCGAGGCCCAGCTCGAGAGGGGTGGGGCTGGGGGCCCAGCCGTGTCTCACATCCACCAAGAGCCGGGCCCACAGCATGAAGATCAGGTGACCGGAACTTTAAAAATAACAATCCTCGAAGGCAACAATTCTAACCCCTTCTCTGAGATAGCAATGCATTATGCTCTTGGCCACACCGGAGTTTTTAAATGATCACTACAGCCGAGCTCACTAGTTGCATTGCCTCACAGCTACCTCCTGTGTGATGGTGGGCGGTGGAGTGGGGGGGGTCAGAAAACTTGGGGTGTACTCCCTTAGCAAATTTCAAGTGTAAATATATTATTTCCATGCTCTGCCTTAGAGCCCCAGAACTTAGTCGTCCTGTAACCGAGACGTTGTCCCCTTGGACCAAATCTCCCCATCCCCCCGTCCCCTCCAGCCGCCGGCAGCCACCACTCTACTGTCTGGCTCTATGACTCCGACTGTTTCAAATTCCATCCGTCGGTGAGGTCATGCGGGGTCTGTCTGCTTGCGTCTGGATTATTTCGATTAACGTATCTCAGCATCTCCTCCAGGTTCATTCGTAACAAATGGCAGGACTTCACTCTGAAAGCTGAATAATATTTCATTTTTATATGTAGACATACAACATTTCCTTCATTCGGTAAATAATGCTGCAATGAGCCCAGGAGTCCAGATATTTCCTCAGGATAGCAACGCCATTTCCTTTCGATGTCCACTCGGAAGTGGCATTGCTGGCCTGTATGGTGAATCGATGTTTAATTTTTTGAGTGACTCCCATGTCATTTTCCATAATGGCTATACCAGTTTAGATTTAAAAAGTCCCCTTTCTCCACGTCTTCGCAAGCATTCGTTAGCATCTGTCCTTTAAGCAATAACTATTCTCACGAGGTGATACCGCATCATGTTTTTGCTTTGTACTTTTTGGCTGATTAGTGACGTTGAACTTCCTTTCATATAATCTGTCGGCCTCGTTGATGTCTTCTTTTGAGAAATGTCTATTCAAGTCCTTAGCTCATATTTTAATCAGGTTATTTGAGTTTTTTGTTTGCTCGTTTGCTTGCTTCCTTTGCTTTCTGCTATTAACTTGTCGAGTTCCTTATATTACTGGATATTAACCCATTATCCTATATGTGGTTTGTAAATATTTCCCCTCATTCTGAGGCTGTCTTTTTACTGTTGTTTCCTTGGCTAAGCAGAAACTTTTTAGCTTTATGCAGTTCAACTTGTCTGTTTTTGCTTTTATTGCCTGCGATATCCACAAAAAATCATTGCCCAATCCAATGTTGAAATGCCTTTTTTTTCCTAATTTTGTTTACAAGAGCAAGAAAAAGAACGCAATAATTAGAATTAAACTCTACAAAAGAGTTCAAAGACTTGTCCACTGAATACATGAAACATCGATGAAGAAAATTTGAAAAGACACAGATAACGGAAACACATCCTGTGTTCACGGATTGGAAGGATCAACATTGTTAAAATCTCCATGCCACCCAAAGCAACATAGAGATGAAATGCAGTCCCTATCAAAACACCAAAGGCTTTCTTTGCAGACGTAGAAAAAGAAGATCCTAAAATTCACGTGAAACCACAAAAGGCCTTAAATGCCTAAAGCAATTTAGAGCACGAAGAGCAAAGCTGGAGGCACCCACTTCCTGATTTCAAAGTATGTTTCAAAGCTGCAGTGAAGAAAAGTACGGCACCAACATAAACACGGATCCGTAGACCGATGAACCAGAACGGAGTCCAGGAACAAACGCACACGGTCACAGGCAGCTGGTCTTTGACGAGGTACCAAGACTATACGACGTGGAAAAGGCCGTCGATCGAGGAACGGTGCTGGGAAAGCTAGATGTCCTCACGGACGGACTGAAACGGAGCCCTTGTCCGACGCCAGACACAAAAATCGACGGAAAGGCTTATAGTAAAGCCCTGAAACAGTAAAACTGCTGGAGATATTGATCACGATATTGAGCACGTGCTAGTTGCTAGTTCACCCCACGGCTCATGCCAGCTCTGTGAGTCGTGTGGTGTTTTGACTCCTGTTCTGTAAGAGAGAAAACTAAGTAAGGTATGGGGGGGGGGCGGGTGACTTGCTCAAGGTCATATGGTTTTTGCTGAAATTGCAATGGGAGCTTGAGTCATTTGGCTACAGAATCTGTGTGCTCAAGAGCAAGTATAGATACTAAAATAATGATGGGAACAAAGGTCGACCTTCAGAAAATAAAGAAAGCTTCAAAATAATTCTCTTAATATTTAAAATTAGATAATAAGAGGAGACTTTTTTTATGAGACTAAGATGAAGCTCTTACTTTATGATGTCCAAAGCAAGCAAAAATATGTGCAGCTCTGTATTGCCAGTGTGTAGACTTCGTCACACATACCCTAATTAGGACTCATCAGAGTAACACGAGATGTTTGAATCTGACACTTTTTCCAAGGAAGTTTGTAAGTATTTGGATGGCAGTAAAGTATCTTACAAATTTTAGAACCTGTTGACTGGGCAAGTATGAGCTGTCATAAGACTTTCAAGGTCATTTCATAAATACTTGTTTAGGAAATTGTAGAAGAATACAGAATAATTAAAATCCGATTCATTACTAGGTTTAATAAGCTGTTTCTGAGGAACACTAGCCCTATGAAACTAGCATGAAGAATCCGAAAACGCATCACTCTGATCGTACAATGCCCGCGTTAATATTCTGTGATTTGAAGAATGTCGTGATGGTTCTGTATTCAGCATCGGAATATCCAGGTATTGGAACAGTGTGATCGTCGTCAAGTGTGAAGGTTCAGATGGTTGGACTTCTGGTGTACAGGCTGATGTAACAGGTTTCACTAGAATTTCCCAGGAGTAACGCTAATTTGAGCTAAAATCTTCTCACCAGCTGTAGGAACATTTCTTTGTAAGTTGTTGTATAGGGCTTCCCTCCACACAGTTTCTTTAGCTTTTTTCCTCTTTTTTTCATAACTGCCACTTTATGTGAGTCGAAGATTCACCGATGAGCTTTGTCTCAGTTGTTGGCACACGACGTGCCACGGCAGACGGCTGTGAGCCTCCTGCACTTGAGGGGACACTCCCAGGCAGCCAGGGCCTCCCTAACACCAGTGCCTCTGTTCAGACGAAAGAAATGCGTCCACCCCCCTTCGTGGATGGCGCCGGGCGGGCACGAGCAGTGAAGGGCGAGGAATCCAAGGAGATTAATGACCTGGTTCAACACAGCTATTTAGACATTCAGATCTGTGGGTAGGCAAAAGGCGCAAGATGAGCTTATAAAGAAAAGGGTTCACACGCACGCACACGCACACGCACACGCACACGCACCCTCATCATCCAGCGAAGCACCGGGAGGTGTCCCGGCCCGTCCTTTACTCGTTGCATACACGAGGACTCTGCCCAGACGCCCGTAATTGAGTCGTAGCCATCAACCATATATTAGATTCCAGCCTGAGCCCTGGCAAAGTCTAAGTAATAGATTGAAAAATACAATTATTGCTTACCTACAGAATTCCTTTGCTTGAGCGGTAAGGCATATATATCAGGAAAGTTGTCGTGTTTTTTTTCCCCAGGCCTATTCAATAAATGAACATTACACCAGGATTCTTACACAGAGTATCCTCTGAAATGGGTTTTGTATTGATTTTTGTAACTACCCTGTTAGATGACGTTACGCCCTAGTGTGTCAGGTTGGGCCCGGTCCGCCCGGAGCAGGTCATTGAGGTGATAACTGTCATTTGGAGGGACAGAAAAGCAATCATAGCTTTTTCATTACTTACTGTTTTCCCCCTGCCAGTGTGGATCATTTGACATATTATGGCTTCTGTGATTTAAGCTGCATTCTGAAATGAAGTGCTAGGAGAGCACGCTGTGGGCTTAGAAAAATCAGCTCGGTGGCAGAGGGCCGCAGGCCCCGCAGGCCACACGGATCCGCGGTCCCCTCTCGACGACCATCTCGAATTTTAAGAAAGGTAGGTAAAACTAAAAGTACCCCTATATCTGAGTGCCGTCGCACGCAAGCCGGTAAATCATAATTTTCTGTTGTTTTTTTTTTTAATTTTAAAATCATTGTTAGAAAAAAAAATATATAAACTACAAAACTGATTTCATCACAAACGTAGATTGAAAGCCCATGCATTCTTTAGAATTCTAATATGTAATGGCAATGTTAATCTTTAAATTGCATGTATTTCACACACACACAAAAAACACGTTTTCCCTCCGTCAACTGCAGTTGGCCGTCCGGCCCAAAAGCATGAGGACAGCCCAAAAAAATCAAAATGAAAATGCTGAGAGTGGAACGTACTGAAGAACCATTTCTGAGAGCAACTCAGAGCAATCAGAGGGGTGACAGGGACGCAGGAAGGGGCGTCACGCGCCCGCAGGAAGGGGTGGCCCCTGTGTGGTGACGTTCAGCGTCGGCATGGCGACCCCACAGCTGTCCATCCAGTGCCACCCGCCTGCTGCTCGGGGAAGGGCCGAGGGGACATGGGTCCCACCCAGGCAGAGGCCGCACTCCAGGGTCACCCAGGCACTACGGCCGGGGGATGTCCCAGGGCGCGCTGGCCAGAGAGCTCTGTGTCCTTCCACTGTGTCTGCCGGGCCTATGGTCGTTTTTCAACTAATTACTGTTTTCGAACTCACACTATCTCTAGCGAAGGCCCTGAAGAAGTAATCTCATGCCTTTCTCAACCTGAAGTTTCCAGAACCATCCACCGCCTCAGCCTTCATCCGGCTGCCAGTGGTGCCCGTCGCTCACGGCCCCACCGCTCTTTCCTTGTTCCTTGTTCGCCACATGCTGGTCTTCCCTTTCGGCGACAGCACCCCCTGGGAATTGGAAAGGAAGGGAAAACGTCCTCTTCGCTCGGTTAAGCCAGAATTTCCCGTTCTCAGTCACGCGACTTCTCTCTAGCGTCTCACAACATCTTTTTCTCCTTGAACTTTCTCCTCTCGTCGTGTGGCTAAGAATATAGTCTCCTGTCTCTCTTCCTACTTCTCTGGCTATTCATTAAAATCCATCTACTTGCTTGTGTGTTTTCAATATCGTTTTAGCTGTCTACCGATGCATATACATAGCACATGTCGTGGGGCAGGAATTAAGGTGCCTAACCAGGTCCTCTCTCTCGGAGCCTCCCGCAAGGCTGCCTGAAGGTGTCGGGGGAAGCTGAGGCCTCATCTGAAGACTCAGCTGGGGAAGGGTCTTTTTCCAAGCTGGAATGGCCGTTGGCAGAATTCAGTTCCTCCCCGTCGGCCGGACGGAACACCTCACCTTCCAGATGGCTGTTGTCCGAAAACAGCCCTTAGACCTCTGTCACCTTCGCCTCCCCAACACGGTGGCTTGCTTTACCCACGTGCGCAAGCCAAGAAGGCAGCAAGGCCAGTCTGCTATGCTAGCATAGAGACGCGATCAGCGTTTCGTTCGCCAGGGACACAGCTCTGCCTCAACCGTGCCGTCTTCTCTGGGTTAAATGGAAGTCGCAGACGGGGAGGGCTCAACCTAAGACGGCGGGTCCGGGAGGTGAGGGCCCTTGAGGCCGCGGCAGAGGCCACCTGTTACGGACGTTGCCTCACCGTACTCACACATGTTCAGCTATGGCCTGTCTCGTCGACTGAATCACAAATTCGCCGTTCACCTAAATAGCATGAGTTGGGCTCTCTTTTTCTAAACCCAGGCCGGAACCTCCCAAATTCAGTATCTTCGTGACCGAACGTGACATCAGATTACATCCTCCACCCTTTATTTTCCACCACGCACTCCGCAGATACCCTCCGGCTTCTGCCACCATATTGTCCGTCTCGGTGACTTTCTAGCTAGTGGCTTTAGCAGAAGCGTGAACGTCATCGTCGACCACTGTCCTCCTCCTTTTCCTAATATAATCGGCATCCTGGAAATCCTAATGCAAAAGCTCCTCCAAGCTCCCTTTCCCAACTGGACACCTGTCAGCCCTTCCTTGGCTGAGATCATGTACTTTCTTGCCGTGTTTATTTGGGTATCACTCTACTGTGTCTCTGGTTCCCCCGCCCATGTTATGATTTCACCCTCGATGTCATTTGCAAAGAAAAACGTCGTCATGCGCCACCCCTGCTTAATAATTCTTCACTAACACTCCGTACCAGCTCGAGGGGGACGGCCAAATGCCACGTACATGTTAACAGGAGCCCCACGGCCTGCCGTCCCCCTGCCTTTCTGGCCTCATCTGCCTTCAACCCTCCTCTCCCGCTCGAAGGGACCGCTTGCACACTTCCAAGAGTTCCGTGCGGTTTCCTGCATTTCTGCGCACATTTTTCATTGCCTGAAACACTTGTTTCTTCCCAACTGCCTTTGTGCTTCTCCACGGGCATCTCTGGGGCTTTCTCTGGGATACTAAACGAACGTTTTTTCCCCTTATAGTCGGGGCTTGGCTTTGTCAGTGTGCTTCCGGAACTACGTCATATGAAACTGTAAAATCTGGTTGGTTTTCCTGCTCGCCACGTCTAGGAAATGCCACGCCTCCCATCACCTGCCGGGGAGGAAGGTCCTGCCTCGCTCGTCAGATGAAGCCTGTTTACTGAACTTGACAGGTGTTGAAGAAAACAATATTCAGAATTAAGAAGAAAGAACTTAACAGAGGAATTCATTATGAATGCAAGTGTCCAAAATGATTACATATTCCTCCTTAGACAATCTTATGGCTTAGCACTGACTTCATTTTAAAAGCAAAATAAAGTATACGCTTCCCGTTCTTAGAGGGAGAAAATAACCAACAAGAAAAAAAAAACATCAAAATGTTGGTTAATCATCAATGTTGAGAATTTAGGTCCTATCCTATCAGTGATTCCAAAAAAAAAAAAAAATGTTCCTGGAATTTCCACCATTTATAAGCCTGTTTTGAAAAAAAAAAAAAATGGCAAGAATTTTGGGTGAAAACATTTTAAGGGGCTAGCTAGCTCTTACAGAAATTTTGAGAGATAGAAATTACACTTTTATTTTAGTTAGGGATTATCTAACAGTGAATTTGAACATTCTGTTATTTTAGAAGAATATAATTGGAATAGTTTTATAATATTTTTTAGTTAGGTATCTAAGGTACTATGTCAGTAATGCTTAATTAATGCCCATTTTTAAAGTCCGATCTGAAAATACAGACGAGGAAATATGATATCGTAAGCATTTGCTTCGGCTGAGTAGTTAGGCCTGTGTGTTAGATAATATTCTCTGTTCTACCCTGGGAATTTATCAAAGCTTCCTTCTTCCTCCTAACAGATGAACTTGCCCATGAAGTTATATATAAACAGATGATGTCTGAAGCTTTGAAATTCCAAATAAGGTTCATAAGGGAATTATTATTTTTTTCTTTCAAGCATATTGTATAATACGGCTTCTTTTCTACAGTGAATACACATCTTTTCAAATTTTCAACTGAATGAATAAAAGCCTGCATTTTAGCATCAGTATCTCCATCAGAACTTGATTTCAAAAGTGAATCCAAGTAACTTAGAATCTATTTTTCTTATCCTGAATGGAAACACCGAGGATTAGCGTTCAAAAATTTTAAACTCTGCTCTGATCCGTGGTGCGTCCGTAGCTTACGATGGGCCTCCCTTAGACATCGCCCTGCAGGCATGGTCACTACTCCCCGCTGAAACCAGAGGACCCGAGCTTCTCCAGAAGGTTCCACACGCCCAGCCCTCCCTCACTCCCCGAAGCCAGCAGCTCGCTTCTCTTTGTGGACTTTCTTAATCAGCTCCTCTCCATTCAGGAATGTAAAAAGACCTTAAAGTAGCTGTCCTGGGACTGCAGACTGGGCAAGAAAAGCTTACAGCAAATCTTCTCAGCGCTCCTATGCTATTTCGACTGATCTTTTTAAAAAACGGGGGAAGGTAAAGGGAGAACTTTAAGTGGCGCCGAGGAAGCCGTTCAAACTTGGCAGGATGGAAGATTTTGTTTTAACCGCAGGTGCAATTAGAATAAGCCACCGAATAAGTGCTTCTTAATCTTTGAAAATCATCAGAGCGCACAGGAAAACGCATTTTCTCAGAGCCTGCTTGATGCAGTGAGCTGGGAAGGAGAACGCATTACAAGGAAACGTGGTCGTTAAGGGCGTCACACCTTCCGGAACGGGGGGTGTGAGAAGCTCAGAAAATTCTCTGCCCGGAAGTCAATGATCATATTCGAAATGACGTGTCAAAAACACGATTTCAGGTCTGTAGACGTCGGCCAAGGGCACACAAACATCGATGAGCATTTATTCCAGGAAAAACGCCACCCAGCTTCGGCAAGAAGAGCGGGACTTTGTGGCGTTTTCGTCCAGGGAGGCGCCTGCCTCATGGCCTTCCCTTAGCACCGGGCTTTTCGAGAAATACGCCAGCTGTGGGCGCGGCAGCTCTGTGGCTGGAAGGGCCTGACAGAGCAGAGAGGACCTCACGTCTACGGTCATCGCTGGAAACGGCAGCCATCTCAGGGGCGGACGCTGCAGACGGTCCGAGCCCATGGTCCTGCCTGGGGAAGACGCAGCCCGGCGGGCCAGCCGGGCACTGGGCAAGGAGATGCACGACATGACAGCGGGCGGGGGTGGGGGGCTCTGTGAGCTTCCGAGCTTCATTCCCACACACGTCCAGGGGCCAGTGCAAGGCAGCACAGACGGGCCGGACGTCTGACTGAAGGGCGCTCTGCAGGGCACACACGGAGCCACCAGCGAATCGTGTGAGCATTGTGCGCTCACGGTGTCTGAACAAATGTTCTCAGATCGTTGGCTAAATATTAAGTTATGCTGACATAACATGACCCTGTAACTGAATTAAAAAGAAACACAAGAATTAAACAAACCACTGAGAGAAAAAAAAAGAAAGAAAAAAACGCAGCACGCCGATGGAGAGCCAGATTTCCTAGACGACGCCCAGGCAGATCACTAATCAAATATATACAAAGATCACCAACGACAATGACTCCCAGGTGCGTAACGGGAGACCCCGGAGTGGGACGAGAATCTGGAACTATGACATTAGCTAAGTCACCCATTTTTACAAAAGAAAATACATGTATGAGACACACAAAAGAATAGGAAATATTTACAGTCAACAGAAACTTTCTCCAAGGGGATCTAGATGCTGGAATTAGAGAAAGACTTTAAAATAAATGATAAGTCTGTATTTTTTTTAAAAAAAAGCAGCCGTACTTAAAGAAATTAAACACAATCTGTGATAACAATGAATCATCAAGTAGGAAATGTTAACAAAAAAGTAACCATTATAAAAATAATAGTACATACATAGTGGAATTAAAATTGCCATAAATTTGAGATGTCAGAAGATAAATAGCAATTAAATGTATTATGTATCGATAGAAATTATTTTATCTAAAGGACACACTAGAAAGGCATGAAGACCATCTTGGAGATCTGAGTGGCACTATCAGCCACATCAAGATACACGTGATGGAAATTCTGGAAGGAGAGAAGAGAGAAAGGGACAAAAATATGCATAACGTGGCAAAGCCAAGTTCGTTGAGTTTCTAGATACACACCTAGATACACCGGAGTCAAGCCATTGGACGCGAAAGGCAAACAGAAAATCTTGAAATCAGCATAAGAGGAATAATAAAGCAATTTAGAATTCACGTCTCATCAGAAACAGTGCTAGAAGGCAGTGAGATGATGTATTCCGAATGCTGAAGGAAAACGAAAGAAAAAAAAAAATATATATAATATATGTATGTATGTATGCATACACACTATATTTACAAAAAAAAAAATTACACATCTGTAAAACTCTCCTCTGAAAATAAAGGTGAGAATCCCAGTTTCGGTTCAGACATACAAAGAGGTCACAGGAAGAAAGTTGCACGATGAATATCAAAAGGGACAGAGCTTGCAGGGCAAGTCATCACTGTATGACCTGGAGAGTCCGGGAAGTCTAGAACATTCCAGGAGGGATCCACTGACCAGGAGTGAAAGCCGCTTGGTCATCAGCTGATCGGGATGATGAAATGGTAATTCCGATGAATTGCTAAGGCTGAGTACAGAGCATCAAGGGAGTGAGAATCCCCTGGGGTCCTCCGTCCCGGGGTCTTAGGGGAACTTCGGCACTGTCACAGGTTTTAACAACTCGAACTCCAACCGGTTCTTGTGATGAAAAACTAAAGGCAGATCCTGGTGCCTCTGATGACGGGGCATGAGGAAGAAATAATCATCTTTACATACACACCGATCATTCTCCACGACAAAGGCCTATTGTCCGGGGAAAAAGACTTTCCCAGGACCTGTTTCATCAGGGGACAGGGGGCTCCTACCATTCCCGTCTCTAGCCTTCCTGTCTCACAGAAGGGGCAAAAATACAATCAACAGAGGCCAGAGTTCAAGGAAATAAGTTGGGAACATTTCGGCCAGGAAACAGAGTAAGAGATGGGGAAAAAGAAGTTCTGTCAACAGAGAAACACTTTGAAGGTCACAGCCCAGAGACACAGCCAGTTAAAAGAACAGATTTAATCATAAGTTTTTAGAGGCCTTCCCTCCCCTACACATTTTCATCACACCAACAAGAATCTAGTATAATAACAGAGCATCCCAGGTAAAACGAAATAAAACAGACAAATGAAGATTTTTTTTTCTATAAAAGAATAATGACAAAAGACTAAATTTAAGAAAGGAGACAAAATAAGGACTCTGGAGGAGATGGGAGCTTCTGTTCCCCGCAGCCACAGCAAACACTGAAAATAGCCCCACTCCTGGCGAGATTCTCATAAATGCTCAAACCGAAAGCCTGTTGAGTCAGCGTGCATTACTTGATAACAGCGTGTCTGGCTGTCAGTAAAATCTTACAAGGTATGTACAAAAACAAGAAAAAGAAGCAGTCTTAAAAGACAAAACAATCACAAGAACCAGACCCAGATATGAATAAGATATGCTTAAGTATAGTCATTACGGTATTTATCCTGCTTGATATTCTCATCCCTCATCTGTGATTTGGCGTCTGTCATTAGTATCAGAAAGTTAAGCCATTAATACGTCAAACACTTCTTTCCTCTCATTTTCTCTTCTGCTATGGTGTTCCTACTACATGCACACTATACATTTTGAAATGTCCCTACGATTCTTTGATATTATGTGTGTGCGTTCTTTTTTTCATTTTTTCCTTTCTATTTCAGTTCAGGAAGTTTCTATTGATATGTCTTCAGGTTTATGCTTTCTTTTTTCAGTCAAATCCAGTTTAATGGTTCAGGAGAAGAATTTAAAATGACTAAGGTCAATATGTTAAGGACACTGATCGAAAAGGTAGACAATATGCAAAAATCGATGAGCAGTGTAAAAAGAAATAAAATGATCTAAATGTGCTTAAAGAAAAACTACTACAAATCAAAAACACCGCAGAGTAAATCATGATAAAATTGTAGTATTTAGGGTAATGTGTACATATCAATAAAATGTGATATTCACTCTGAAAAAAAAAAAAAACAAAACAGAACACAACACTATTCCAGAAACGAAGAATGCCTTTGGTGGCTGAATCACGAATCTGTAATGATTTACGCATAACACCACGCATCGTCCACTTGGCACCAACAAAGTCCATCGCAGTGCACGAAAATGAAGACAAAAGTCATTTACGGCATCACGGACTCCCAGCAGGAGACGCGACGAAGAAATCCAAGCCTACTGCAAACGTGCGAGGCGCGGTCCCCGGCCGGGGGCAGAGAGCGGACCTGAGCGGCAGCGACGGTGGCGGGAGAGGGGTCTGCAAGGCTACGGCGGCGCACGCGAGCCCCTGCCGCTCTGGCCAGCGAAGTCCCGTCGCCCCCTCGGGGGATGGCTGGGCGCGCGGTCCCGCCGGCGCCGGGCGCGTGGCTGAGAGGAAGGGAGGGCGCGATCGCCGGCAGACGGCGGCTCTCTCACCGCCGCGGCGGGAGGCCACGCGAGGCCTGCGTGGCGGCCGGTTAGAGTCGGCGCGTTCAGCTTGCCGTGGATGTGGATGGTCACGTCTAGGGATATTTGAAGCACATGTACACGCGTGGGCTAGTGCACACACGGACATCCTCACCGTGTTGGTGGGAGGCCCAGAGGCAAAAATCCCAGGAGCAACAAGTACGCTGACTCCCAGGCCTTGGATTCTAACTCTGGGCTCCAAGGAAAAGAAGGGGGCTCCCTAGGGAAAGAAGGCTGATTCGAGGGCTGGGATAGAGAGGGGTAGATCACACAGACAGAAAGATATGGAGGTGAGAAATAGGTAGATGATAGACAGAGAGATGATAAACATGATAGATAGATGATAGAGAGAGAGAAAGGAAGAAAAAAAGGAAGAAAGAAAGAAAGAAAGAGAAAGAAAGAAAGAGAAGAAAGAAAGAAAGAAAGAAAGAAAGAAAGAAAGAAAGAAAGAAAGAAAGAAAAAGAGAAGGAAGAAAGGAAGGAAGAAAGGAAGGAAGGAAGGAAGGAGAGAAAATACCAAAGCATCTTATAGTGCCAGAATAATAAATTAATGCTAACACACACACACACACACACACACACACACACACACACACACTGATGAGAATATGTCAAAAGAAAGAAGAGCCAACTGAAAGAGCTCCCAGGAGCCAAAGCTGAAACATTCTGAGCAACAAAATAAAGACTATGGCTGGACTACAATCCAGAACATAAAACCAACACTCACGAGCCGTGTCTTCGCTCGAGATGCTGTCACAGAATACGATCGCCTGGGCAGCTGGAACGACAATTTATTTTATCACAGGTCCGGAGACCAGAAGCCCCAGGTCAGGGTGCCAGCATGGTGCATCTGGCCAGGGCCCTCTGCCGGGTTGCAGAACGCCGCCTTCTCGTGTGCCCGCACGCGGCAGAGAGCAGAGCGGAGAAGCCAGCTCTCCCGGCTGCTACGAGGGCACTGACTGCACTGGTGGGGGCTCCAGCCTCGTGACCCCATCTAACCCTAATCACCTGCCACGGCCTCACCCCCAAAGCCATCGCAGTAGAGGCGAAGGGTTCAACGTGGGGCTTCGGGGGACAGAAGTGTTCCTTCCACATCAGATAAATACATCTGTGTGGGAGAATCGGTGAATCTCCCGGGCAGAAGGGTTCCCTTGATCCACATGGGTACTCTGTCCTCAGGGGGGTGGGCCGTGCCCCCCCATCCCTCACTGGTGGGCTGTGGGCAGCATCTTTCTTGTAAACACTACGGTGCAGACAGGAGAAAACAAGTCATTTTGCAGTGGAGAAATCTGGCACACACTGCCTCCGCCAGCAGATCGAGATTCATGCCGACGGTGACAAGTGCTGTTGACAGTGCGCACCTTAGACTTGCTAGGATAAGAATGGCTCTTGACCTCTGTGGTTGGCCTCCCAAAACGCGTGACCCCAGCTTCATCCTCAGCAAGACATCAGACAAATTCCCGCTGAGGGACTTTCTGAGAAACACTCCTCAAAACGGCCATCGCACACACGGCGAGTCTGAGAGACTCTCACGGCCAAGACGAGCCTTGGGGGACGCGACGGCTTCCGGTGGCGCCGGCTCCTGGCCGGGGTCTCTTCACTGTGTGTGACGGGGTTAAGAGGGACTACGCAGCGCTGAGGGGGACCAGCGGTGCTTGGGTGGGAAATAAAAATAGCCCCCTGTTAAGTGAATCGAGTTCAATAGTAATTTTATTTTAAAGAGTGCACATGTCTATCGGTTACTCTAGATCACTTTATTTATCACAAGCCCTGTTCTCTTTTATCTTTATCATTGTTATGAAAACCATATTCCTGGACGTCTCATCTCTGTCCATACACAGCGTGAATAATTCATATGTTGTCAAGTCAAAGGAGTTTGCGTTATGTTCTGACCTTTTCACTCGGGCTCTGGTTTCTTTCTGACTGAAGATAAAGAGGAAACGTTTGATAAATACAAGAGCGCACTTAAACGGCTCCCTCCAGATCTCGTCCCCGTAGCTTGATGTCCAAGCCAACGCTGACTCTTCCTGACGCACGCGCCTAAGCACCAGCCGCCCCATTCGGAAGGCGACGCGGTTTAATTATTTAGCATTTACCATGGTTTAGTGCCGTGCTTTCTGTGTTTATCTCGTGCATTTTAGGGACATCACGGAATGCTCTGAAGACAGCATTTGTCACGCCCTTACTATGTGTTGGGTACGCAGAAGGGCCCGGCCGACTGCGAAGCAGCCACCGCAGGTGCGTTCCAGATGTGTTCCCGCACCTGCGGAGCGGCGTGAAGCTACACCTGAGGCCCCAGGTGCGGCGGGACGGGCCTTGGGGCGCAGCCGCACGTGAGTCCAGGTGATGGACAAGGCTTACAACACGTCAGGGATCTGGACGTGATCCTACCCGTAGTGGAGAAGCTGGAAGAATCCAAACGCGTGTGTGACCTCGTGACGTTTTGTTTAATTATAGTGCTTTGGTGGAGGAGTGAAAGATGAGATTTCTTTACTCCAGCTGGAGTAGGCGGCCGAGACAAGAGGCAGGAAATTCAGTGGTAAGGTCAGCTCAGGGGTGAGAGACATCTGTGTGAAGACAGAACGAAAAGAGTAGGAAAAAAAGACACAGAAGCCTTCAGTGTTCACGAGGTAACAGCGGCAGTCCGTGGTCATAGGGAGAAGCTCTTCATCTGAAGACGAAGTCCAGATCCAGATTCCAGGGCGGTGCCGGGTCGATTGTGACGTCATCAGCCGGGAGCAGCCAGAGGGGACCCAGCTGGAGAAGAAGGACCTCAGCTCGGGATGAGCTGGGGTGGCTGTCAGTGCGCCTTCCCCACAGTCCTGTTTGAACCTATTGGGCAATTTGTCATTTTGCAAAATTTGAAGAAAATATAAAATAGGATGGAAACGACGAAAGATCGGTTCAGCAGAAGATGGGCGGCTGAGCGCTAGACTTGTCTGAGCATCAGCGGCAGCAGTGGCCTTGGGCTCTGAGCCGGGTGGGGACATTGTCAGTGTTCAGACCCCGTCGAGGACACCGGGAAGTCGGGAGGGCGCAGCCGTGCCTCTGGCCGAATTGGCGTAGTTGTCATATTTAACCGACACGTTTAAATCTGCATATATCCAGAAGCATTATAAATACGCCCAGGTATACACCTGCAGCCAGACTTCTCTTTCTAAACACAACGCATCACCGAGGATTCCCTGAGCTCCAAAAACGAGGCTTTACATGTGGTGGCAAAGACGGTCACCGCTGAACCGGCCTCTGGTTTCCATGCCCTGTTCGTCCATCAGCACCTTTACACTATCGACCCGAAGGAAAAAATAGAAGAAATGCATAATAAACTATTGGTTACTCTTTGCCATGATTTTTGTTGTTGTTGTCGGGATGTTATTTCCGTGCGATATCTTCGCTCCATTCAAAGAATATCGATCCCCCCACATGCGCCAATGAGCACAGCGTGCAGCATTTGCCCGTTACAAAGCGGGGTTCGCTGAATGTCGAGGGCCATGGATTTTTGTAAATCAAAGACGCCCGAAGAACTTCAAGGGGATATTCGTTCACAGCGGTGCTGGCTTACCGGTGCCGACGTTTAATCTGTTCCTGTCGCCCTGGGTCGTGAGGTCAGTAACAACATCTTTTGCTTCACTGTCCTTCTGAGTAGTCACGAAACCGCGAATGGCTCGATACTGTCTCCCCTCAGGCCACGGTGGATAAGCTGCAGAAGTTGTGCAAGGGCACGCTGCCTGTCTCGAACAGACCTGGAAGTCGTCGGTTTCTTTGAAACAATGAGCCTTTTCATGTTTGTATATTAAATGGAAGGGAAGGTGGAAGATACCTACGTTTTTGCTAAAGCACGACATGAAAAAGAAAGTAAAAAGAAACGGACCCCGGGAGCCCCGTCTTCCAGGTGGGGGGCGACAGGAGCCCCGTGTTCGAGCCCTGGGATCGCAGATGGCTTCTTTCTGACGACTCTAGGGTTTAACGGTTTCATCTAAGGATGAAGTCGCATTTCGTAGTGAATAAAATAAGATAAAAAGTCGACAGTACAAAAACGCATTTAGAGCCCGTTATTTTTCGTTCGGTTGGCCTTGGGCTGTTCTTTCTTCGGATATTTTTCTGATCTTTGCTCAGATCTATTCTCCCCTCTCCCCGCCTCCCGCCCCCCAAATAAGCAAAGCGGAAAACTGTCTCCTTGAAACACATGCGTGTGTCTACTCACTTATGAGCTCGAACTTCACCTTCAACATGAAAAAAAAAAAAAAGAAGCACTCGAAGCTCGTGGTGCTAATAGCTTCAGCTGTGTCTCCTCAAAACATGTGGAAACCCTGGGCCCTGGACCTTGCACTGCGACCTCATTCAGAGGCAAGGCTGATGGAGACGGGATTATTAAGACAAATCCCCGGGGCGGGCCCCAAGCCCACAGAACTGGTGTCCTTTTCAGAAGGGGGCGTTTGGACGCGGACGCGCACGCCACCGGGGACAGAGCGCACCTGGCACGTCAACACGCCGAGGGAGGACAAAGACAGACGGACAAGAAGCCACCGATGCTGGCCTTCCGGAAAAAGGGCTTCGCTTTTTCCTTCTTCCTCCGTATCCCCCAACGTCTGATCCAGGGCTGCTCCGTGTTAGGTGACCGTAAAGGTCCGTCAAGCGTATGTGGTGTTTAGGGAGCCCCCGGCGAGGCGCCATCTCTAGGAATCGTCTCTGGACGCACAGGGATGAGCAGAGTGTCCCTTCAGCGTGGGCTCCCACGACCCGGACTCCCCTGCGCTGGACCTGCGATCGCCTGTGCTGAGCATTCTCTCTCCTACGCACCTCCCAACGCTCTGGACATTTTGTCCCGAATTTGCACTCCCAAATTTTCGGGCCCCCGTATCTGGTATAATCCTTGGCATGAGAAGGCTCTCGAAACTTGGGGAGACTGAGTGTTGCCTCTTTTAAATAGTACACGTCCTTGTATGTCTCTTACTTCACATTTTTCTTGGTATTGACCAGTATTATACATCTGTGCATGAATATTACGTATTTTTCATACTCCAAGTCCCTTGATGAGACAGGCCATGTCTTAGGGATGTTTGTGCTTCAGTCTTCCATGGTTCCCAGTGTGTTTTAACAGCCCCCGTGGAGGAGTTTCTGTTATAGCTAAGTGAGCGTTCAGCAAGTAGACCCTCCCCCAGCATATGAAACTGTATCGACAATCGGAAGAAGAGATGGTTCAGGGTAAATCCTATTTCAGTTTTTGGCTTGAGTGCAGGCTGGAGCTAGTGCCATGTTCTGTGGCTAAAATCCTAATAAAAAGTCTTCAACCGTTCACTGTTGAAAAACCAGGAGAGTCAGGATCAGAACGGTTTCTGCTTACGAAGAAAAATGCGTTTTGAAAAATTATCCTATCTGTTTTCCAAATTGGCCTCGAAGCCACAGAAATTAAAACATTATAACATTGATGTCGACATAGTCACACGACGTCGCACAGTGCCATGAAACAGGATTTGCGCGTGCAGAAACAGACAGACTCGGATACGTCCAGTTCATGCTTTTGACATTGCATATTATTCTATACTAAGTCCAGGTGCACAGCGCAGTGGTTCGACGTTTGCATGATTTACAAAGCGGCCCCACTGGTGGGTCTCCCACCCGCCTGGCACCACCCACAGCGACCACGGCATGGTCACCTGCGCGCCCCGTGCTGCCCTTCACAGCCCCGAGACTGTTGTGTAACTTCCGACTTGCACACCTTAGTGCCATCGCCATTTTCACCCCCCCAAAACCCCGCCCTGGGGCGGCCATCGGCTGTTCTCTGCATCTGCCGGTCCGGTTTTCCGGCCGCCACGCGTGCGGTGCCTCTGCTGGCAGCAAACTCACTGTCTCCGCTTCACAACTCTGAGCCCCGCATTCTCCTCTTGCCCCCTAAGTAAACCATGGTCAGGGCTCCGCTTCCTAGAAGCCTCAGGCATGAGCCCACGTGGGGGCATAACCAGCGTTCCCAGGTAACGTGATGTCGCGGGCTGAGTGTGAGCGACACGTGTGGACGGTGCCCCCCGGGGGCCGCGTGCACGACAGTTGTGGGCTTCCCCCCATGCACTCAGGTAAGCCCCTGGGTAGGGATGAAACACCTGCCCTGCCCTCTGCAGACGCAGGTACAGACGCCTGTGCCCTCAGGAATTCTGCCAAGGGCACGCATCCGCCTCGATGCGGCCTGTAGCATCTGCTCTTCACAGAAAGGACGATTGGTGTAATCATTTGGAAACACATTCTAGAGCGTCCTCCACTTCCAATGGCTGCATCGAAGCCATCGGTCACACGTAGGCACATATGTCCGCCAAGACGGATGTTCTGTGTCACGAGCACCGGCTCTCCGTCACCACAAGTGCAAGACTAAAAGCTAGGGCTGCTACGGTGAGGGAAACCACGTGACTGAGCCCTGCTCCTGGGGAACATTTCATGTCAAAAGGGAAACCGACCGTCAGTCAAGGCACAAAGCAAAACAAAGGCGCGGTTTGCCAGGACGTAGGGAACGTGGCTGCCCAAACCTGCACGGGTAGCTCCAGTCCCGTAAGGGCTGTCTGCCTTCTCCGCACATCCCTCCGCTCCACTTTCTTGCTTTCCATCGGGTCTTTGTCGTTGTTGTCGTTGTCATTTTTGACCGCATTTCTACAATGTGGGACTTATCCTAGATTTCTGAGGGAAGTGGAGATGCATGACGCAGTGTGCGCGAGGCAGTGACACTCCTGGCTGCCACGTCTGTTATCTCCCTTAAGCTGAAACAAACAAGCACAACAAAGCGAAACCAGCCAACGAACAAACCAAACGTCTGCCTTTCAGGGACACGCAGGTACGTCTCCTCTGTGTCTTGCCGTATCTGTTCGCTTCCTTCAGGGAAATCTTTTGGAAAGTTCTGATTATTCCACATGACTACGTTGTTCCTTTTTATAACGCATTACCCCAGGTAAGGATTTCTCATTTTCACCGGGAAACCGAAAGGGGATTGCCAACGACAGAAAAACACTCTTCGATTAATTGTTCGCCGACTTTCCAGTGGTGGCTGTAATGGCCAACCTTTCAATGACCCAAAAATCTTTCCCAAACTAGTGTTGTTACCTCCCAAGTCCTTTTACAGAGAGAAAGGAGATATGTTTTTTCTCACATGCATATTACTCCTAATAAAGCAGCATTCCAGCCCTGAAGACCGTTCACAGGAGAGAGCTGACATCTGTGTACTTCCTACCCAGAAACAAATTGGCAAACTTCCGAAACGCTCTCTGCAAACGAGCGCGAGCGCGGCGGGCTCCCAGGGCGGTGTTCACCCTCATCCCGGCCCCCGGAAGCGGCTGTCACGCTCCATTTTATTCCATAGGTGGCCTGGCAGTTCCAAAGGGTAAGCGTATCCTGATTCTTCCAAATAAATTCGATTTCAGCCATTTTAAAATGAAAACACAGCCTCCGCCGAAGTGATAAACAGACCCTACACATAAAGTACCAGCAGAAGCTCGCACGCTTCTCTCCAGCAGATGCTCAGAAGCCTAGACGGCAACGCGTTAATCGGATCTTGATAGTCTCACTGATCACACTCGTCCACAGTCAGGTAGCACGTGAAGGCGGAGTCCTCGCACTGTGAGCGCATCACGTGTTTCTACCGTGCAGAGGGAAAGAAAAGATCGGGAGGGAGAGAGGGAAGAACGGACAGACGGAGGAAGAGTAGGAGAGGAAGGAAGAAAGAAGAATCTGGGTAACGCGGCACACTTTTAGATTCAGATTTTAGACGCTAAGGTAATAACCCCAGGATGCTTTTTGAGAGTTAACATATTCATTCGGGAGTGCTTTCTGGTCACACTGTTTTTTCTTGTATGAACGTATGTAAGTTCTAACTCTCCAGGTCCATATTTCAATGCACATGGCAGATCACTGCAATGTGGAAACACATTAGAAAAACAGGAGAAAAACACATTTTTCCCCAGTAGGATGAAGGAATAAATAGACATCTGAAGAAAATTAAGTTAGATTTAATTTAAAAAGATAAATAATAATGCAAAGTGCTATTAGGCATGGGTAAAAATAAGGGATATCATAATTAAAAAAATAAAGAAGTAACACTGCCTTTATTTGTAGACTGGGTCCCAGATGACATCAACCCTAAGGACTCATCACAAAACCCAAAAATCAAGTACAGCCAGGTTTCAGAGCACAAGGTCGAGCACTGAAAACTTTCAAAAACAAACTGAGGAATATATTTCCATTTATAATATCATTAAAATAATGTGACACTAAAATCAATACAATCTCCATCAAACTCCTAGTAGAATATTTTGCAGAAACTGACAAGCATATACTAAAATGCATATGGAAATTTAAGTTTATCCCAAAGAGCTAAAAATGTTTGGAAAAAAATGATCTGAATTGGGGAACTTCTGTTTACTGATTTCAAAACTTATTACAGAGCCACGGTTATCAAGAGTTTATGGTAAAAAAAAAACAGACATCCAGATGAAGGAAATGGAATGAAGAGTCCAGAAATAAATTTTTGTATTTATAGTCACTTGCCTTTTGAAAAGAGGGCCAAGGGAATTCACTGAGGACAGATATCCTCTTCAACAAATGGTGCTGGGGAAACTGGATATCCACATGAAGAAAGAGGAACTTCGACCCTCACGTCACATGATACAAACGAGTTAATTCAAAATGGATTATAGACTTCAATGTAAGAGCTAAGCAAAACTTTTAGAAGAAAACAAAGAAGAAAATTCTTTTAAACGTTTGGTTAGAAGAATGTTTCATAGGCATGATATCAAAAAGCGTGGTCTATAAAAGAAAAAAAAATAAATTAGGCTACATTAAAATGCAAAACAATTTTTCTTCAAAAGATGCCATTAAGAAAAGAAAAACAAGCAATAGACTTGGAGTAAATATTTTCAAAACCACTATCCATTAAAGGACTAGTATTCAGACTTTACATAGCCTGTTTACAATTTAATAATAATGAGACAACAATTCAATCAAATGAGAGGAAACGGATACGAACAACCCTATCAATCAACGAAGAAGACATTGTGCACACTCAGACCACTGTCGGATGCATTCCGGCCTCTCCGGATCGGCCACAGAGCAGCTGTGATGAATACGGCGGATGACAAATATCGGAGAAAAGTCCTGCAGACGTCACCAGTAGAAATGTCAAATGTCACAGTGGGCAGTTGCTCAAAAAGGTGTGCATGATATCAGCGCAGTCATTACGTTTCTAGGTATCTGCTCAAGAGAAATAAAAAACATCTTTCCATTCGGCTCACTTCCACAGCTTGTGCTGCCATGAACGTAGGGGTGCATAGATCTGTACGAATTATTGTTTTGGTTTTCTTTGGATAAATCCCTAGGAGTGCAATGGCTGGGTCAAAAGGCAGATCCAGTTTTAATTTTGTGAGAACCTCCAGACTGTTTTCCATTGCGGCCGTACCAATTCGCAATCCCACCAACACTGTACGAGGGGTCCCGTTTCTCCACATCCTCGCCAACGCTTGTTGTTTTGTGATTTATGGTGACAGGGATGGGGAGCCTGGCAGAGGGAACGCAGTCAGCATTAATATGCTGGCCAGGGGGAGGGCCAGGGGAGGGAGGCAGCAATCGGGTGATCGTTTTACGAACTATATAGATGTCTGACCAATGTACTCTCTACTTGAAACCAATTTAAATAAATGAATTTTTAAAAAAAGAACCCTATTTCCACACAAAGATTTGTATGCGAAGGTTCACAGCGACATTATTTATAGTAGCCCCGAACTAGAAATGGTTTAATATCCATCAGCTGATGAAGGAATAGACACGTGCTGTATACCTGTTCGAGAGAATATTATTTGGCATTAAAGAGGAATGGGCCACCGCCTTATTCCGTGCTGTGCCATGATGGGACAAAGTCATGGTGGAAAAAGTCAGACACCAGAGACTGCGTGCTGGGTAATTAATTTCTAGAAAATGTTGAGAAAAGGTAAATTTATAGAAACAAAATACATTAGCAGTTGCCTGAGGCTGAAGTGGGAATTAAACTAACTATAAATGGACATGAGTAATTCCCTGGGGGAGAGTCACGCCCCGAATGGATTTATGATAATGGCGGCAGCACCTGGCTCGCTGGCTAAGAGTCATTGATTTTGTACGCCGGAAATGGGTGGACTTTATAATATGTCAATAAAACCACAGTAAAGCTGCTGAAAAATAAACAAGGTAACAAAAGTGATTTCTGTTTCTGACCAAGACAGAGTAATAGACGCTGTGTTTATCTTCCTGCCTGAAACAAACAAACAAACGAACAAAAAGGGACAGAATTTATGAAACGAGGGTTTTTAAGGCACCGATCATCAGACGATAAAGGACAGTATCTTTCGGAGATGGGAAATAAAAGGCAGCCCTGCAATTTCTCTCGCGAGCCTCGGGAGAGTTTTCAGGCTTCGTCACGCGGGGAGGAACCCAGGCGAAGGCTGCAGACCAGCCGGGGCGGCTCTGGACACCTGACGCCGATCCCCTTGACCACCTGCTGAGTCCTTATCTGTGAGGGGAAATGCCATGGCCAGAGGAGGGGCCACTGGAGAGGGCTTTACGCTAGTACCATGTGCACAGGGGCCCACGGCCATCCCGCCTGGGACCCCCCCCGTGCTTCCTGGGCGTCGGGCAGAGAACCCAGAAAGGCTAGGTAGGCCTCCGCAGAGGGTCACGATCAGCCTGAGGCTGAGCACGGCTTCGGCTCCACCCGACGAATCTCAACACGAAGACGCCAAAGGATCAAACTCTTGCCAAGCAATGTCACTGTGCCTGAGAATCCATCTCAAGAACATGGACGTGAACACAAAAATCAGCCAGCGTCCAACCGCGGACGACCCACGGTGGCCGGCCTTCGTGAAGGCGTACGGGGCATGCAATGACGCAGGGACCCATGGGCTCCTACGAGGGAGAAGACAGTCAGTACAAAGCTACATACGCTGGCACAGCTGGGAGAACTAACAGTTTCCAGAGGACATAGAGACAGTTACTGCAACTGCAGCCCGCGTACGCGAAAGCTAAACGGAGACGGAGAACATCGACGACAGACCAACACTGAAGTTCAGAGATGAAAACGCAGACGTGTGGACGGCGTTCATGGCAGATCAGATGGTGCGGAACACAGTTCTAGTGGACTTGACGACATGCAAAAAAAATAAAAATAAAAAGCTATCAAAATGGAAACAGAAAGATAGAAGAATTAAAAACAAAGTGTGAGTGACCTGTGGGACTTCAGCTGCTCATCAGACATGAAATCTGAAGGAGTGGAGGAAAACTATCTGAAGTGATGCTGGCTGGCGGATTTACGTTTCGATGAAAATAGGAACCTACACGTCCCAGAAGGCAACAAAATCCATGCGCAGGGAACTGTGAAGACAATTATACCAGGGCACAGCATATTCAAATTGCTCAAAACCACGGATAACGAGAAATTTTAAGGGCAGGCAGAGGAAAGGCGGGCTACTTACCCAGGGGCACAGATAAGGCTGACAACAGTTCCTGCGAGTGAGGAAGAAGACAGCGAGCGACCTTTCTATATTACTGACAGAAAACTAAAATAAAGACAAAATATATATATATATAACCTACCAACCTGGATTTCTTTACCCAAAAAAGCAGGCCTGAAAAACAATTTTAAATATACGAAAGCTGAGCACATGCATGGTCACCATACTTGCACTACAGCCCCCCGAAATAAAACGTGTAAAGGATGCAAAAGGAAATAAAAGCAGATAGATCTATGGATAAAAACAAAAGAATCGATATCACTGGCAATAGTAGTTACACGAGTCAACAAAAGTGATCACAACGCAAATTGGTGTGTATGAGATGTGACGGTAACACGTCAACATCACCAAGGGCAGGGGCGGGAAAACGAAGTAGGCTGCTGTGAGATTCTTATTCTCTTTGTGAGGTGCCATATTATTACTCCTAGCAAATGATCCCGAGCTAATGTCAACCACTAAAATAAGACACCCAAGAATGATAGCTAATTGACTACAAAGGAGATAGCATAGAATCATATAAAAATAAATCCGAAATGATCGTTATCATCACGGACCTGTTATCATTGCTTTTATTCAACACTATATTCCATGTTCTGGCCAGTGCAAATGAAATGAGAATAAAGAACTAAAAAAGCATCTGGTTTAAAATGAAGTAAAATTGTCTTTATTTACAACATACTCACTTATGTAAAAAATTTGATGGGATCTCAAATTTGGTGGAAAAAACTACTAAGATGAACAAATGTGTTTAGTAGAGTTGTAAGATATCAGATCAACGTACACCATCCAATTTCATTCCTGGACGCTAGCAACGAAGAGTCAAAGTTAGCAACGACAAAGTTAGCAACTGTCAGCAATGTATCGTAAGTACTTACGGATTTAAGTGTGAGCTCTGTACAGAAAAATGCAGCGTAAAGGGACTGAACAAACAGAGAGAATGTGGTATCTCTCAGAGGTAAAATTCTCCCCAAATTAATCCTACCTTCAGTATATTTTGCATATTTTTTTTTGTAGAAATTGCCAAACTGCTGCTGAAATTCATATGGAAGTACCAAAGATTTAGTAAACACAGAGCGAACAAAAATCGAAGCATAAGGCTAACATCAAAATTTACTATGAAGACACAGTCATCAAAATAAGGTACTGGCTTAAAGTAGCCAAAGAGATCAATGCAACAACAGAAGAGAACATTCATAGATGGACCCAAAAATATATGATTAATCGATATTCAGCAGAGGGGTGAAAAGTGATTCAGTGGATAAAATATAGCCTTTTAACTAATGCTGGACGAGTCTGTGTGTGTCCACAGGCGTGCCCAAACACACACACACACACACACACACACACACACACACACACTAAATGCAGCACACACCATACAAAACTGACTCATACGGATCATGGCACATACTTGGCGACAATATTTGCAAATTCCACATCTCATAACACGTGTATCCAGAGTAGGTGAAGAAGTCTCGAACTTCCCGTTGGAAAAAAAAATAACAACCCAATCGAACATGGGTAGACGATTTGAACATTTCATCACAGAAGATATATAAATAACAACTAAATACATGCAAAAATGCGCGACATCATTAATCATTGTGATAAGGCAAGTTCCAACCACAGTGGATACCATCACACACGCGCACGGCTAAAGTTAAGTGCACTAGCCGATCGCCTTTGGGTGGTGTGTGGAAGGAGCGGAACAATCCTGCACTGCTGGCGGAAGTGAACCCTACGTGACTTTGGAAAACAACGTGTTTGCTAAGAAGTTAAACATACATCTAACCTATGAGTAAGTTCTTCCTCTTGTAGGAATGTGCGTAAGACAGAAGTTGCGTGCGTCCACACTGTCACGTTAGGGCAAATGTTCACAGCGGGTTTCTCTGAAGAGCCAAAAACGCGAAACAACTCGAACATCCATCAACGGAAGAAACCCTCGTACATCCCTATAATGACACATCACTCAGCACTAAAACCCAGTGCATCTCTAATGCACCGTGCAGCGTGAATGGTGCTCAGAAAAACGCTTATTGAAAGAAAGTGGAGAAATGTGTGTGTATACTTTGACCCCACTATCTTGAACTCTAGGAAATGCAAACGCTTCTACAGTGACAGAAAATCCGTGGTTTCCTGGCGGCAGAAGGAGGGTGTGGGGCAAAAAGGAGTGAGAGAGAGAGAGGCGAGGAAGAGGCGTGAGGAATTGTTTGCAATGATGTACAGGTCTGTGTTCTTGACTGTGGTGTTGCAGTGGCAAACATACGCCAGAACTCGGCAAACTGTAGCCATGTGTGTCGTTTATTGTATGCCACGTCTCAATAACTCCCTTTTAAGTAAAGGAATGAGGGAAGATGCAGCTACTGTTTCTGAGTGCGTGGGGGTGTTCCCCCTGCATCCGTGCACCTGCTCTTCTTCACACAGGGATAAAACGGTATCACTGCCCCCATTTTTCTAACAAGTAAATCCAGGACTGGAAAGATTCAATGTGGAATGTTACAGGAGGTGTTGGAAAGAGGCTATATCTGTACACATAGCACAATTATGAGGAAAGTATAGATCTTTAATAATTACAACAAGCCCTGTCTAATGAAAACTCTGGAAGTTCTCTAAGCATACTATTTTTTTTTTTTAACCTAGAATTCTAAAACTTTCTATTTGGAGGTTAATAAAGAAATGGTACAGGATTGGAAAGGCCTTCTATTCTGTCCATATGTAAAACGCATGGGAATGCCAGGTGCAAGTGGCCCCTTACACCTGAGCAGTCTGCACGCTCTCCGGAGTCGTTGCTCCACGCCGCGCCCCCCCCCCCCCCATCAGTCAGTCCTAGAAAGTCCAGATCAAGCCCTTGGCGCCGGCCGGCCCTCTCCCTGCCCCCACCTCGGGGAGAATGAGAAGCCGGCGGGGACCTGGTGCTTTCTGGTCTACCACTGGGTAATGCTGATGTGTGCTCACCCTTGGGTTACGACTGGGTGAGCCTTACTCTCTAGATGTTTAATTATTTAAAAAAATAAATCATCATCGAAAGGTTCCAGCAGAGAGAGATTTTTTCAAGATAGGATCAATTTAATTCGGTAGATACAATCCAGGCCCCCTCTCCCTCTCCCATACACACTCACACACACGCACACGTGCGAACTCGGTTCATAATCTGTGATCACAATTGCAATGATTTATTGACATGTGCATCTGATGTTTTACACTATTCCAATTTAATAAAGAAGACTTTATCCTTGATTTGTCCTATCCAAAAATATAGCTACGAATTTATATTTAATATGGTTCTGTGTTTCTTTCCTAAAAACAGTGAAATAATAACACCATTGGTTATCTTTTTTCCATTCAATGATATAAACGCTTAACAGTTTGGTTCTATCAGCGTTTATTTCCATTTAGAGAGGAAACTGTTTCTAATTATAACGAATGATGAATATAGAACTCCTGGTTAAATAAAAAAAAAAATCACTTTAATAGAGGCCGTCCAAAGAAATTGTTAAAACCAGGCAATTTCACCAAACATTATTAAGAAAACAGAAGGGATCCACAGGCTGCCTTGGGAATATTGCGTTTGCCGTTCAGTAAGTATCTATTTGTACGTAGCAGGCATTAAACCGCAGTATTCGTTTTAAACAGTTTCTTATCAAGTCAGGAGGGGTGTGTTTTCCCCAGTTATAAACAAGGGCACCGCTACCTGCCGTACTTAGTGTCCACGCGGAAACGAAAGGGACTGTCGTGGAGGTGTAAATACTGACAATTAGGACGTTTTATTTCCACCAGCGGAACTGAAGCTTTTGAGGCTGCCACAGTATTGTGCGAGATGCAACACCTTCTTAGTTTATTCCCTCATGCTGGGCTGCAGGGCCCCAGGCCGGGACTCAGCTTAGCTTTCCTAGTTCATTTGGCTCAAACATGGGAACGACAACCTCCCAAACACCGGCTCTTAAATAGTGCCGATGAGCACTATCGGTGATATTACTTACAGAATACAAACTGTAGAAAAAATGAATCACAAAACAACACCACCCCCCCCATTTAGGAAAACGTGTCGTCGTACTAAATTTCAACACGCTCTGATTATACGCTTCGGTAAGGCATTTTTCTGGCACATTTTTCCGAAAGGATGTTAGATGACAACGCGCGAGAATCTCTGTTCGCTCTGTGTTTGGTCGGGTGAACTCACGAACGTGGATCCGTCATTAACAAATGACGGGTTTCCATTCGACCGAACGCCTCCCCTGACGGGCCCCTGCCCTGTCACTCGAAGGCGGACTGCGTGTCACCCGCCCCGCCACACTGAGATGGTCTCACCTGCGACCTGGAGGGAGCCCAGCTCCGCAACCCACTCGCACGTCCGAGACGGGTTCGCTTTGTGCTCGGCATCCCCAGAAGGGGCTTCGGTGGTTTTGGGGTTTTTTTTGTCCTATTTAGTATGTTATTTTGTATCCCGCTAATAGACCAGTGAATCGGAGAGTTCTTTTTCCATGCAGGAACGAACACAAGTGACACACAAAAGTAAGAGAGCACGTTTGAAAGGCTGTGGGCCTTCGGTCTCCTGCCCCGGATGTAGAGATGACAATGGTGTCCCTATGAGACCTTCTCGGTTCTCCACCCCCCGCCCCCGCCCTCGCCCTCAGCACCTGGGGTGACCCTTCGCCATCACGCCCCGGCCCTTGTCCTCATCTTCTCGGCAGGGCTGACCGTGACCTTCCCCATGAGCTCAAGTCCCCGTTTTCTCGCTAACACACTCGACAGCGCTCTGTGGATTTGCTCGTTTGCTGTCTACCTGCGAGTTTCCTGGGTTTGCGTTTGCCGTTTCCTGGCTTGGCGAGGACCGAGTCCCCGGCCGGCGCCCACATGCAGCCCAGCCAGGAACATCGGAGAGTCTTAGCAGCTTTCACGAATCCTTGGTCTTTAAAACTTCCGGTGTTAGGATGACAATAATAAATGATAACCATATTTCAAAACTCTAAAATTCCATTTACCTGGTTATGTGAGGCTCAATACCTTCATTTTGTTGTTGTTGTTTGTTTTGTTTGTTTTTCGGCTCATAAAAGTAATACAGAAATGGTAATAAATATTTTCGATCACCTTCTTGGTTGGTTAGCTTTACCTTGTTTTTTGTCCTGGCCAGTCAGTTCCTCTCTAAACTTTACAAATCCATCGCACTCGTCATAAGGGAAAAGGAACAGAAGTCGTAATTATAGCTTATCAATCAATTTTCACTATTCAAAAACCAGCCTAAAGGATGTGGTGTGGTGGTTGCTTGTACAATGAACACACACACGTGCACGCACACACACATGCACACACACACGCATGCACGCGCACACACACACACATACACGCACGCACGCACACGCACACACACACACACACACACACACACACGCACGCACTCCTTGACAGCAGCCGTAAAACAGCCCATGGATTCAGATGCTGTTTTATTTGCACACACTGACGGTCACGTGCAGAGATAGTCAAAGGGAAAATAATTATCCAAATGTCCATGGTTCAGAAATGTTAGCAATTGCTAACACAGCCCACCTAGAGTCTAAAAAGCACTCCCAACTCTTTCTTGGCGTCGTGTCTATGAAAATGTACGTGCACATCCTTTAGGTCGAGCAAGACGAGACAAAGGGACATTCTTTCTGCGTGGGGTCCAGACCAGCCCAGACGCCCCCTCCCCTCCTCTCAGGAGAGATGGGGCTCCGTATGCATCGCCCGCGGCCCGTCAGGTGCGGGGGATGCTGAGAGCGTTAGGGGAGGCTCGTGCTGACGGGAAGCCCACCTGGAATCGAGCACGCCTGAGAGACGTGATTTGAAATAAGCACACGGTTACCTGTTGTCACTTCGAGAAACATTTTCATCATTGTTCCTCATTCCGCAGGGCACACGCCACGTCTGTCCGGACAACTGGTTTTTCCGAACAAGGTGTGCTTGACCTACCAAGGATGCACCGATAACTCAAGGTAATCAGCAGAGTACATTACAGAAGAAAATCCGGACCAACAAGCTGTACAAACAGAGGAGCAATCGGAAGATTTAATGCATTTCTGATGTATGTGTAAGGTCCTGACATGGGGCCACAGATGTAACGCGCTGTGTTTTTATATTGCTGAGATATGGCCTGTGAGAGCCGATTACAGCGCATCCTCACCCGCACTGGAAGGAAAAATTCCATCACACATTACTCCCGCGGAGGCATTAGAGAAACAAATTGTACTCGGAATTGAAAAGTCACAGGCTTATTCTGTCTTAATAAATTCCTGCCAAGAGGCTAAGTGTGAGACTCGAGGCACTTCCCCAATGTTGTTACTGGATTATCATCTTTGACATCTCAAGCGCTATTCCGAGCCGCATCAGATATCAGTTCAGCGTTCTCACGATGAATTATTATTTTTTTCTTTTTTCTTTTCTTCCTTCCTTTCTTTCTTTCTTTCTTTCTTTTTTTTTTTTTTCTCAGACCGGTCTTGATTTCACGGAGCCGCTTCGAGTTGTCTCTACCTGAGATGAAAACCTCCTGTGGCCCCAAGAAAATTAGTCTTGTAAATAAGGTGGTTGTCACTGGCTGTTCCCATTGCTTAATCTAGAAAGTCTCATAATTCAAGGTGTTAATCGAAACCTCAATTTCCTGCCATTCTTGGTGGAAGATTCTTCACGATCGCTTGGGACAGGTGAAAACAGAAACGTAAAAGGGTCAACTTTGAGCGCTTCGAGAGCAGATTCTGGATTTTAATGTTCTCTATGACTGACTGCAGCACCTCGGACCCCGTGGAATGTCAAACAGATATCTGTCAAAATAAGGAAAGAATGGCGTTATAATTAAATGCAATGAGGCAGCTTTAAAATATCCTAATCACCTTAACGTAGTTACCAGTTTATAAACCAAGATATGAGCTTGGTCAAGCTAAGTGCATGGCTTAAACCGCTCCTTTTATGCGCTCAGTCCACGAAGACTGCAGCTCTTGAAAGTGGATAGTTTTAACCTTGCCATGTCGGCATAGCATATACTGAATTCTAGTTTTAATTCTAAAATGAAACAAATAACTGAGAATAACCTACTGAGGAAAACGGTCTTCTAAGGCAAAGGCGCGTACGTAGCTTGCTGTGGAAGAGTGTATTAGTTACCTAGGGTCGTGCACCAATTACCCCAACACGTGGGGTCCACAAACCAGCGAAGATGTATTACCTTATGGTCCTTACCAGGTGTCTGGACACCGGGTGTAGCTGGCGTAGGTTCTTTGCTCAGGGCCTTACCTGAAGGCACTGCCAGGTTGTTGTCCGGGGCTGCAGGCATCGCGAGACTCCAGTGGGACAGGATAATCCACTCTTCAGCCTCTCCGCAGGGGCCTGTGTGTCCTCATGACAACGGGTGACACAAGACAAAGTTCCGGAGAGTGCTCGAGAGGGAATCCGTAGCCTTTTTGTGCCCCGATCTCCAAAGCGACACCCCTTTACTTCCGTGAGACCTGTTCATAAGAAGTGAATCAATAAGGTCCTCATCTTTACAGGGGCGGGGACGGCAAAGAGGAGGGATCACTGACAGCCATGAGTCGACAGCTACCGTGAACAGGGTCAACAACAGGTTTTGCTTTTTAAAAAATCGCATTATAAAGTGGTTATAAGAGTTTATGTCAAATTATCGACTAGAATTAGAAAAGTTCTCAAGACCAAGGGCTGCCCTCCCCACCCCCAATGGCCACCTGTGACAAGCAGGTGGGTCTATCACACAGGTGGATGTGAGCACAGAGGAAGGAAGTGAAAGGCCAGGTGGAGGAAATGGGGTCCGAGCAACTGTGCGTCCCCAGCCCCCAGCCCCGTGCTGGGGGCCTCTTCGCCCCGCCCCCTTCCTCCCCCCTCCCCCCAGCGCCCTGCTGGGGGCCTCTTCGCCCCGCCCCCTTCCTCACCCCTCCCTGCGACCTCGCCAGGCTGAGGTTGCTTGCAGCTGAGTCGTCAGGACTCAGAGAGCAAGCCTGCTGACGCTCACAGCGCTGGGACTGGGACCTGCACCTGTCTTGCTGACACACCAGCGCTGAGTTCTCCTTGCCCTGCGGGATGAAGAGCCGGTCCCTACGCCAGCACCCAGCGACCCCAAGGCAGAAGTCTCGCTAAGCTTCGGTTTTCTGCAACGCCAAGGGGCGGGGTCGTGGACCAGACCGTCTCTGGTGTCATCGCCGGATACAGCGTATCATCATCCGCACTGGAAGGAAGGTCCAGGGTCGCGATATCCACAACTTTGAACACGGTCAAAGGACGAGTTCCTCAAGTCCCAGGCGCTTGACGGTGAAAGATGCGTTCGCCGGTGTGGTTCTTTTGACTCCTGAGCAGCCTTTCCGAGTCCCGGCTGCCTCACGCAAACTCTCTCCTTCATCCTCACAGAAAACATGGGTCCTGCGCCTGCTCCGCTGTGCCGGGCACCAGAGACGACAGTGGTCACTACGAGAGATGCAATTCTCCCTAGTAGCTTCTGATAAGCAAGTTGTACGCAGAAAGGGCAAAAAACGTAATTTGAGTTTAAAAAAAAATGCTTAAATAGAATAAAAGATATGAGACTCCTGTTCCCTGGGGTCGTTTTTACGTTTCCTTATTATGAAAAGGCTTATTCTACATTCATAAAGCCTCCTCTCTGCTGATGAAAAGAGGGAATTATTGTTTGATATGCGACTCTACAAATGACTGGAACAGATAAAAAAAAGTGTTCTGGATTTCAAACACAAAGCTGTTTGCCGCTCCGAATATAAAGAAAACATTTTACAACTAATGATAAAAAACAACGAATGGTAAAATAAATAGAAAATTAGATATTTTGAGAGATAACAGGAACCCCAAATGTGTGGATATTAGTGATGAAAACAGTCCCATAAGAGAAGGCATGCGGCCTGGTAAATGGTAAATGTGTGAAACACACTTTAAAACACAGGACAGGTCCACGGCCACGCCACCCTGAACACGCCGGGTCCGGTCTGATCGCGGAAGCTAAGCAGGGTCGGGCCTGGTGAGTACTTGGATGGGAGACCACCTAGGAAGACCAGGGCTGCAGGCGTAAAAAAATAAAATAAAGTAAAATAAAATAAGGGATTGTAAACTGACAAGGTCCTTGTAAGCTGTGAGGTCAACCAACGGTTGCCTTGCCTAAAAATAAATAGATAGATAGATAGATAGATAGATAGATAGACAGATAAATTAAAGATAAATAAAGCACAGGACGAGGAAGGCCACAGCTCCACCTCAGAGTTCGGCGTCCAAGGGCCGCTCACACATGGCCCCTGGGCGGCAACGCCGTCGGGGGAAGTGCAGGCGTGCACGCCCGACTCCAGGCTCGGGCCACGGCACGGGACCCCGAAGGCCCGTGTGGGTCGTCCGGCGCTGGTCTGCGGCAGCCTCGCCTGCCACGCTGCGGTCCCGCCGGAAGCCAGCCAGACCTCGTCACAGCCTCTAGCCCGTCGCTTCGAGGGGTTTCCAACAGGAGTGCCAAGAACGAACTCTTTCTACCTTAAAGCGAAGGTGGGATTGGATTTGAGCTCCTATGCGGCAGGCGTGGCGGGGCAGGCGAGGGACGAGGAGTCACGTGCTCGGCACGTCCTCTGGGTTTTTGGGCCTGTCCGGGAGCCACGGGGCCGTGGGCGCGCTTGGTAAACCCTCCCGTCTTCTCTGCTTTTCTACTTGGTAACATACGATGGGCGAATAAAATTATAAGATGCTTAAAGTGTGCACGGGGATGATTTGATCTGCACATACATCGTGACAGAATTCCCTCCATTGACGATATCACCTCACACATTCATCCATTTGTTTATGAGAACTTTATGCAATACAGCGTTATTGGCTATAAGACCTGTATCGTACATTAGAGCCTCAGCCCTTATTCATCTTTGAACCGAAATCGGGAAAATGCTCCATTTCTTGAGTGCTAGTTGCCGCCTTATCTGAAAGTATCACCGATTCTTTACCAGTGCCATGGGAGTGTGTCCTGCAGGCTCTTTTCAGAGCCAGAAAACGGTGGGCACCCTTCCCAGCTAGGATTGTCTGAGTGACGCGAAATCATAATATTGTGCTAAATGTTTTCAGCAAGGCGTGCCCCTGGAAGGAAGGGAGCCCTTCTCCTTGATCTTTTTTTTTTAATTTTTTTCTTTATATATCTGGGGAATGCGTTAGCGCCGAGCTCCTCGGAGGAAGATAAACACAGACGTAAAGAATTACTAATGATCACTCTCATCACTGCATTTCATAACAGACACAACCTTCTTTCAACTCCGTGAAGGAAACAGTGCTTCAAATAATTACTCCCTGCTCCTCAGGTGCCTCGTCTTCGGTAAAGACCGCGCAACAGTAATTAGGAATTCATTGAGACGCCTGTGAGCTAAAGCTGATCTCCCAGGATGCGGGACGTTTACAACAGACCTGAGGCTTCTTGTTCCTTCTCTCTCCAATACATTTCAGAGTTAGGATTCCTGGCAGAGTGCATTTTTTTTTAATGACTTTGATGGGAAAAGAATGTTCTCCCAAACCAGAGAACATAAAATATTACGCAACCGAAACAGGCTTCCCTGAGTTGCTCATCCCAGCATAATAATCATGAGACAGGAGCACAATGACCAAGGGGCATCGTCTGTGATATTTTCCACTTAAAAAAAAGTTGTGTGTGAAAGGTCATGCTGCGAAGAACTTTTACTTTCTTACTAGAGAAACGAGGGATGCTCTCTCGGACGCCGTCCCCGGCGAATCATGGAGAGACCGAATTCTGCAGGGGCCCGTCACAGCAGCTCGCATTTCCTGGGCACCCGTCATGCGCTTCTGGACGCGTTTCGTGTCTTCGTGCACTTGGGTCCCCCTGGTACTACTCGGCACGCTTTCCGGATACGGACCTCGGCTGGGGTTACAGTTAGAAAGCGGTCATCCCATCGATCATCGATCAGGACAGAGGAGGCCGCGTTTCAGTAACACGCATCCCCGCCTCAGTGGCTGTCAGGACGGAGACTTCCTGCTAGCCGACCAGCCAGTCGGGTGTGGACCTGGTGGTCTACACAGCGACTCCCTGCCAGTGCCGACTCAGGGACACTGGCTGCCCACCGAGGGATGCTTCACGTGATGGGGGGCTCTGCTTCCAGGAGCTGAGGGGCTCCGGTGGGGGACGAGGGTGTGAAGGGGAGAGAAATCGCACGTCCTCTTGACTGCACGCACCTGGGGGCAGCCTGTCGCTTCCTCTCCAGGTCCACGGGCAAGAGCCGCTGCTCTGCCCCCGTC